>CM054155.1:17523090-17528090 GCA_028751875.1 Rapana venosa | reverse complement strand
TCTCTAAGGCTTTTGTTAGGGCCCATGTCTGACACTAGTATGTGAGTGTTGGAACGAAGATGGCGTTGATGAGTTTTGCCTTGGTGCTCATTGGGATGCTGGAATGTTTTAGAAGCGGGACGAGTTGGTAACTGACTGCGTTCGCTTTCTGGCATCTTGTTTCTATCTCTCTGTCCAATTTTCTATCTTCAGTGAAGAGGCTGCCAAGGTATTTAAATTCTTTGGTCTGTTTCAGCTGGATAGATGGTGCTGGCAAACCAGACAAAAGAGAATTACAATAGTCCAGACATGAAAGAATGGGAGAAGTAACAAGTTTGGCTGTTGTATCAGTGGACAGGCACTTTCGAATTGCACTAATATGCCGTAATTGATAGTAGCAAAACTGACAGGTCTGGGTGATTAATTTTGTCATAGAGAGTGTGCTGTCGATAACGACACCTAGATATTTCACAGCAGTGGACAGAGGGACTGATGTATTTCCCAGTTCTATTGAAGCTGTTGTAATGGAAGAGAGTTTGTGTTTGGTCCCTACGAGCATGGCTTCGGTTTTATCTGCATTTTGCTGTAATTTGTTCTGTGTCATCCAGTTTTGAATATCTTCAAAGCAGAGGGCCATATTTGTCAGGAGAGAAGGCAGATTTTCAGGAGTAACACTGCTTTGAATCTGAGAGTCATCTGAGAATCAATGATAAAGCGAACACTGTGTTGATGTGTCTCTCCATGTACAATGATAAAGTGAACAATGTGTTGATGTGTCTCTCCATGTACAATGATAACGCGAACAATGTGTTGATGTCTCTCCATGTACAATGATAAAGCGAACACTGTGTTGATAAGCGCTTCGATTTGTTTGTTTTCTACAAGATTCAGCGCTATATAAATTCCATATATTATTATTATTATTATTATGTGTCTCTCCATGTACAATGATAAAGTGAACAATGTGTTGATGTGTCTCTCCATGTACAATGATAAAGCGAACAATGTGTTGATGTCTCTCCATGTACAATGATAAAGCAAACAATGTGTTGATGTGTCTCTTCATGTACAATGATAAAGTGAACAATGTGTTGATGTGTCTCTTCATGTACAATGATAAAGTGAACAATGTGTTGATGTGTTTGTCCATGTACAATGATAAAGCGAACCCTGTGTTGATGTGTCTCTCCATGTACAATGATAAAGCGAACAATGTGTTGATGTCTCTCCATGTACAATGATAAAGCGAACAATGTGTTGATGTGTCTCTCCATGTACAATGATAAAGCGAACACTGTGTTGATGTCTCTCCATGTACAATGATAAAGCGAACAATGTGTTGATGTGTCTCTCCATGTACAATGATAAAGCGAACACTGTGTTGGTGTGTCTCTCCATGTACAATGATAAAGCGAACAATGTGTTGATGTGTCTCTCCATGTACAATGATAAAGCGAACACTGTGTTGGTGTGTCTCTCCATGTACAATGATAAAGCGAACAATGTGTTGATGTGTCTCTTCATGTAGAACAGCAAATCCTGTGTGATGCTCTCTCCCTGTTGAATCATAAAGATGAAGGAATCTTCTTCCTCTTCGTGGTCATCAAACGGTTGTACAGGAACTACCGTTGTCTTTCATATGAGCAAAAATGTGTTGGGCATGATTAGAACTGAATTTGCAGAGAGCAACTATTGTTATCTGTCATATCAGCGAAAATGCGTTGATGATTAGAACCGAATGCGCAGACAGCATTTATTGTTGTCTTTCAAATGAGCAAAATACGTTGCATATGAATAGAATCGCCCGCTGCTCGAACTGAAGGAGGAAGACAAAAGTACACTTTTCAGCTACAGAATAGCCTATAGTGTGTCCAAAACATCTGACAAGAAATATTAAGATATAAAGTCTCGTGCTGAATTTCAAAGACCAATCTTTGTCTTTCTTGGTTTTGTTTTGTTTTTGTTTGTTAATTTTTTTTTGTTGCTTTCCCAGTACATTCTCCTGATTTTTCTTTTAAAAGAAAGAAAGCTTAGCAATATATATATATATATATTTTTTTTAATTTTATATTTTATTTATTTTTTTATTATTATTTTTTTTATCAATACATAATGTTATTTTGCCCTTGTTGTTCTTGTTCTGGCTCCCAGGTAGGGAAGCTGTCAACACTAGGATGAATCCAGGATGTCCCTTCAATAGATTTTTTTCCTCAGCAACTATTGTTGTCTCTCATATGAGCGAAAATACGTTGCACTGCCGGTTAGTGCCTGACAAGTCAGACCCAGCCCATGCTTATATTTCGAGGATAATGGAATAAGCACTCATGTGCTTTTAAAAAAATCCAGTCCCCGTGTGGATGCAGTTTTGTAAATGTTGTCATCCGTTACCAAAGGCACATAATGGCCTACTCTTCCGAAAAACGGAACGGGTTTTAACATGTGCGCAAGATGTTCTGTGTGCGTGCGCACATGGGACAGCAAGGGAGAGGACTGGTATAATTATGTTAACTGCGAGGGAGAGAATAGTTATCTTTGAAGTCTTTCTGGAAAAAAAAAGCAACAAGGCAGGAGAATAGACAAGAAGGAGATTGTCAGGAAGAAAAAAAAGACCAAGACATAAAAGGAAAAAAGAGGGATAGAAAAGAGGGAATTCCTGGGGATTATTCGCTGAAACAGATTTGTTGGTTGGCGTCCTTTGGCGCGGTCTGGTTTTGTTTACGTAAATAAATGGAGCAATAAAAAAAAGTACCAGTAAATGCGTTTTATCAGATTGGTGGTGTTGGGTATTTAAAGGAACTGGTATGTGCTGATAAGGTCCTTGAAAAGCAAGGTGACAGCCGGGATATGGCCTTTGTGGTAGGTGAGGCTGTAAAAGAGCCTGGAATAAAAGAAATGAGGATTGTGAAAACACACACACACACACAGATAGTACACACTACACACATGCACTACACACACAGAGATTAAGAAAACAGGTAACACACTATGGTAGCATAATTATTTCCCACACAATATCGCTGTTTAATATCGAAAAGACAGAGACACACTTACACAGACAGTACACACACAGATACACACACACATACACTACACACATGCAATACACACACAGAGATTAAGAAAACAAGTAACACACTATGGTACCATATTTTCTACACAATATCGCTGTTTAATATCGCACAGACACAAACAAAAACACACACACACATGCACTACACACAGATATTAACAAAACAGGTAACACACTATGGTACCATATTTCCCACACAATATCGCTGTTTAACATCGCACAGACACAAACAAACAAACACAAACACACACACACACACAATCTACAACATGTTTTATGAAACACCTCTAATATCTATCTAATCAAAGCCTCACCTTTAATGTGTTGGGTGTGGGTGCTATCATGTTGTGTGAAACATGCCTGCAATTGGGGGAAGGGGGTGGGGTGGGGTGGGGTGGGGGGTGGGGGTAAAGTATAGGTGTCAGTATAGGTCTTGTCACGAACAGTTAATTAGAAAGAAAAAATGTGAGAAGCCTGGGTGTGGGGTGAGGTTAGGTGAGGTGTGTATCTAGGATTCTGTAATGAAAATGAATAGAGTAGGCCTCTGTTCACCATGGCAGAAATTCTTTACCGCTTAGTATGTGTATAGGTTTGCTAATTCGTTTCTCTGTTTGTTTGTTTGTTTTGTTTATTTGTTCCTTCATCTCATTTTGCAGCTTGTTGTTTGTTTATTATGTCTGTCTCGCAGTTAGTTCTCATGTCATCATTCACTTTTTATATTTCTGAACTATTTGGATGGGTTGAACAGAGGGAGATTCTGGAATTTTCCCAAACACTTGCGAATGTGTCTTTTGGAGAACCCGTCAATTATTTCATTATATGTACCTGTGAATTTTGTCATTATCCAATTTAGTCATTTTCCCCCAGTCTTCTTCTTTTGGCTATTATAAGGATTATTAGCCGTCATGCGAGTGTGGATGTTGTAATTGATCACATTATAAGTTACTTGCTTGTTGTTGCTATGATGGTTATGTCCATCATGATAATTATATTTCGTTTCCTGTTACTTGCTTGTTGTTGCTATGATGGTTATGTCCATCATGATAATTATATTTCATTCTCTTTTACTTGTTTGTTGTTGCTATGATGATTATATTCATCATGATATAGTTTGTTCCCTGCTAATTGCTTGCGGTTGCTATGCTGGTTATGTTCATCAAGATATAGTTTGTTCCCTGTTACTTGCTTGTTGTTGCTATGCTGGTTATGTTCATTATGATATATTCCGTTCCCTGTTACTTGCTTGTTGTTGCTATGCTGGTTATGTTCATCATGACAATTATATTTCGTTCCCGGCTACTTGCTTGTTTTTGCTATGATGGTTATGTTCATCATGACAATTATAGTTCGTTCCCTGTTACTTGCTTGTTGTTGCTATGATGGTTATGTTCATCATGACATATTTCGTTCCCTGCTACTTGCTTGTTTTTGCTATGATGGTTATGTTCATCATGATAATTATAGTTCGTTCCCTGCTACTTGCTAGTTGTTGCTATGATGGTTATGTTCATCATGATATAGTTCGTTCCCTGCTACTTGCTTGTTGTTGCTATGATGGTTATGTCCATCATGATATAGTTCGTTTCCTGCTACTTGGTTGTTGTTGCTATGATGGTTACTTACTACTTGCTTGTTGTTTATATGATGGTTATGTCCATCATGATAATTATAGTTCGTTCCCTGCTACTTGTGTTGTTGCATTGTACTTACTACTTGCTTGTTTGCTAGATGTTTTCATCATGATAATAATTCATTCCTGCTATTGCTTGTTGTTACTATGATGGTTACTTACTAGTTGCTTGTTGTTGCTATGATGGTTATGTCCATCATGATATAGTTCGTTCCCTGCTACTTGCCTGTTGTTGCTATGCTGGTTACTTACTACTTGCTTGTTGTTGCTATGATGGTTATGTTCATCATGATAATTATAGTTCGTTCCCTGCTACTTGCC
>CM054155.1:17515590-17518090 GCA_028751875.1 Rapana venosa | reverse complement strand
CAATACCGCACCTTGCAGATGTGGGCGTGTGAAAATACAATTATCGATCATTCATTAAACAATGAATTTTTCAAATTATGGGTATGCAATTAGAAGAGTATTCACAATGCACGAAAAGAACAATAAGTAAAAAAAAAACCAACCCAAAATGATGTTTAAATACATCAACTCTCTCTCCCTCTCCCTCTCTCTCTCTCTCTCTCTCACACACACAAGATTTATTCATTACTACACCCATTCTCTCTCTGTCTCTTTTTTTTTTTGGGGGGGGGGGGGGATTGTTTTTTTTTTTTCTTTTGTTTGTTTTTTGTTGTGTTTTTTCGGTGTTTATTTTTGGAGAGGGGGGGGGGGGGGGGTTGTTTTGGGGTTTTCTTTTATTTGTTTGGATTTTTTTGGCTTTGAAAGGTTTATTTCCCTTTGTTTCTACTTGTGTGGGAGTGTGAGTATTGGGTTATTATTAAGATATATCCCTACGGGCGGGGACTGGATGTAAAAAAAGCACGTGAGTGCTTATTCATTATTCTCGAAATAAAAGAATTTGTCATTGTCATTGTCTGCACATCACGTACACAATAAGGCAAGTACAGGCACACGTGCACATACAGGTCTATGGAGAAGGGGTGCTACAGAATAACTAAGAAGTATTTATCCCTCATTAATTGCTCCTTGAGAGAGAGAGAGAGAGAGAGAGAGAGAGAGAGAGAGAGAGAGAGAGAGAGAGAGAGAGAGAGAGAGAGAGAGACAGACAGACAGACAGACAGAGACAGAGAGAGACAGAAACAGGCAGACAGACACAAGCGTCTAAGGAAGAAACTGATGTAGGGGGAGCAACTGTTGCTTAACGCCAATAGGCGCTACTGCATTACTTTCCCTTTACCCATTTCTTGTGGCAAAGTTGAGAGGACAGGGGGAGGGAATAAAGGATGAGTTGTCGAGACAGTTCTAAGGGAGAATTACCTCCCCCCCGCCCCCCCCCCCCCCCCCCCCCCCCCCCCCCCCCCCCCCCCCGCACGCGGGACACCACACACACACCACACCAGGACACACACACACACACACAGCATCGAAACACACACACACACAAAGTTGGGCATAGAACTATATATTACCGAGGATTCAAACACTATATATTACCGAAGATTCAAACACTTCTGAGAGGATAATTTTCCTTCAGACCTGATGAATTCACCATTACACGATGTATATCAAATCAGAGACCCCAATGAAGCTGTTGATTTTTGGGTTAACACATTTATCTCAGTGTATGACAAACATGCTCCCTTTATTGAAAAAAAAGAGTTAAAAAGAAAAAAACCAAACCTCCATGGATAACAAAAGACATAGAATCTGAGAAAAACTTGAAAAAACCACCTGAAAACCCATGGTACAAATGAACAATTTAGGATACAAAGGAATAAAGTGAATTCCATTAAACGCAGATCAAAGCGTAATTACTTTCAACAGTTGTTAATTACCAGGAGTGACTCTCGCCAAATTTGGAAAGCCATCAATACATTATGTAATGAACATGTTTCAAAAAGTCAGCAGTTCATTAAAGACATATCAACTAATGAATTAAACAGCCATTTTTGAAATGTAATAAATAAAGTTATAACATGTGACAAGTCATGCGAAAATGATCTTCATTACCTAAAACAATATATTAACTCAAAACATATTAACTTTCCATTTAATCTCCAGCCAATGACAATCTTTGACGTATTAGAAAGCATAAAAATGCAAACGAATTCTAGAACACCTGATCTAGACAAGTTAGATGCCCCGATTATAAAACTCTCTTGTCGGGTTATGGTTGAAACACTGACATATCTATACAACTTGTGTATTGAGAACTGGTGTTTTCCTCTCAAGTTTAAAAAGGCAAAAGTTATACCAGTCCATAAATCAGGCGACTGTTCTTCTCCTTCAAATTACAGGCCAATTTCAATTCTCTCTGTACTATCTAAACCCATTGAAAAACACTTACAAACATCCCTAAATTCTTACTTTATAAAAAAAACCCCAGTCTTTTGCACGAGGATCAATCAGGGTTTCGTAAAAAACTATTCCTGTCACACTGCTCTAACTCAGCTCACTGACAGTCTCCTATACAATATAAATGACAATAAGTTTACTGGCCTCCTTTTTGATGACTTTGAAAAAGCATTTGATGTGATCAACCACTCTTTGTTATTGGGCAAATTAGAATTGTACAAAATGGCACCTGAAGTTATCCAACAACTAGAACATTTTCTGTCTAATAGGCAGCAGCTTGTATCTGTAAATAATCAAACATCAGAACTACTACCCATTAGATATGGGGTACCACAAGGCTCAGTATTGGGACGACTCTTGTTTTCAGTCTATGTAAATGATTTACCCTGTTTTATTAAATGTAGCTGTGAATGTTTTCCTGACGACACCACTCTCTTTTGTAGTGATTCAGACTCCTGCAGGTTAACTTGCAAACTTCAATACAGTATTGACAGATTGATTATTT
>CM054155.1:17480590-17510590 GCA_028751875.1 Rapana venosa | reverse complement strand
ATAACAGACACACGTAGTGTCAAAGGTAAAAGGTAAAGGTGTCCCATAACCTATGTGGTCGTAGGGGAGCAAGGTGTCAGAGACCTCAGCTTCTCTAGGGGCCAGCATATTGAGGGCGGCGCCCATCTCCTCTTCCTCGCTGCTTTGGCCGCACACCGGTATTAAAAAAAATCACTCTTTGCCGTCTGTTTTTCTATATTACTCTTATATTCATACCGCACGTACTAAGGCATCCACAGAAATAAAAACCACTTTTTGTGAAAGACTAGCCTCTGACTCAAAACTCATGTGATTTTGAACAAATTTGGTAGGTTTGAAATTTAAAAAAATTTTCAGACCCCCTCAGTCCTTTGTCCTCTGCTAGCTTCCTTACCGCAATATGCATGCGCGAGGTCAACGCTGTAGGAATACAGGCAATCCTCATTTGATGATTATTTCCAACTTTCTCGTGACTACCTGGTATTGCTCTATGTCCTCAATCCCAAGAAACAAGTGCACAGTCCATTTTTTCATGCTTAAAAAAATCTGTGTAAATTACCAACATTTTTTTCCACTCCACTCTATACAAGATACTACATGACACCCAAATTAATACCGGTGTGTAACCTGTATACCTTCCCTGATCCTAAAGAGGCAGGTACCCATTTACAGCTGGGTGAACTGGGGGAACTGTAATACTGAAGCCAAAGCGCGCAAACGGTCACCCATCCAAGTGGTAACCGCACTCGATGCTGCTCAACCTTAGCTAGGGGAAAGCGAGTGCTCCCTCTCTCACTACCCCCCCCCCCCCCATCTCTCTCTCCTCCGGTGGGAACGAATGCCAAAATTTACAAAACTGCATATAGACTGGGACTGGATGTAAAAAGACCAACCCACACGAATTCCATTATCCTCGAAATAAAAGAAGAAGGAAAAATGTTAAAATCTGTTTTATCATATATATCTCTCCACCTTTTAAACCGTTTCCCTCTTTCGACTTACCCCCCCCCCCCCCTCTCTCTCTCTCCCCCCCCCTCCTCTCTCTCTCTCGCTCTCTCGACTTCCTCTCCCCTTCTTCCTCACTGTTGTCATTAACTAATGGCACTGGAGTGTGACGGAGCACATTTTGTTCATTAAATATTTACCTTCCCCGGAACTAGGGAGATGCTAGGTATACACAGACACAGTCATAGACAGTCACAGTCACAGACACAGACAGACACAGACACAGACACAGACATAGACAGTCACAGACACAGACAGACACAGACACAGACACAGACAGTCACAGACACAGACAGACACAGACACAGACAGACACAGACACAGACAGACACAGACAGACACAGTCACAGAGACAGACACAGTCACAGACACAGTCACAGACACAGTCACAGACACAGACACAGACAAACACAGACACAGACAGACACAGACAGACACAGACATAGACAGTCACAGACACAGACAGACACAGACACAGACAGACACAGACACAGACAGACACAGACACAGACACAGTCACAGACACAGACACAGACAAACACAGACACAGACAGACACAGACACAGACAGACACAGACATAGACAGTCACAGACAGTCACAGACACAGACACAGACAGACACAGACACAGACAGTCACAGACACAGTCACAGACACAGACACAGACAGACACAGACACAGACACAGACAGACACAGTCACAGACACAGACAGACACAGACACATACAGACACAGACACATACAGACACAGTCACAGACACAGACAGTCACAGACACACACAGACACAGACAGACACAGACACAGACAGACACAGACACAGACAGACACAGACACAGACAGACACAGACACAGACACAGACAGACAGCTGGCACGTGTACCCTTGCGTGTTTTTTGTTGTTAACGTCACTGTACACATCAGCGATATTCTACATTGACATTCTGGACATTTTTGGTAACCGATGTCATTTTTATTACCCCCCCCCCCCCCAACCTACCCCATCCCCATCCTCTCCGTCTCTGTCTGTCTGTCTGTCTCTGAGAATAACATTTGTTTCTCTCTCTCTCTCTCTCTCTCTCTCTCTCTCTCTCTCTCCTCTATCTCTCTCTCTCTCTCTCCCTCTCTCTCTCTCTATCCCCCTCTCTCTCTCCCTCTCTCTCTCTCCCCCTCCCTCCCTCTCTCCTTCCCTCTCCTCCCTCCCTCTCTCTCGATCCACCCTCTCTCTCTATCCCCTTCTCTCCCTCCCTCTCTCTCTCCTCTCCCCCCCTCTCTCTCTCCCTCCCTCTTTCTCTATCCCCTCTCTCTCTATCGCCCCCCTCTCTCCCCCTCCCATTTCCTTCCCTCTCTCTCTACCCCTCCTCCTCTCTCTCTATCCCCCCCTCTCTCTACCCCCTCTCTACTCCCACCCTCTCTCTCCCTCCCTCCCTCTCTCTCCATCCCTCCCTCCTCTCTCTCTCCCTCCCTCCCTCTCTCTCTCCTGATTTTTCCCTAATGTTAATACTCTCTATCCCCTCAACCTGATCTCACCACACACTGGTTAAATTCTACCACAATCCTTAGACCTAGAAAGCTTTGTTGTTGGTTTTTTTTTCTATTTTAAGTTTACGCTGCCGTTGTGTACTCATGAACCTACAGATCAAGCTGAAGACCAAGAACCAGAAGAGAAATCCCCGTCTGCGGTTCAACATGGAAAAGCTGAAGGACCCCGAAGTCGCTGAAATCTTTAAAGCTGAGATAGGGGGCAGATTTGCAGCATTGAATTTCCTCCAAGATGACATCAACAACCTCACTGAGACTTCAGCAAGACCATTCAGGGGGACAGCGCTGGAGATCCTTGGGAAAGAGAGGAAAAAAAACCCAACCTGGGTTACCAACGATTTTTCTGGACCTGTGCGACCAACGTAGGGAGCTAAAGCCAGGGGAAGAACAAAAAACCCGAAACGGCCGAAGATTTATAGAACAGTAACAGGTAAATCAAGAAGAAGATGACTGGGGCCCATGGGGAACGGGGATGTCAGAACAATGCCCCAAAGGTTGAGAAGGCAATGGCGAAAGGAGACAGCAAAGGGCGTACCAGACCATCAAGGTACTAACCAAGTCCAGCAGCCAAAGACTCTTATTGAAGACAAAGAGGGGTCAGTCCTTACAGAGAGCCCCATATTATGAAGAGATGGACAGAATATTGCAGAGACTGTACAACTACAAGCTGAAGGCTGACCGAACAAACTTCACGAGCAAGATCCAGCCCATCAGACCCTGAAAGCACACAGGTGCTGGAGGAAGAGGTTAGAAGAAGCAGTAAGATCCGGAAAGGAGGCAAGTCCCCAAAGGGATTGACAACACCCCGGCTGGGGCTCATCAAGACGAGGCCAGAGATGATCAAGGCTTAACAATCATCTGCCAATATCTGGACCAGCAAGAGTGGCTGAACAGTGGACCCAATCCATCATAGTTCCACTTCCAAAGAAGGGAGACCTGAAGAAGTCCCAAAAATTACAGAACAATCAGTTGATAAGCCACCCAAGAAAAGTTATGCTACGCATTGCCTTGAACAGACTAAAACCCACAAGCAGAAGAAATCCTATCGAAGAACGGGCAGGATTCAGACAGGTCGAAGCACTGTTGAACAGATCTTCAACATCAGAATGCTCTTTAGAGAAGCATCTCCAACATCAGCTACAGCTCTACAAACAACTTCATTGACTTCAGAAGGGCCTTCGCCGAGTGGGGCCCAGAAGCTCTGTGGCAAGTCATGAGAGACTATAGCTTCGACGAGGACCTGATTCAAGTCACCCAGGCGCGTATGACAGCTCCCACAGTGCAGTCTCATGGGGGAAAATCGGGGAGTTCTTCCGGATTCAGTTGGAGTTCGACAAGGCTGCCCGCTATCCCCGTTCTTTTCAACGTGTTTCCTGGAGAACATCATGCAGGAGGCCCTCCTTGGCTTAAGACCACAATCACAATAGGAGGAAGGCCAGTCTGCAATCTTCGATTCGCAGCGATTTTGATCTCATGGGCCGCAGTGAGAAGAACTCCAGGATCTCACACCAGACTGGAAACATCAGCCAATGCCCACGGTATGGAGATCAGCACGGAAAAGAGCAAGATCCTAGTGAACAGTCCCAACCCGACCCCCTCCCACCAGCATCAGATGAGTGCGAGACACTAGAGGAGGTGGAAACTTTCAAGTATCTTGGAGCGTCTCACCAAAGAGCACGAGCACACAAGGTTGAAGATCAGACTTGCTGTGGCACTCTCCTCCATGACTAAGCGGCGAAAGTGTGGAGAACCAAAAATCAGAACCCACAAAGGTCAGACTCTACAAGGCACTCGTCACATCCATTGCCTTGTACAGCTGTGAAGATGGACACTTACTGCCGATTTAGAACGTCGCATTCAAGCCTTTGAGATAAGTGCCCCAGGCGGATCCCGAACATCCTACAGAGACCGCAAAAACCATGGACTACTTGGCAGCAGATCGAGGCACTGGCTGGCAAACAAGAACCATTGCTAGATCAGTCAAACGGAGAAAAGAAGTGGTTTGGCCACACAACAAGGATAACAGCCTGTCAAAGACAGTCTGAGGGAATGGGAAGGGGCAAGGAGCGGACGACACGCAAAAGTGAAATCCAACATCAAGGAGGGGCCCCCTAAATTAAACAGCCTCCTGAAAAACAGCCACAGAACCCTTTGGCGGTCCACTTGCAGCGCCGGGGGTACCAACGGTCGTCCCGACCAAGGGATGAGTGAGTGAAGGGGAGTGTGTCACAACAGGAAACCCGCACTTGCTCACTGAAGTGATTTTGGAACTATTTTGATTTGTTGGATCGAAGGGGTTTTTTGCCAGGGCATTCGACTAAAAATGTTCGGGGTGGTGTCCACAAAGGGGAAATTAGGAAAAAAAAGGGGGGGGGGGGGGGGGATTTGATAACTGTCAGTCTGACCTGATACACCGTATAAACATTGAATTTGCTTCTATGGTTTTGGAATGTGGCATTAAAGGTAAAGGTGTTCCAACCCTTGTGGTCATGGTGTGAGGGCGGGCATCAGATACTCAGCTTTTCAAGGGGGCCCTTCCTTCCCTCGCTGCTTTCCTCCTGACTCTAAGAGCAAATACCCATTTACAGCTGGTGAACTAGGGGACTGTACCGAAGCCGGCGCAAACGTCACCCATCCAAGTGGTAAACCCGCTCGATGCTCTTAACCTTAGCTTGGGAGAAGCGAGTGCTTGACACTGAGATATCCGTGCCCTGTGGATTAGCGAATTTTTTTTTTCTATGTTCTCTCTTGGTATATATTTGATTATTTGTAATAATGTGAGGTATGGGGTTGAATAATGTGGAGAATGATTGTGCGGGCACTTTGTGCATGTAGGCGCAAACACACCTTACTGCACGACACAAAAAAAGATATTCATCAGCAAAACATACACACACAAACCAAAACCCAACACAACACACACTCAACACACAACACACCACACACACACACACACACAACACACCACACCACACACACACACCACACACACGGAAACACACTTGTGCTATCAATTCTGTTGGGTTTCCAAGGCGTTTTCCGTGCCATCAGGACAAGGGGGGGGGGGGGGGGAACAAGTGCCAAAATTTTCTGGATATTGCCAGGGGGGTCAGCATTCGTGTCGAACGCAGGGGGCACCCCACCCCCTCCCACCCTCCATCCCCCGCCCAAAAAAAACCAAGTAACAACAAACCCAACTCAAAAACAAAAAAAAAAATAGCACCTAACACAAGAAAGTAATCACCCCCCCCCACCCCAAAAAACAACAACAACAAAACAAACAAAACACCCAACCAAAAACCCAAAACCAACAACCCCACAACAACAACACAACAACACAAAAACAAAAAACCCAACCAAACAAAAACAAAACCCCAAACAAACACAACCTCATCCCAACCATAAAAGAAAGAAAGACCCTAAAATATTTTAAAAAGCCCCAAACAAAAGGGAAAAAAAAACATCAAAAGAAGGAAAAAAACAAAAAAAAAAACAACAAGAAAGAACTAAAAGAAAACCAGCACAGAAAACGAAATCCTATACGAAGTAAGGAGGCAGTTGACCCAGCAAACTTGCACTGGCAATGTGTCAAAAAAACTCCCCTTTTTCTCTATCCTTTCTCTCTCTCTCTCTCTCTCTTCCTCCTCTCCTCTCTCTCTCTCTCTCTCTCTCTCTTTTCTCTCTCTGTGGTGAGTGTGGGGTGTGGTGTGTGGGTGGGGTGGTTGGTGGCGCGGCGCGCGGAGCATAGTGTGGTGTCTGTATCCCTTGTGTCTCCTTGTGTTTTCTGCTATCGTTGTCTGTCCCTTTCATTGTTTTGTTTTTTGTCCACTTCTGGTGTTGTCTCCATCATTTTCGCTGTTTACATCTTCGTCTCCCCCCTTGTACTGTTTGTTTTCTCTAGGACAGTCTTGGTCTGTCCAGATGTTCGTGTGACGTAGGTGTACCACTTTAGTTTGTGTTTCTTTCACTGAAGTCAGGAGCTCTTCATAATGGTCTGATGGCGTTTTCAATTCTGGTTTTCACTTCCTCATTAGTGATGTCATCTCTGTATGAGATACCAAGGAGTTTGCGAAAGCACCTCATCTCCATTGCCCGTATCCTTCTTTCAATGTCTGCCGTTATGGTCAACGTTTTATATGGGTACAAAAATATGGACATGACCAGGGAACGCATCAGTGCTATCTTGAAGCTGATGGCGATGTTCTAGTCGTTCCAGAGGACTTTCAGTTAGGTCATTGCAGCTGCGGTCTGGGATGTCATGGAGATAATTTCAGGTTTTGATCCTCCATCCGATACTATAGCTCCCAGACAGTTACGTTGTAGATGATCTTAATTTTATTGCTGCCTATAATATTAATAATGTTAGAACTGATGCCATTGGCACTATTTGTCATCAGCTTGGTTTTCTCTGTGCTGATCTACATGCCACATGCGGAAGAAACTTCATCTAGGTGATTTTTTCCAAGTTGACTAGCTCTTGCTCTTCTCCAGCTAGGCCGTCAATGTCGTCGGCAAAACGTCAGTTTGTAATTGTCCTGCCTCCAATGCTGACTATTCATGGTTTTTAAGAGCGTCAGCCATTAATCTCTCTAAGAAGTTGAAGAGGGTGGGAGAGAGCAGACATCCTAGGCGTATTCCGACGATGGTTCTGAGCAATGTTGTTGTCATTGTAGACTGTACTGGCTGCCTTGTCAGAGGCATTCTGTGGTTATATCAGGGTGGCATTGATGTTATCCAGTCTTATGGTTGCCCAAAAAGCTGCATGCTTAACTCTGTCGAACGCCTTATGAAAGTCTACCAAAGACGTGGTAAAGATCTTATTTGTGTTGCAAGTATTTCTCACATAGTATTCGAATTCTTATTAGTTTTCCTCTTTTCACTGGTACACTTTATTAGTAAAGGTTGCAATAATGTAGTATTTCAGTATTATCAGTAAGAAATTTTGTTCTTAGATAGATGGCTTGATGAAAAAAAGCAAATGCATTGCTTATTCAATGTACCGTCTGGTAATAAAAAAAATTGACTTGACTTGACTAAGGTTGAAAATTTCATCTGTTGTGCCCCGTTCTGCTCTGAAACCTGCCTGCTCTTCTTTGATGATCTCCTCAGCTTGCGGTTTCAGTCTGTTCAGGAGGATTCTTAGCATAACTTTACTTGGATATCTGATCAGGAAGATGGTACTGTTTTTGGCATAGTTTTCAGTTGCCTTTCTTCGGGAGAGTGATAAACAGAAGACTATTTCCAGGACCGTGGCCACTCGCCTGTCTGTCAGATCTTATTGCAGATGGTGAGTAAACACCTCTGTCATGGCCTCTCCTCCTGCCTGGACCAGCTCTGATGGGATGTTGTCCACTCCCTGTGATTTCCCCTTCTTCAGTGATTTTACTGTACCTTCAACTTCTTCCAATGAGATATGGTAGCAGTTGTTGGTTGGTAGCAGGGCATCTAACACCTTGGGGTCTCCTGTTGTTGTTGTGTGTGTGTGTGCGTGCATATATTATTTTTAGGTTTTTTCTCCTGTTCAATTTGTTTGTAATCCTCCATACCCCAAAAAGGGGTGAAAGGAATTAAATCTTGAATCTTAAATCTCGTGTGTGCGTGTGTGCATGCACGCGCGCGCGTGTGTGTGCACTATTTAGAACAGTACTCTGTCCATCTGTTTAGAACATCTTGTTCTTTCTGTCAGACATTTCTCCGTTTTGTCTTGGATAATAGTGGTTCCCCCTTGTTTTCTGCTTGTCGGGGGTTTCACAAGCTGGTAGGAGCTGTTGTTTTTCTGCAGGCTTTCTTCCATACCTTGGCATTGTTCCTCAATCCACGTCTCGTTTCTTTCCTTCTCTCTTTAAAACTTGCTGATTAGCTTCTCTGTATAGTTTTGCACCTTCAGCCTCATTCTTCTTTCGCTTCAGTTCTCTGCGTTTGTCGCACAGCTTTTAGTACATCTTCCTTGGCCCTTTGCTTGATTTTGTGAGACTCCTTGTATAGTTATCTCTCTTTTTGCTGAATCTGTAGAAAACAAGGCATGCTTGAATGGGTGCGCTCGATTCACAGAAAGTTTTCCCAAAGCAGTGAAAAAGGGGAGGAAATGAACGAGTACTGCCTGATTAAAAATCTAAAAAGAGTTATCTGAAAGCTGTACTGGAGAGAGAACATCTATCATGAATATGTCTCATTAACAACAACAACAACAACAAAAAAGAGATATATGAATGGTTCACTAAGGAGAGGAAATGTAGCATGAATGTGTCTGATTAAAGCAGAGTCGTTTGAATTCACAACAAAGAGCAAGTGAAAGAGCTCAATGAAGCGTTTTATCGTGTCTGTTACCTGAAATTGCTGAGGACATACTAATGACAGAGTTATGTACTTGTAACAATAACAGTTTGTCAAACACGCTAGGTGCTGTTTAAAAGAGCATTCGGTGGGGGAGAGAGAGAGAGAAGGAGAGTAGAGAGAGAGGGAAAGGGAGAGAGGGATAGAGAGAGAGGGAGAGGAGAGAAAGGGAGAAGGAGAGAGAGGAGAGAGAGAGAGAGGGAGAGAGGGAGAGAGGAGAGAGAGAGAGAGAGAGAGAGAGAGGGAGATGGGAGGAGAGAAGAGGGAGAGAGAAAGAGGGAGAAGAGAGAGGGGGGAGAGAGAGAGGGAGATGGAAGAGAAGGAGAGAGAGAGAGGGAGAGAGAAGAGAGGAGAGAGAGAGGAGAGAGAGAGAGGAGAGAGAGAGAGAGAGAGGGAAAGAGAAGAGAAGAAGAGAGAGAGAGAGAGAGAGAGGAGAGAGAGAGAGAAGAGAGAGAGAGAGAGAGAGAGAGAGGAGAGAGAGAGAGGAGAGGGAGAAGAGAGAAGAGAGAGAGAGAGGAAAGAGAAGAATCAGACAGAGAGAGAGAGAGATGGGATCGGAGATGAGGAGGAGTGAGAGAGAGAGATAGAGAAATGAGAGAAAGAGATAAAAAAAATCAAATCAAATCAAACATGTGCGTGCGTCGTGCGTGCGTGCGGTCGTATCGTGTGTGTATGGATTGTTGATTGATTGATCTTATATGAGATATGGATAAGATGGTGTCTTTTTCATCATCTCGTGTGTATGCGTATTGTAAATTGTAGTCATTGTTCTGTACGAGAGAGTGAGAGAGAGAGAGGAGAGAGAGAGAAGAGAGAGAGAGAGAGAGAGAGAGACAGACAGTGAGAGAGAGACAGACAGAGACAGACAGAGACAGACATAGACAGACACACAGACAGACACACAGACAGACACAGACACAGACAGACAGACACAGACACAGACAGACAGACAGACACACACACACAGACACACAGGCAGACACAGACAGACAGAGACAGAGACACAGACAGACAGAGTCAGACAAACAGGCACACAGAGAGAACCAACAGAGAAAGACAGTGACACACAGTCCAACAGGTTTTCAACTTCTGTCAAGTAGCAGACGACATTTTCTGTCCTGGCTTCACTTTACACCAGGAGCTGGTCAACTTCCCCATCCCTCCCTCCTTCCCTTCCCTCGCGTGCAGTCACGTGATCTGAGCGGAAAGGGAAAGCACGCCATTCATACATCATGAGCGGAAGTGTCTTTTCTACCGGAATCGACCTAGCCAAGAAAGGTGCTTGATCTCTAAAGCTATTTCTAACGACGTTCTTGAACAGACGACAAAGATCAGACCAAGACATCACTCTCAAAGTGTGGGATTTCTAAAACAAACAAAAAAACCCACCAAAACCCCTCAAACTTTCAGATTTTCCATTTCGGCTAGAGGTTACGAAAGAAAGATTAAAAAAAAATATTTTCTTCTCCTTTTTTCCCCCTCTTTTCTTTTCTTTTCTTTACGTTTTTTTTTTTTTTTTTGGGGGGGGGGGGGGGTATTCACACTATTGTAGATGAGATAAAGTATTTTTTTGTAGAATGACGGGCGTCATAGCCGAGTGGTTAAAAGACTGTTGGACTTCAATCCTATGGGTTTTTCTTGAAGTAGAGGTTTTGAATCTCCACGTCGTCTGGTGAATTAAGTGTACTAGGGATTTTTAAAAAAAAATTTACGATTTCCCAGGTCAACTCCAAGTGCAGACCTGCCAGTGCGTTAATTTCCTTGTGTGTGTATATATACACATACAGAAGATGAAATATGCACGTTAAAGATCCCGTAATTCATGTCAGCGTTTGATGGGTTACCGAAACACGAACATACCCAGCAGACATCTCCGTAGTCGTAATGCGGCTACCTTCATGGTGGGCAAAAGAAAAGGTCACATATGCAAAATCTCACCATTGCTGAACCTCAGAGCATTAGCAGAGGATCACAAAATGATTTCTGTACAATGTTGAACTTGTCAGAGGCATGAAGACAATGACCTATCATAAGGTGTGAAGATTGAACAAGGGGAAAAAGAAAACATAAATCGTTATGATGATAAGCACAAAAATAATGGTGATGTGATGATTACAATGATAATGGTGATGATGATGATGATGATGATGATGATGACAAAGGCGAATATAATGAAGATGATCACCTTTGTCACTTCTTCTTTGTCTTCTCTCTTTGTTCGGCTGTTTGTGGCATTCTCCGTTTCGCTCGTGCTGCAATTTTTGTTGTTCTTGTCAATCTCCTCGTTTGAAAGGTCTGTTTTCTTGAAAATATAATTTTAGCAAATATCATGATGACTGACAAGCGTCTATAAATTGTGTTGTTTTCAGGTTATTGCTGATGTTATTGTTCTTATTGTTAATAATAATCATTGTTTTCGTTTTAGGGCTGCCCTAGTTTCAGGAAATAAAATGGTAATTACACACACACACACACACACAAACACACACGCGCGGCTAAGCACACACACACACATACATACACACAAGCACACACATTAACACTTACACACGCATGCACGCAATCACGCACACACACTCACACTTAAGCACACGCACACACACACGCACACACACACGCACACACACACACACACACACACACACACACACTCACACTTACCCCCTCCCCCCCCCCCCCCCACACACACACACAAACGCGACAGACAGACAGACAGACAGACAGACAGACAGACAGACACACACACACACACACACACACACACACACACACACACACACACACACACACACACACACACACACACACACACACACACACACACACACACACACACACACACACACACACACACAAACACACAAAACGTTGTTCATGGTTTTCGAATCATGACTCTGGAAAGTTGGCGGGCAGGATAGCCTAGTGGTTAGAGCGTTGCACTTGTGATCTGACGGCCCGGGATCGAGCCACCAAGGAGGCGACCGTTTTTAGGAAATGTTACCCTGAAGTCAACATAAGCACTAACTCCATTCCACCAACAGTCCTTTGGAAGAGCCCAGTTCTATCCAATCCTGTTGTGAATAGCCCCGGCGACCACAACGGCCATATCAGGGCTGTCACCTCGTCAACTTTTAAATATCAGAGTAGAACCGTGCAACTATATACAGATTAAAACAGGGTATACTCAAACCTACTGTCGTTCCTTCTATCAACACCCTGGCCAACCTTAAGGGTCAACCTAGGACGGGCACCGCGTTGTGGGAAAACCGCATCAACCACACATGAAATGAGATAAAAACCAAAACCAGATTCCTTAAAGACCTTGTTCTTAGTTACACCCTCACTCATATCAGACGGGAAAAGCCCGATTCTCTCAGGAAGTTAAAAATGGTGTCTGGTGGAACATCCCGATAAAGAATCTTCAGGGAGTCTGCACTAAAATGGTTGTGCCTAATATCCTGGACATCTCCACACTCCAGAAGCAGATGCTTGATGGTTATCTGCACATCACAAGTCACACACCCCATGGGGTTCCCTCTCCTTTAGGCAAATGAAGGTGGTTGATATGAGAAAGACCTGTGTGTATCCTTGTGAGCACTGTTGCTTCCCTTCGGTTTTTGACACACAGAGGAAGAATTTTCAGTTCAGGGCTAATCTGGAAAAGTTTATTGTTTGTCTGAGCGTGCCATTCCTCTTGCCAGAGAGACTGGGCATACTGTTCACTTTTAGGTCTCAGTTCAGGGCGAATCTGGAAAAGTTTTTGTCCGTCTGAGCGTTCCATTCTTCTTGCCAGAATGACTGGCTTCTAGGTTTCAGATCTGTGTGTGGCACGGTAGACCTAGAATGACACTATAACTACAAACCGATACCCCGTGTACGAACGCACGAAGAACATCTTGCACATACGTTACAAAACCCGTTCTGCTTTTAGGAAAAGTAGATAATTTCTTACCGATAGGAGCGGATGACCAAAAAAATACCCCCCCCAAAAAACAACAACAACAACCCCACAACAACAAACCCAAACCAACAACAAACAAACCCGGCATATACTCAAGTATTTTTAGACACCATCCCCGAAGATGGATTGCAGCTACCTCACTAGTAAAATAAAAACGATAGCATACACACACAAAATCCCACCATTGGTGAGCCTCGCAGCTTCTAGAGCTTCTAGCCAAGGAACGGGGAAAATCCCAACAAAACAAATGTGGAACCATTATGCCAAGGGGGCAAGAATGCCTGGCCTGATGCCCCTGTGCCCTTTAGGCAGAAGGCCGATAGGGACTGGCTGCTCTACACACCAGACACAGGCGTCATAATTATCATCATTATTATGGGAGTGACGATTCCTGCAATTACTGTGATGGTGCACGTGCGGGTCTTGTTTATATGTCTTCTGTGATAGTATCGGGATCCTTTTTTATATTATACAGTTGTTGTTGTTGTTGTGCGTTGCCCAGCTTAACACCCTGGGGGTCTCCAGAACATGCTCTCTGACTCAACGCATCCCACCTGGGAATCACCGTGAGATTGAAATTGCACACTGGATGAGAAGTTCGCGTGTATGACTGATTGTAAGTACCTCGCCATGTAGGCAGCCATACTCCGACTTCTTAGGATTTTTTTTCTCCTTCAAAGGAGAGTGCAGGTTGTTATGTTAAGGAGTTTGTCATGGCTGAAGGCAATCTCAACATAACGTTTTACGACAAAACAATGATATTAATGTAGGCCCTTGGCATTTAGCATACATCAATAACTGACACAGCTTTTGGCCTGGGCCAATCTTTAGGCAGTGAAACATTTTCTGATAAGTTAAACATCTTACACACACACACACACACACACACACACACTCACACACACACACACACACACACACACACACACACACACACACACACACACACACACACACACACACACACACACACACACACACACACACACACACACACACACACACACACACACACACACGCACACACACACACACACACACACACACACACACACACACACACACACACACGCACGCACACACACACACACACACACACACACACTCATCTTTTATGTCATTGTTTCGGGTATTTTTAAATTGTATCTTCTGCTTTGCACAGATTATTTTCATGATTAGACTACTATTCCCCCCTCTCATTTTTCAGTAGGGCCTCCGCCACCACCACCTCAATTTGCACATATTTTTTTCTTGTCTAATATCACTGAGAGTGAACAGACGTAAAATCAAAGACAACAACAACACTCATCTCTTGTCGTTCTAATTGCATTTTGTATGTATATTGTTATATTTTTCTAGATACAGATTTAGCAAGTACCATGCTAAATGACAAGTATCCGTTTGCAATTTTGGGGTGATTGTAACTGTCATGGTCTTTATTGATAACATTATTATCATTTCGCTTGTTCATATTGATGGTCCTGTTTCAGCAAAAAGCATGGTAAAAGAAATAACCAGCATTTTCGAGTCGCTTGTCGTCGTTATATTGATTGTCACCATTCTTGTTGTTATTGAACATGCTGCTTAAATTGTCACTATTATTACGGTAGATGGTGATGGAAATATCAAGGACAATATCACATAATTACGGTCATTAGCTAGCAGCTGCAATAGTAACAATATTGGCAGCAGCAGGAATAGTATTAGCAGCAGCAGCAGCAGCAGCAGCAGCAGCAGCAGCAGCAGCAGCAGCAGCAGCAGCAGCAGCAGCAGCAGCAAGAGAGCAGCAGCAGCAGCAGCAGCAGCAGCAGCAGCAGCAGCAGCAGCAGCAGCAGCAGCAGCAGCAGCAGTAGCAGCAGCAGCAAGAGTAACATGAGGATTAGTAGCAGTATTTGGTACTTGTTCCTTTTGTACACACTTTGACAGCAGACGTGATAGTGGGGATACAGATGGTCTGATGAAAGAGAGAAGCGGTACTGGCACTAGCGGCAAAAGTAGCACCAGTACTAGCTGAACTGGGATGCATAAAAATAAATAAGACACAGAGAGAGAGAGAGAGAGAGAGGAGAGAGAGAGAGAGAGAGAGAGAGAGAGAGAGAGAGAGAGAGAGAGAGAGAGAGAGAGGAGAGAAAGAGAGAGAAAGAGAGAGAGAGACACAGAGAGAGAGAGAGAGAGAGAGAGAGAGAGAGAGAGTGCGTGCGTGTGCGTGCGTGTATGTGTGTGTGTTTGTGTGTGTTTAATCAGATGATTCAGTTAAACAACATTTATAAAAGACAGAGGCATTCCTAAATATCTCAAAATTAGAAATGTCCAAACACATATCTGGCCTGTTTGGGTCAGAAGCCTGGACGCTACACAAATTGGAGAGAGACAAAAAAAATGCAGCCGAAATGGGGTTCGACAGGTCACTTCTAGGGGTCAAATGGTCAGAGAGAAGAACAATAATGGAAGCATTCTTGATAAACTCTCAGTGCAAAGACGCTTGTTGACTAAAATTGATAAGCGCAGACAAATATGTTGGTCATGTAAACAAACACACGAGAGCAAACCTGATAACGACATTTCTCAAAGGTAAGGTTGAGGGCAGAAGGAAAAGAGGCAGACCACCAACATCCTACATTGCCATCTTCATTTAGATCAATGGTTTGGGAGGGCGACACGAGATCGCAGAACTCAGCAGAGACAGAGAAAGATGGAGAACACTGGTGGCATTGCGAGGAGCTCCCCCTGATGACAGCAGCGATGGAGACAGTCGTGTTGAATTGCATTCAACAATGCATTCTTCATTTTAGCTGTACTGCTTGATAACAAGAGACATATCCATAAAAATGAAAGGTTCTTATGCTATCAGAATTTTTTTAAAATTTGTCCATCAAATCATTCAGCGGTACACAACATGGCATGAAGATATGTAGTCCTTCGGATGAGACTGTAAACCGAGGTCCCGTGTGCGAACGCACGCAGAACATCTTGCGCACACGTTAAATCCTGTTCCGCTTTTCGTAAGAGTAGGCCATTGTGTGCCGGTGGGAACAGATGAAAGAATTTCAAAAACCGCATGCACACGGGGACTGGATGTAAAAAAGCACATAAGTGCTTATTCCATTATCCTCGATATAAAAGAATGAAATACAAATAAAATAAAATAAAATAATAAATACTCCATCTTTAACAGACGTATCATTAATGCGCAATTGATATTTTACGGTCATTCATGTTTTTAAATTACACAACATTACAAATATGTATCGGTTACAACTAACAATGAGAGAGAGAGAGAGAGAGAGAGAGAGAGAGAGAGAGAGAGAGAGAGAGAGAGAGAGAGAGAGAAGGAGAGAGAGAAGCGAGAGAGAGAGAGAGGAGAGAGAGAGAGAGAGAGAGAGAGAGAGAGAGAGAGAGAGAGAGAGAGAGAGAGAGAGAGAATGACAATGACAAATTCTTTTTATTTCGAGGATAAGGAATAAGCACCCATGTGCTTTTGTTTACATCCAGTCCCCGCCCTTAGGGATACGTCATGATAATAAAATACACCCAATACCGATACAATCAGACAGTAAAGCAAACAAACAACCATCCCCCAAAACGCCACAAATAAACCAACAACCTCACCCCCCAAAAAAATAGAAAGAAAAAGAAACCCACCCCAAAGCAAACAAAGAAATAAACCAAAAGCAAGATTTATTGATTGACTGATTGATTTAGAGAAAGAAAAAAAGAGCTAGAGAGAGGGAGACAGAGAGAAACAGAGACAGAGCGACATCAATAGCTAAGCGACAAAGACAGATAGAGGCAGAGACATATGACAAAGTTTTCCATTTCTCTCAGGTAACGTTAAGTCAGCATATCTGACACTGGTTTCGCTTGGTACAGCGAAACTTCCCATCAAGCCCCCTGCAGTCACGTGATCCGAGCGGAAGCGGAATGCACGCCATTGAAACAGCGTGTCCTAAGGATTCTTTCCCTTCAGGACATCATGTCCACAAGAAAAGGCTTGATCCTTACAGCTTTTCTGGTGCTATTTTTGCACAAACTACAAAGATGAGAGGAAGATAACTCGCTACATGTTTCAGATTCTGAAAACACCACGAGATCATTTAATTTTCTCTGGGACTGACCCATTAAATCGATTTTCTTTTTCTGGTCGTTTTAAAAGTAGATGAGACTTGAGTGTAGAATATCTATCTATTCTGTGTGGGAGTGTGATTTTGCAGTGGCGTACAGATAGTTCATGGAATATTAAAAAAATGTTTATGCTTGTGAAAGAAGAAAACTCATCTTCTTTATAATCCTAATCATGACGATATCGACGATGAGGGTAATAATAATGATGGTAATAATGATGACATTCCTTCTATTGAAAGTTTTAGGGGGTGGGGGTGGGCTTAGATGGAGACCTTTGAGGGGGGCGGGGGTAAAAGTAAAATGGCAAAGGTGTCCCATAACCTATAAGGTCATAGGGTAGCGAGGCATCAGAGACCTCACTTCTCTAGGGCCAGCATATTGAGGGCGGCGCCCATTTGCTCTCTCTCGCTGCTTTACCTGCCCTGACCCTAAAGAGGGCAGGTACCCATTTACAGCTGGGTAAACTGGCGGAACTGTACTGAAGCCAAAGGCGCGCAAGCCGTCACGCATCCAAGTGGTAACCACGCTCTCGATGCTGCTTAACCTTAGCTGGGGAGAAAGCGAGTGCTCTGACCACTGAGCTATTCCGTCCCTGAGAGGGTGGGTACATTTACAAAAAAAAAAAAAAGAGTCTGATACGATGATACTAGTTGGATTTAGCACTGGCCTCATGGATCTTCTAGGTATTGTTAGAGAAGGAAACTTGCGAGAGACTGGAGCTTAATGTGGAAATAGTGCTTTTTGGCACTGATGCAATTACAACAACTGATGAAGTGTTCGACTTAATAATACTGTTAGCAAAGTTCTATGTTTATAAATGTCGGATTGGTAAAACAAAACCTAATGTTGGTAATTTTCTGAATGAACTAAAATATAAATATGAAATGGAAAGCTGGAGTATAGCAAACAAATGCAGTTTACTAATTTTCAGAAAAAATGATTCCAGTACATAAACTTAGTAGAAACTTGAGTACCTTTTCAAAATATAAGAAAATTATGTATGTAATCTATAAATCTTGACTTGACAACGAAAATGATGATTGATTCTTTTTGTACTTTGTGTAGCTAGTAGTCTTGTACGCCTGTAAAAATGGACATGATGTAATATTGTCTGGATGAAAAGTTAATTTGTTTGTTTTGAACTGTATATGTGTGCCAATCAAAAAATTATAAAAAAAAGATTATCAGATTTCTCTCTCTCTCTCTCTCTCTCTCTCTCTCTCTCTCTCTCTCTCTCTCTCTCCTCTCTCTCTCTCTCTCTCTCTCTCTCTCTCTCTCTCTCTCTCTCTCCTTCCTTTATGACTTGTCAAACCTTTTGCAATGTTCACTTAGCTACTACTAAAGTGTTTCAGAAGTAAACAAGCTGTTTACATCCACAGGTCTTGTTGAAACGTTTCAAACGGAATTGTTTTTCTTTTTTTCACTTTGTATATGTATATACGTTGACAGTTAAAACAAACAAACAAAAAAAAACTTGAAGTCTAAAGGCCTACAGCTTTAAGCATGAGCATTCGTACTCGATATACATTATCTCAAGACAACTCGAAAATAGTTGCATCAAATTTTAGTGCCCCTATCTTAGTACCAAGCAAGCTCAGAACCTGACTGGATGGATAGGAGGTTGATGACATATTATAAAGCAAAAAGGGGAAATAAAGCTTAGAGTAATTGGTATGATTCAATGAATGCTATAGCTCCTGAATAAGATAATGAAACTTGTTAGAGCGCTGTTTCTGTTTCTGTACCTGCTAAATATGATAAAAGAAATAATCATGATGTGCTGGATGGAAGTGGTGGTATGTCTTTGTAAATAGGTGAAGCTCGTTACCGCTTTTTCTGTTGCTGCTGCTGCTGCTGCTGTTGTTGCTGCTGATCCTCCTCCTCCTCCTCCTCCTCCCCCTACTACTACTACCACTCCTCCTCCTCCTCCTCTCCCTCCTCCTCCTCTTCCTCCTCCTCCTACTAGTACTAGTACTACTTCACCTACTCTTACTCCTCCTCCTCCTCCCTCTCCTCCTCCTCCTACTACTACTCCTACTCCTCCTCCTCCTACTACTACTTCTACTCCTCCTACTACTACTCCTCCTTCCCCTCCTCCTCCTCCTACTTCTTCTACTCCTCCTCCTACTCTTACTCCTCCTCCTCCTACTACTACTATTACTCCTCCTCCTCCACCTCCTCCTCCTCTCCTACTACTCCACCTACTCCTCCTCCTCCTTCTTCTCCTCCTCCTCCTCCTACTACTACTACTCCTACTTCTACTCCTCCTCCTATTCCTCCTCCTCCTTCTACTACTCCTCCTCCTTCTCCTCCTCCTCCTCCTCCTATTCCTCTTCCTCCTCCACCTACTACTACTTCTTGTACTCCTCCTCCTCCTACTCTTACTCCTCCTCCTCTTACTACAACTCCTTCTCCTCCTCCTCCTCATATTCCTCTTCCTCCTCCTACTCCTCCTAATCTTCCTACTACTTCTACTACTACTGCTACTACTACTTCTACTCCTACACCTTTACAGAGTTCGCTGTTGGAGACTGGGCTTATTTAAAGTTTCATTGCAGCAGGTTAGGGGCAGTAGGGTATGGGTGTGAAGCAAATGAAGCCTTTGAAGACTTAGCAGTTGAGACAGCTGCTTATTTTCGACCGCAGTGCTTGAAATAGATGTCTGCATCATTAGCGCGCTCGCGCGTGCGTGGGTGCACACACACACACACGCATACCCACGTACCCACATACACACACACATACGCGCGCGCGCACGCACGTGCACACACATACATACATACTCACAAACACACACATACACAGACACACACAGACACACACACACGCACACACGAACACACGCAAGCACACATTAACACACACACACACACACACACACAAAACCCAAATCCACCCCACTCCAACATACACATAGACACACACACACACACACAACAACACACACACACACACACACACACACACACACACACACACACACACACACACACACACACACACACACACACACACACACACACACACACACACACACACACACACACACACACACACACACACACAACACACACACACACACACACACACACACACACGTACGCACGCGCGCGCGCACACACACGCACACACACACACACACAAAACCCAACACCACCAGCACACCCCCCCCCCCCCAACACACACACACACACATACTCACACCATGCTTGCTGCCTCTGATTATCGTAAATCGAAAAAGAAAAGAAAAGTACCGATAATGATGTAGATGATGTTTGGGAGTCTAACCCTAATGCCCCACAGACCTTTAGACAGCAGGCAGACTTGTCATGGATTTCTGCATGCTCCTGAAACAGTGTCACCATCATTGTCTTAATGCCGACTACTGCAATTATTGTAATGGTATGCTGTGCAGGGGCTGACAACATTCCAGCTGAGTTGGTTCAAGCTGGAGGGGAAGCCATGATCAGCGCCCTACTAAGAATCTGCAACAAGATCTGGCAGACAGGAAAATGGCCAACACCATGGACACAGTCACTCATCATCACCCTCCCCAAGAAAGGAAATCTACAACAATGCCATAATTACCGCACAATCAGCCTCATATGCCACCCAAGCAAGGTCATGCTGCAGATAATATTGAATAGACTGAAGCCACAAGCAGAGACCATCATTGCTGAGGAACAAGCAGGTTTCAGAGCAGGGCGCAGCACAACAGAACAGATATTCAACCTCAGAATACTATGTGAGCGGCACCTTCAACATCAACAAGACCTTTACCACGTATTTATCGATTTTAAGAAGGCATTTGACAGGGTGTGGCATGCAGCTTTGTGGGCAACCATGAATTTGTACAGCATCAATGCAAACCTGATCAGAGTCATCAAACAGCTGTACAGCGAGGCCACCAGTGCAGTGTACTACAACAACAACATTGGAGAATGGTTTCGAACAACAGTTGGAGTAAGGCAGGGCTGTCTACTCTCACCCGCTCTTTTCAACATCTTCCTTGAGAGAATCATGGCTGATGCACTGGAACATCATGAAGGATCAGTCAGCATTGGTGGCAGAACGATCACAAACCTCCGCTTCGCAGATGACATTGATGGAATAGCAGGATCAGAAAACGAGCTTGCCAGCCTAACAGAACACTTGAATAAGGCCTCCAAAACATACGGCATGGAAATCAGTGCAGAGAAGACCAAACTGATGACTAATAACACCAACGGCATTAGCACTGATATCAGGGGTTAATGACCAGAAGCTGGAAACAGTTCAAAGCTTCAAGTACCTGGGAGCCATTGTATCAGACCAGGGATCCAAGCCAGAAGTAGTATGCAGGACTCACTCACTCACTCAGACAATAACAGCTTTGTCAAAACTAAACACCATCTGGAGAGATAAAAATATCTCACTTATCTCCAAGATCAGACTAATGCGCTCCCTTGTCATATCCATATTTCTGTATGCCTGTAAATCATGGACCCTGACTGCAGATTTGGAGAGAAGAGTACAGGCGGTGGAGATGAGATGCTTTCGGAGACTCCTTGGCATCTCATACAAAGACCACATAAGCAACGAAAGCGTGCATAACAGAATCCAGCAAACCATTGGACCCTATGAGAACCTTCTAACGATCGTGAAAAAACGTAAACTTAAATGGTATGGGCATGTCACAAGATCCAAAGGACTTGCAAAGACAGTTTTACAAGGCACTGTCCAAGGAGGAAGAAGAAGAGGCAGACCAAGGAAGAGCTGGGAGGATAACATCAGTGAATGGACAGGCCTAGAACGCAACAAAACCCTGAGAAAGGCAGAACAGAGAGAAGAATGGAGGGAACTGGTTGTTGAGTCTTTGAGGGTGCCCCCACGGTCGTCAGACTACGGGACAGATAGAAGAATAGAAGTACTGTGCAGAAGAACAAGTGTGTGTGTATGTGTGTGTATGTGTGTGTATGTGTGTGTGTATGTGTGTGTATGTGTGTGTGTATGTGTGTGTGTGTGGGGGGGGGGGGGTGTGTGCGTGTTTGTGTGTGTGTTTATTTATTTATTCTTTTATATCGAGGATAATGGAATAAGTACTCATGTGCTTTTTTACATCCAGTCCCCGTGTGTATGCGGTTTTGTAAATTCTGTCATCTGTTCTCACCAGCACACAATGGCCTACTCTTACGAAAAGCGGAACAGGATTTTAACGTGTGCGCAAGATGTTCTGCGTGCGTTCGCACACGGGTTCTCGGTTGAGTCTGCACTGATGTTAACTCCAGGGGCAAATATCCCTTGAACGGGAATCGAACCCGGGTCGTCAGATTGCGAGCGCAATGTTCTAACCACTAGGCTATTTCGTACCGTGTGTGCGTGGGTGCGCGTGTGTGTGCGTGCGCGCGTGCGTGCGTGTGTGTGTGTGAAATATGTTTGCATTTGAAAAAACCACACACACAACACACACAAATATATGTTTACAGATGGTATTATGTATATATATATATATATATATATATATATATATATATATATATATATATATATATATATATATATATATATCTATCTATCTATCTATCTATCTATCTATCTATCTATCTATCTATCTATATATATGTATGTATGTATGTATACACACACGCATACACACACACATACACACACACATACATACATATGTTTACAAGACTGTCCTACAGGGAACAGTACAAGGACGGAGACGAAGAGGCAGACAGAGAAAACGATGGGAAGACAACATCAGAGAGTGGACTGGCCTTGCGTGGAACGATTTGCTACGGAAAGATGAGAACCGCAAGGATTGGAGGAAGCTGGATGCAAAATCTTCAGTGGTGCCTCAACGGTCTACAAGGCCACAGGATAGGTGAAGGAAAAGGTGACATACATATAATTATGTATACATACATACAAACATACAAATCTATCTATCTATCTATCTATCTATCTATCTATCTATCTATCTATCTATCTATCTATCTATCTATCTATCTATCTATCTATCTATCTATCTATCTATCTATCTATCTATCTATCTATCTATCTGTCTGTCTGTCTGTCTGTCTGTCTGTCTGTCTATCTCTCTCGCACTCTCTCTCTATCTCTCTCTCTCTCTCTCTCTCTATATATATATATAGTTATGTTGCATTACTTATGTAGTTCTTGCATCCATACATCTGGCGGTGCGTACACACACACATTCATGACTTTTTTGTTTTTGTTCGTGAGTGGAGGAAGAAGGGCAGAGCTTTATAAAAAAAAACCACCCTCCAAACTGTTAGAAATATACTATAATCATGTCAGTTGGATTTAGCAACGTTGAGCGACATGTTAAGTTTTATTAGATACGGCTTTTTGACCAACTGAGAGTCAACCTTTCATTTCTCTAGTGATGTAATTTAGACTGGCAACGCTGGTAGCTGGAGTACCTTTTAATAGCCTCAGAGAAGCCAAACAAATAATACTGTTTTATTTTCGCAGGCCTTCAGTTAGGTAACGTTTACTTTTTAATTCCTTCAAGTCTAACTGCCTGACAAGTTCCAAGTTTGGGCAAAGATCTGGCTGTAAGCAAAATAAAAGAGTAGTGGGGAAATAGTGTTAATTCTCACCAGACAGTTTTTAGATGGGTGCTGTAACTTTTAAATAGATTGCATTTCTAGTGCTCAAGTCTGTGAGTACTAAGGGAAAGGAAACTTGTCGGCATTGATTCTGTAACTTAATCTGATTATGCAAAGAAGGGAGGAAGGGAGGGAGGGAGGGAGGGAGAGAGAGAGAGAAGCGAGAGAGAGCGAGAGAGAGAGAGAGAGGAAGAGAAGAGAGAAGAAGAGGAAGAAGAGAGAGAGAGAGAGAGAGAGAGAGAGAGAAGAGAGAGAGAGAGAGAGAGAGACAATTTGACAATTTGACACAATTTTATTGCTATTTAGCAATCAAGCCATATAGCGCTTCGGCGCGGTAACAACGATATCGAACGCGACGCGATTACAATGACATGGAAACCATGGCAGTGGTGGTATGTTCATCAAGATTTGATACATTATTGTCTGTGTCTCAAGTGTCTCAATTTTCAAACCAGCCTTTCCTTTTCCAGTCTACAGCCAGCGAAGTCAGCCCATGTAAGACCGGATCAGGTCCCGAAGATGATGTAACTCCTGCTCAGCACTCGCCACCACTGTCTCTGTGTGTTGTGTGTTAGTACACTGTTTCCCTTTACGAAGTCTGGCAAGCCTGACACGTTCTTCTGGCAACATGTTTTTCTCTTCTTGCTTGATGTACCAGAACACACACTTAGATTCCTCGCCAGGATCTCCATTCCAAGAGTATTCCAGGATGATGTCATCTGATTCACACATCACAATGTTTTGATCAACCGAAACTATGTACCACCACCTTTCGAAACCGTGTGTTTCTCTTGCTGTCCCTTAATCGACGCTGTACACGTTTGTCAGGTAGAGTAGACACATACTGTTTCACAATACCAGTATCAGTATCAGAGTCATCCACTGTGCAGCCAACTGTCAGCTCTTCCTGCACATCAGACGCCTCAGAAGACACACCGATCTTGCTGTCTGTTGCTGGATCACACAGTAGATCAAGTGAATCTGGTGTGGCTGAGGCATTCAATTCACTGCTGACACATAGTTCTGTGTACACACTGGTTTGTTTTCCTTCTGTTTCCACATCGAGCAGGGAGTCAATGTTACACAAGACCGGCTCTTCCAAGACACTGTTATTGTCACATTGGCGACTTGCCTGTCTTTCTTGGTGTTGTCTACTTCTTTGAACATCGCGACGTCTTTGACAAGGGGGTTTCTTGCGATAGTACTGAACGCGGGAGTTACGGTTCAGCACCGGGTCCGCCATTTCTGTTGACACTGGCTTGTCAGCTGGCTTCATTCGCAAGACGAACACAACACTGCCGCTCTCCCCCGCGACTTTCCAACTCGATACGACGTTGTCGATCAGCAGGGCGTTTAAAGTCGTTATTACAGTTGCTGGAAGGCCAGTAACTGACATTTTGAAGCTAAAATGCAAAAATTTGCAGCAGCTTACTAACAGCACACACGTTCAGTTCTCGTCCCGTCACGTCGTTCCGAGAAGAGAGAGAGAGAGAGAGAGAGAGAGAGAGAGAGAGAGAGAGAGAGAGAGAGAGAGAGAGAGAGAGAGAGAGAGAGAAGGCCTCACGCTTCAGCAAAGAAGGATGCTGAAGTCAGGGGAAACGAACTTAGGTATTTTGTAGTTGAGATAGACGCTTATCAGCAGTATCTCCTGAAAACAGTTAGTTTGTGGTACCTTGGTAAGTAGCTATCTTCAGTACATTGGTAAGTAGCTACTTCAGTACAGTGGTAAGTAGCTATCTTCAGTACATTGGTAAGTAGCTATCTCCAGTACATTGGTAAGTAGCTATCTGCAGTACATTGGTAAGTAGCTATCTCCAGTACATTGGTAAGTAGCTATCTCCAGTACATTGGTAAGTAGCTATCTGCAGTACATTGGTAAGTAGCTATCTTCAGTACATTGGTAAGTAGTTACCTTACATTGGTAAGTAGCTACCTTCAGTACATTGGTAGGTAGCTACCTTCAGTACATTGGTAAGTAGCTATCTTCAGTACATTGGAAAGTAGCTATCTTCAGTACATTGGAAAGTAGCTATCTTCAGTACATTGGTAGGTAGCTACCTTCAGTACATTGGTAAGTAGCTATCTTCAGTACATTGGTAAGTAGCTATCTTCAGTACATTGGTAAGTAGCTACCTTCAGTGCATTGGTAAGTAGCTATCTTCAGTACATTGGTAAGTAGATACCTTCAGTACATTGGTAAGTAGCTATCTTCAGTACATTGGTAAGTAGCTACCTTCAGTACATTGGTAAGTAGCTATCTTCAGTACATTGGTAAGTAGCTATCTTCAGTACATTGGTAAGTAGCTATCTTCAGTACATTGGTAAGTAGCTATCTTCAGTACATTGGTAAGTAGCTATCTTCAGTACATTGGTAAGTAGCTATCTTCAGTACATTGGTAAGTAGCTATCTTCAGTACATTGGTAGGTAGCTACCTTCAGTACATTGGTAAGTAGCTATCTTCAGTACATTGGTAAGTAGCTATCTTCAGTACATTGGTAGGTAGCTACCTTCAGTACATTGGTAGGTAGCTACCTTCAGTACATTGGTAAGTAGCTATCTTCAGTACATTGGTAGGTAGCTATCTTCAGTACATTGGTAAGTAGCTATCTTCAGTACATTGGTAAGTAGCTACCTTACATTGGTAAGTAGCTATCTTCAGTACATTGGTAAGTAGCTATCTTCAGTACATTGGTAAGTAGCTACCTTACATTGGTAAGTAGCTATCTTCAGTACATTGGTAAGTAGCTACCTTACATTGGTAAGTAGCTATCTTCAGTACATTGGTAAGTAGCTACCTTACATTGGTAAGTAGCTATCTTCAGTACATTGGTAAGTAGCTATCTTCAGTACATTGGTAAGTAGCTACCTTCAGTGGTGCCCCAACGGTCCACTAGACTGCGGTTTAGATGAGATGAATATTTATTTATTTATTTATTCTTTTATGTCGAGGATAATGGAATAAGCACCTATGTGCTTTTTATTACATCCAGTCCCCATGTGTATGCGGTTTTGTAAACGTTGTAATCTGTTCCCACCGGCACACAATGGCCTACTCTTTCGAAAAGCAGAACAGGTGCGTGTGCGCAAGAGGTTCTGCTTGCGTTCACACACGGGACCTCGGTTTATAGCCTCATCTGAGGGACTTTTGGGGAGAGTGGGGTCTGCACTGATGTTAACTCCAGGTGCAAAATCCCCTTGAACGGGATTCGAACCCGGGTCGTCAGATTGCGAGCGCAATGTTCTAACCACTAGGCTATTCCGTCCCCGGTAAGGTGAGGTAAGGTGAGGTGAGGTAAGTAAATAAATAAATAAATAAATACATCATCATCATCATCATCATCATCATCATCATCATCATCATCATCATCATAGTCGTCATTGCCATGTGTTGATGATGATGATTATATCTTTTATAATCTTCACGAATGCTGCTAATATGCCTAGTATGTATGTAATGAAGCAAAAAAATATTGTTTCTGCTTTTACAGTTACTTCTGTTGCTCTGTAATTAACAAGATGTGAGTGTGTGTGTGTGTGTGTGTGTGTGTGTGCGTGCGCGCGCGCGCGCGCGCGTGTGTGTGTGTGTGTGTTTATTCTGGTTTGTGGCAGATGGTGTTCTTTTCATTTGTTTTGAGGGATTTTTTGTTGCTTGTTGCTTTTTTTTTTATATATTGTTGTTTAAATTTGTATATGATATGCCGTATTTCTTGATTTCTTGACAATTAAGTAATTCAAAGGTATTGCTTGGTACTTTTTCCGACATTTTTTTAGGATAAGAGATTTTATCTGTCTGTCTGTCTCTGTCTGCATCTCTGTTCTGTATGATATTCTTCTCTCTCTCTCTCTCTCTCTCTCTCTCTCTCTCTCTCTCTCTCTCTCTCTCTCTCCTCTCTCTCTCTCTCTCTCTCTCTCTATCTCTCGTTCTCTCTGTCTCCTCTCGCCTCTCTCTTTCTCTCCCTCCCTCTCCCCCTCTCTCTTTCTCTCCCCCTTCCCCGATCCCTCTATCTCTTTGGTGTGAACATAACTGATTCTGTACATATGCTACATAACATGCAGAAACAACAACACAACTTATTTTCAGCCCCACCCCGTGGGAAATCTCTTTCCTGGACGATACGTAGTTACACCCATGGTTCAGTAGTCCATCTACAAATGGAAAAGATAAACCAGACTACCACACTGACAGACAGACTGACACAGACATAGACAGATAGAGGTATATATTACAGACAGGAAGGCAGTCAGACAAACAGAGAAAGAGAGAAAGAGAGAGAGAGAGAGAGAGAGAGAGAGAGAGAGAGAGAGAGAGAGACAGACAGACAGACCAGACAGACAGACAGACAGACAGGCAGAGATACATACATACATACATACATACATACATGCATACATATATACATACATATATACATATATACAGACAGACAGACAAACACACACACACACACACGCACGTACGCACGCACGCACACACACACACACACGTGCGTGCACACATACACGCACACACACACACACGTACTCACGCACGCGTACACACACACATACACACCACACACGCACACATACATGCACTCACGATAAGCACATAAAAACGCCTTCACATATGCATGTGCACATGGATATGCGTACATGTCCTTTCTTCTTCTGCTACTTGTATAAGTGTTCTTGGTGTTGTCGATGATGGTGGTGGTTGTGTTGTTCTTGTTGGTATAGTTCGCATAGCTGCTATAGTTTCTGTTATTGCTGTTGATGTATACTTATTAATTTTGTTGTTGATATTATCTTTGTTATAGGCATTTCACTAGGAACAATGAATAATAGTGGGTTTTTTTTCTGTGGATGGAGTTCTATACTGTATAGTTCCTTTACTTTGGGGGTAATATTGTCCACATGAAGAAAGACGCGTTCGTTCTAGTTGCAGATATTTTCTTATACAACGAGGTTATCGGCAAGTGGTAAGATATTTTATCTGGAGCTGTTCGTGTCACGCCATGTAAAAAAAAAAAGACTCAGAGAGACTGTATTGCTATAGTTGTATGTGTGAAAACGTGACTTTATAAATGCGTAATCATAAAAGTCACTTTGTCTGCAAAAGCAACATTAATTTACCATGGGGTGGGGCTCAAAATAAGCTGAAGCTTGATACCTTTCCCTTGCTGTATCTTTGTCTTGCTTGTAATGTACGCGTATTAAATGAATAATGTTTAAATTAAGAGGACAGAGAGCAACACCCTGTGGAACTCCTTAGCACCGTGTAGAACTATACTCTCCTGCACCACAGTTGAGGTAGCAACTTCTTCGTGGGTCTGCTAGATCTTCTTGAATAAGGTTTTATTCTACTAGGGAACCAATCCTTACATTCTATACCGGCGAAATCTCAGCAAAACAGTCACGGGGATGTTTTATCAAATGCGGGGGAGAAGTCTACGATAATAATGTCAGTCGGAGTTAGGACTCTATTCAGCAATCTCCTGGGTTGTGTTGCAGACGGTTTTGACTCACTGGAGAGTAGGGCATTCAATTCCAAAATGGTCGTGGATTGAAGTAGGAGAGGCTTTGAGATGTGCCTGGTCAATCAATAGCCTTAGAGATGTCGAAAGTAATCCCGTTAGTTTTGCTTAGTTTGACTGTCTACGTGCCAAAGCAGTTTAGAGCTGGGTTACTGTGGCGCTGACTCTTGCCTGTGAAGAAAAGGAGAGGGAGAAGAGAAAGTTATTTGAAAGTTGTTTAGTGTTGACACAGTAACAACTGAACCAGTGTACTGACGGTATCGAGGGTGGGCAGAATATCTCAGCACATCGATGTCACTTAGCAGTCCAGATAAGTGGTACTCAGAAGAGATGCTTGATTTAGCTGTCTGCAATGCGTGTTTAGGAAAGGTTCGATTGTCATTATCTGTCTGGAAGACAGTAATTCGGCAAAATCTTCTTTTCCTGTTTCTTCCTGTTCTTGTTCTTCTTCTTGTTCTTCTTTTTGTTCTTCTACTTGTTCATGTTCTTCTTGTTCTTCCTCTTGTTGTTCTTGTTGTTGTTGTTCTTCTTCTTCTTGTTGCTGCTGTTCTTGTTCTTCTTGTTCTTGTTCTTCTTGTTCTTGTTCTTACTCTTGTTCTTGTTCTTCTTGTTCTTGTTCTTCTTGTTCTTCTTGCTCTTCTTGTTCTTTTTGTTCTTCTTGTTCTTCTGTTTCTCTTCTGCTCTTCCTCCTCCTTTTCTTCTTCTTTTCTTGTTGTTGTTGTTGTTGTTGTTGTTGTGTGTTGTTCTTCTTCTTCTTCTTTTTCTTTCTTCTTCTTCTTCTTCTTCTTCTTCTTCTCTTCTTCTTCTTCTTCTTCTTCTTCTTCTCTTCTTCTTCTTCTTTCTTCTTCTTCTTCTCTTCTTCTTCTTCTCTTTCTTTTCTTCTTCTTCTTCTTCTTCTTCTCTTCTCCTCCTCCTCCTCCTCCTCCTTTGC
>CM054155.1:17448090-17475590 GCA_028751875.1 Rapana venosa | reverse complement strand
TACATAAATGCAGAAACAACAAACAAAAAACTTATTTTTCAGCCCCACCCCGGGGGAAATCTTTTTCCCTGGAGGGGAAACTTTATTAAAACCCCAGGGGTTCAGAAAGTCCACTAAAAAGGAAAAGAAAAACCCAAACCCTACCACCCTGACAGAAAACCCTACACAGCCCTAGAACAGATAGAGGTATAAAAACAGACGGGAAGGCAGCCCAAAAAAAACCCAAAAAGGGAGAAAAAAAGAGAAGAGAAGAGAGAGAGAGAGAGAGAGAGGAGAGAGAAGAGAAAAGACAGACAAAAGCAGAAAAAGACAGAAGCAGGCGAGAAAACATACATACATACATACATACATCCATGCATACATAAAAAAAACAATATACAAAAATATACAGACAAAAACAAACACACCCACACACACACGCAGGGTCCCAACCACGCCCACACCCCAACACACACTTGCGGGGCACACATAAAACGCACACAAAACCCCACACGTACTCACGCACGCGTCCCCAAAACACACAAAAACACACCACACACGCACACATACCGCCTCACGATAAGCACATAAAAAACGCCTTCACATATGCATGGGGCCCCAATGGATATTGGGTACATGCCCCTTTCTTTTTTGGGGGCTCTTGAATAATTTTTCTTGGTTTTTGTGGGGAAGAGGGGTGGGGTTTTGTTCTTTTGGGTAAAATTTCCATAGCTCTATAGTTTTTTTGTTATTCTTTTTGATGTTTACTTATTAATTTTGTTTGTTGATATTAATCTTTTTTTAAAAGGAAATTCACTAGAAAAATGAATAATAGGGGGTTTTTTTTCTGGGGTTTAAAGTTTCAATACTGGGGTATGGGCCTTTATTTTTTGGGGGAAATATTGTCCACTTTAAAAGAAAAAACCGTTCGTTTTTAGTTGAAAGATTTTTTTCCTTATACAACGGGGTTTATCGGAAGGGGAAAATTTTTTACTGGAGCTGTTCGTGTCAGCCATTTTAAAAAAAAAAAGGACCAGAAGACTGTATTGCTATAGTTGAAATGTTGAAAATGAATTTAATAATCAAAAATCATAAAAGGCATTTTTTTCTGCAAAAGGGCAAAAAAAAAATTTCCCAAAGGGGTGGGGGCTCAAAAAAGCTGAAGCTTATCCCCTTTCCCTTTGCTGTATTTTTGTCTTGCTTTTTAATTACGCAATAAAATGAAAAATTTTTAAAAATTTAAAAGGGGAACAAGAGCAACCCCCTTTTGGAACCCCATACCCCCGGTAGAACTAAACTCCCTGCACCAATTTTGGAGGTAAGAAACCTTTTTTTCGTGGGCCCCCCCCCTTGCAGATCTTTTTGGGAATAAGGTTTTATTCTACGGGGAACCAACCCCTTACTTTTCAATCCCGGGCGAAATCTCAGCAAAACACCCACGGGGATTTTTTAATCAAATGCGGGGGAGAAGCCCAAAACGATAATAATTTTCAGCCCGATTTAAAAACTCATTCACAATCCCGGGGTTTTGTGTGCAAAAACGGTTTTTAAACCTCACGGGGGGGAATTAGGGGCATTCAATTCCCAAAAAATGGTCGGGGGATTGAAGTAGGAGAGGTTTTTGGGGGATTTCCGGTAAAATCAATAGCCTTAAGTTTCCCGAAAGTAACCCTTTTTAAATTTTTTTGGGCTTATTTTTGACTGCCCAAGGGCCCCCCAAAGCAGTTTAAGTTTGGTTTAAACTTTTGCGGGACTCTTGCCTGTGAAGAAAAGGAGAGGGAGAAGAGAAAGTTTTTTGGGAACTTTTTTTTAGTTTGACACATAAACAACTAAAACCAGTTTTACGGAGGGTATCGGGGGGGCAGAATATCCAGCACATCAAATTTTCACTTAGCATTCCAGATAAGTGGTACCAAAGAGTTTGTTTTATTTAGCGGCTGCAATGCGTGTTGGGGGGAAAAGGTTTGGGATTGTAAATTATTTTCCCTGAAAAACAGTAATTCGGAAAAATCTTTTTTCCGTTTTTTTCCTTTTCGGGTTTTTCTTTTTGGGTTTTTTCTTTTTTTTCTTCTACTTTTTAAAAGGGTTTTTTCTTTTTCTTCCTTTTTTGTTTTTGTTGTTGTTGTTCTTTTCTTTTTTGGGCGCTTTTCTTTTTTCTTCTTTTTCTTTTTTCTTCTTGTTCTTGTTTTTACCCTTTTTCTTGTTCTTTTTGTTTTTTGGTTCTTCTTTTTTCTTCTTTTCTTCTTGTTCTTTTTTTTTCTTCTTTTTCTTCTTCTTCCTGCTCTTCCTCCTCCTTTTCTTTTTCTTTTCTTTTTGGGTTGTTGTTGTTTGTTGTTTTTTTTTCTTTTTCTTCTTTTTTTTCCCTTCTTCTTCTTTCCTTCTTTTTTTCTTCTTCTTTTTCTTCTCTTTTTCTTTTTTCTTCTTTTTTCTTCTGTTTTTCCCCTTTCTTTTTTCCTTCTTCTTCTTCTTCTTCCCCCTTTTTTTCTTTTTACTTCTTCTTTTTCTTTTTTCCCCCTCCTCCCCCTTTCCACCTCCTTTTGGCCTTTTTTCTTTTTCCATTTTTTTCTTTTATGTTTTTGTTTGTTGTTGTTGTTTGTTTTTTTTTTCTTTTTCTTCTTTTTCTTTTTCCCTTCTTTTTTCTTCTTATTCTTTTTCTTTTTTCTTTTTCTTTTCTTTTTCTTCTTTTTCTTCGTCTTTTTCCCTTCCCCCTCTAATCATCAAAAACAATCATTTGGGAGGAGGGATTTTATTTCCCTGCTTTTTTTGCAATTTGCTTTTTGAAAAAACCCCCCAACATGGGGTGTTGAAAGTTGTTCTTTTGGTTCAAATTTTGGGATTAAAAAAAAAAAGTATGTTTACTTTTAACTTTTGGGGGACGAGTTTTTGTTTTTGTTTTTGTTTTTTTTTCCTCCCCTTTGCCAAAAATTTAATTATTACGGGTTCCACATTAAAAATTTTAAAATGTAATTGCAAAAATTTTTTATACGGGGTATTTTTTAACAGTTTTTTTTTTGGGGTTTGCATTTTTTAACACGTTTTCCCTTTTTAAAAAAAAAATCATTTACAAAAAGGCCCAATTTGTTTTTGTCTCCAACCTTTGGGGTTTTTGCTGACCTCTTTTTCTTTTTGTTTCTTTCTTCACTCTGCTGTGTGAAGAACGCATAAATACATCTTTTGATCTTTTTCCCCCTCTCTCCTTGGCAAGTGCACAAGAAAAATCATCATCATCACCCATCAGTCCCTTTCCCCTTGGCGGTCGGGGAGAGACCCCCAAAAGGAAATTGGGGCCCGTGGGAAAGGGGCCTTTCCTCCCCTTTCCCCGGTCCTGGGCTCTGGCAGTAGTTTCTCTCCCCGGGCCCCTCGGCTCTGAGCAAGAAAATTTATAGGCTGACAAACCAACAATTTAGGCTGATTTAAAATACGCATCTTTCTCCTCTTTTTTCAAGTTAAGATTTTTAATTTTCTCTCCCCCCTCCCCCTCTCTCTCTCCCCCTCTTCCTCACTCTCTCCCCTCTCTTCTCTCCCCCTCCCCTCCTCCCCTCCCCCTCTCTCGCCTCTCTCACTCTCTCTCCTCGCCCCTCTCCCCCCTCTCCTCTCTTCCCTCCTCCTTCCCCTCCCGGCTCTCCCCCTTTTCGTCTCTCCTCCCCATCCTCCCTCCTCTCCTCTCTCTCTCTCCCTCTCCCCTCTTTCCTCCCTTTTCTCATCCTCTCTCTCCTCTCTCTCTCCCTCCCTCTCCCTCTCCCCTCCCCTCTCTCTCTCCTCTCTCCCTCTCCCCCCTCTCTCTCTCTCTCTCCTCTCTCTCTCCCCCTCCCCTCACTTCCCTCTCCTCTCTCTCCCTCTCTCCCCCTTCTTTTCCCTCTCCTTCCTCTCTCCCCCTCTGGGTCTCTCTCCTCCCTCCCCCTTTTTCCTCTTCCTCTCTCCTCTCCTCTCTCCCCTCTCCTCTCCCCTCTCTCTCTCTCTCTTCTTCTCTCGTCCTCCTCTCCTCTCATTTTTCCCTCTCTCTCTTTCCCCCTTTTCCCCTCTTCTCTCTCCTCTCCCCTCTCCTCTCTCTCTTTTTCTCCCCTTTTCCCCCTCCTCTCTCCTCCTCTCTCTCTCCCCTCTCTCTCCTCTCTCCCCTCTCCTCTCTCTTTTTTCCCTCTCTCTCTCTCTCTATCCTCTCCCCCCCCCTATCATCTCTTCTCCTCCCCCTCCCCCTTCTCTCTTTTCTCGTTCTCTCCTCCCCTTTCCCCCTCTCTTTCTCTCCTCCTTTTCCCCTTCTCTCACCCCTCTCTTTTCTCTCCCCATTCCTCCTCTCTTCTCTCTTCTTCTCTCTCTCTCTCCTCCCCCTCCCCTCTCACTTTTCCCTCCTCTCTCTTCTTTTCTCTCCGTCCTCCACCTCCTCCTTCTCCTCTCCTCTCTCTCTCCTCTCTCTCTCTCTCTCCCTCCTCTCCTCCCTCCTCCCCCTCTCCTCTCTCTGCCTCTTCTCCCCTCCTCTCGCCCCTCCTCTCTCCCCTTTTTTCTCTCTCTCCCCTCTCCCCTTTTCCTCCCCTCCTCCCCCCTCTCCTCTCTCTCCCCTCTCTCATCCCCCTCTCCCTCTCCCTCCCTCTCTCCCCCCTCTCTCTCACTCCTCTTCCCCCTTAAATCTCTTTTTTCCCTCATTTCCCCTCTCTCTCTCCCCCTCTCTCCCCCTTCACTCTTCTCCTCCTCTCCCTTCCTCTCTCCTCTCCTCCTCTCTCTTTTCTCTCCCCCTCCCTCCTCCCTCTCCCCTCCTTTTCCGCCCCCTCTATCTCCTCCTTCTTCTCTCCTCTCCCTCCCCTCTCTCTCTCCCCATTTTCCCTCTCTCTTTCTCTCCCCCTTATCCTCCTCTCCCTCTACCCCTCTCTCCCCCCCCCCCTCTCTCCCTGCCTCCCCCTCTCTCTTCCCTCTCCTCTCTGTCTCCCCCGGGCCCGCCTCCCTTTCCTGGACAATTTGCAAAATTTACTAAAACCCCCCTTTTTTAAATCTACCTAAAAACAGGACTGGGTAAAAAAAAAGGGAAAGAAAAATTTAAAAACTGAGGGGGGATTCCATAATAAACCTTCTTGCTTTGCGATATCTCTTTCCCCTTTCCTTGTTATTCTCTGTCAAATTTAAAACGCGGGGTCCCATCCCGTCGGGGCGAAAACCCCAAAACGCGCACATACACTCACTATAGTTTTCCAACCCACATCCACAGTCTTCGAAAATACACACAGGTTTTTCCCCCCCCCTTTCCCAAAACCCCCCCCCCCCCCACACACACAAACACACTTACAAACACACAAACAAACACACAAAGCCCTTCCCCCCCCCCCCTCCCCCCCCCCCCCCACACACCCACACTCAACACACCCAAAATTCTTTCCACAACAAAAACATCACACCCAACACACAAACAAAACGCCCACACAAAAAACACATATTTCTTCCACCCCCCCCTCCCGCCCAGCCCCCCCTCCCCCAACACTTTCCAACCCCCAAACCACATACCCCACACCCCCCACACTTTGTTCACCCGGGCACACCAAACACCGCCCTCCACCTTTTACCCCCCCCAAATACACGGGGGGCTTTTCACCTCCCCACCAACCCCCCACCCCCCCCAGCCCCAAAACCATATTCATCAATACAAAATGCTCCAGGGGGACTCAGGGGCTAAGAATAAACCCCGGGGGGTTGGCCCCAAAATGCCGGGAACGTCGGGGCCCCTTTTCCCCGGGTTTTCCTGCGCCCCCCTTTCCCCTACCCAAAAAAGGCAGTTTTTGCCACTGACCTTTAAACCCTCCCCCCTCCCCCCCCCCCCAAAACTGTCTGTTATTTCTTGCATTTAAATTTGGAAGGGGAAAACTTTTCTTTTGGGCAGGACTGTAGGATAGCACGTGATAAACCAAATTTTTTATTCATCAAAAACACACATAGATGGGGAAAAGGGTTTCACTTAAGGTAATTGTTTTGGGGGCCCTTTTTAAATTTTTGGGAGCGAGATAGGTCCAAGTGGTCAGAGCACGGGCTTTCCCCCGGGGCCAATTTTAAACATCATCGAGCTTTTTTTTCCCATTTGGGGGTGGGTAAACCGTTTTGCCCCTTTTGGGGCAGTACATTTTCCTCCTTTTCCCCAGCGTAAATGGGTACCTCCCCTTGGATCGGGAAGGAAAAAGGTGGGGGAAAAGGAGAGGGGGCCCCCGCTTCAATATCCCGGGCCCCCTAGAGAATTTTTGAGGTCCCCTTGTTTCCCCCTTTTCCCCTAAAAACCACATAGGTTATGCGCCCCCCCTTTGACCTTTTTTTTTTTTTAAAAATCCTTATTACATTGTTTTTGCATGATATTGCTTTATTCCCTTGTATTACTTGAATTGCTTTGGCCTGGGGTAAAACATCCGTGTATTTTTGGGGCGGGGAAAATAACGAGGACAGTTGGCTAAATTTTTGGCCCCCAGGGTTTCTCTGTTTTGGGTTTCATATCGTATGGTATTACAGGGAAAAGGCATATACTGAACTTTGGCTTTCAGTCCAAGGGGAAATTCCCTTTAGTGTGGGGTTTTACCTGCTCCCCCTCGGGGGAAAAACACGCATCTTTTTTTCTCTATCATTTGGGTCTGAAATGGGGTTTTATGTCCCTATGAAGTTTTTTTTTTGGGTTAAAAAAAAAAATTTTTTTTTTAATTTCCCGGGTTGGTTGTTGAAATCTTGGTTTAAATTTTTTTAAAAATGGTTTGGGGAAAAAGCTTTAAAAATTGTAAGGGGCGTCCAAGTTTTTCGGATTTTTCCCCCCCCCCCCCCCCCCCCCAAGTTCAAAAAATAAAATTACCCTTTTTTTAATTTTGGAAAAAAGGAAATGGTTTTTTGGCAACGGAAAAAAAGTAAAAATTTTTGCTTTTCGTTTTAAACCCCCCAAAAGAAATTTTTTAAAGAAAACGGAGTTTTTAAGAATGGGAAAATTTTTTTTTTAAAAAAAAAAACAAATTAAAATTTTTTGCCTTTCCCCAGGTTTTTTATTTTTTTTTTTCTCTTCTTTTCTTCTTTTTTAAATCTTCCGTTTCTTTTTTCCTTCTTCTTTTTCCTTCTTCCCCCTTCTTCTTTCCTTAACCTTCCCCCCTTTTCCCCTTTTTCTTTTTCTTTCCCCCTTTTTTTTCCCTTCTTCTCCTTCTTTTTTTTTTTTTTTCTTCTTCTTTTTCTTTCCTTCTTATCAACCCCCTTTTTCCTTTTTAACTTCTCTTTTTTCTTTCTCTTTCCCCCTCCCTTTCTTTTCTTTTTCCTTTCTTCTTTTCTTTTCCTTTTTTTTTCCCCTCTTTTTTTTTCTTTTTTTTCCCCCCTTTTCCTTTTCTTTCACATTTTCTTTTTTTTTTTTTTCCTTTTTTTCATTTTTTTTTCTTTTCTTCTTCTTTTCCCCCTTTTCTTCCTTCTTTTCTTTCCCCCTCTCCTTTTTTTTTCCTTCTCCTTTTCTTTTTTTCTTTCTTCCTTTTTCCCTTTCCCCTTTTCCCCTTCCTTTAAAACCCTCTTCTCTTCTCTCATTTCTCCTCCCCTCTTCGGGCCAAATCCCCTCTCTCCTCCCCCTTTCTCTCCCCTCTGTAACCTCCTCCTCCTTTTTTCCCCTCCTCTCCTTTCTCTCCTTTCCTCCTCCTCCTTCCCCCTTTTTTATTTCCTCTTTCACTCTCCCCTTTCCCCTTGGTTTTTTTTTCTTCATCCCTCTTCTTCCCCTCTCTCCCCTCCCTCTCCCTCTCTCTCTCTCCTCCCCTCTCTCCCCTCTCTCCCTCCCTCTCTCCTCTCTTTTCCTCTCCTCTCTCCCCTTTTTTCCCTCTCTCTCCCTCTCTCCTCTCTTCTTCCCCTTCCTCTCTCTTCTCTCTCTCTCTCCTTCCCCTCTCTCCCCCTTTTCTCTCTCCCCCCCCTCTCTCTCTCTCCCTCTCTCTCTCCCCTCTCTCCTCCCCTCTTTTCTCTCTCTCCCCTCCTCTCCCCCTCTCCCCTCTCTTTTCCCCCAAACCTCCTCTCCTTTCTCTCTCCCCCCCCCTCTCCTCCCCTCCCCCCCCTCTTCCCCTCCTCTTTTTCTCTCCCCCCTCCCCCTCCCCTCTCTCCTCTCTCTCCCCTCTTCTCTCTTCCCTTTCCTTTTCTCACCCTCCTCCCCCTCTCTCCCTCCCCCCTCTTCTCCCCTCTCCTCTCTCTCCCCGCTCCCCCTCTCTCTAAATTTTCCTCCCCTCCCCCCCCTCCTCCTCCTCTAATTCTCCTCCTTCTTTTCCCCTCCTCCTAAAAAAACTTTCCCCCTTTCTTTTTCCCTCTGCTTCCTTCCCCTTTTCTCCTTCCTGTTTTCCCCCCCCCTCTTTTTATTTTCCGCCCCTCCGCTCCCCCACCCCCCCCCTCCCCTCCTGTTTCCCCCCCCCCCTTTTTTCCCTCCCCCTTCCCCCAAACCCCCCCTCCCCCCCACCCCCCCCCCTTTCCCCCCATTCTTCCCCTCCCCCCCCCCCCCCCTTTCCCCCCCCACCCCACCCCCCCCCCCCCCTTCACCCAACCTCCCCCCCAAAAAACCCCCCCCCTCTATCTTCCTCCCCCTCCTCGCCCCCCCTCCCCCCACTCCCCCCCCCCCCCCCCCTTTTGGGGCCCCAACCAAAAACAGCCCTCCCCTTACCCCAACAAGGGGACGGAAAAACCCCAAAAAAAAACCCCCCCCCCCAAACTTTTATTATAATATTAAATGCTCCGAACCCCCCCATTTTGCTTTTTAAAAAACCAGGGCCCTTGCCCAAACGGGGGGCCCCCGGGCCCATCCTTCCTGGTTTCCCCCAAACTCCCACAGTTTCCCCCCGACCTTCCCCCCCCCCTCCCCCCCCCCCAAAACCCCTTCCGAAAAACCAGCATTTTTTTCCCCCCCCACAACCCCCCCCCCCAACCATAACACACCCATTTTTTCACCAAAAACATAAACCAAACCAAAAGCCTTTTTTTAAAAAGTTTTTCCTTTTTCCCCCCCCGGACCCCCCTACAATTTCAAACCCCAACCCCCCCCCCACCAAATTTTGTTTCCCCCCAGCACACCCCACGGTTCCCCCTTTTTACCCCTTGGTCTTCCCCCAACCCCCACCCCCCCCCACCCCCCCCACCCCAAAACCCTAAATTTTTAAAGCCCCGGGAAAGGAAAAAGGCATGGGGGAAAAAATGGCCCGTCCCAAGCTGGCCCCTGAGGTTGGGCCCCCTTTTTTCCTCCCCCTAGCCACATGGTTTTGCCCCCTTGCCCTTTTTTCAACCCCCCTTTTTTACTTTTATTTTATTTGGAAAATTTTGTGAGGGACCTTTTTAGTGCAGGTTTGGAGGTATAAACAGGGCCGGGGGTTTTTTTATAAAGGAAAATAACGAGGCCCATTTAGCTTTTTTTTGTTTGTGTTTTTTCTTTTTTAACATTGGGGGAGGGGGGGGGGGGGGCGAATGGGTTTCCCATTGGGGGAAGTGCCATTTCGTTTGGGTTTTCAGTAAAAGTTTTCTTTTAAGTAAAAAGGGTTACCTTTTTTCTTTGGGGGGAAAAACATGATAAATTTTTCCCTCTATATTTTCCCCCCCTTAGGGTTTTTAGTCCCCTTGATTGTCTTTTTGAAAAAGGTTTGGGGTTTGGGGTTTTTTCTTTTTAATTTCCGTTTCCTTGTAGCTTGATTTGTTAAGGGTAAATTTATATTTGTTCACCTAATAAAAACCTTTTTAATGAAAAAAGAAGAGGAACAGCTTGGAAATTTTTCGTTTCCGAAATAAAAGGGTTTAAAAAAAAAGGTTATACTAAATTTTCCCTTACCGGGGATTTTAATGGGGGTTGGATTTTCTTTTCTTGGGGGGGAAACCTTTTTGCTTCTTTTTTCCCTTCTTCTTTTCTTCTTTTTTTTCCCCCTTTTTCTTTTTTTTCTTTTTTTTCTTTTTTTTGGGGCTTCTTTTTTTTCTTCCCTTCTAAAGTTCACAAATACAAACCTTTTTTTTGAATTTTAAAAATTTTGGTTTACAACCCCCAAAATCCGTTAAAGTTGTTCGGTTTTAAATGGGAAAAAACAAATTAATTTTCCCTTACAAAGATGGTTTTAAATTTTTTTTTTTTGTTTTTTTTTCCCCTTCCCCTTTTTCTGTTCCCTTTTCTTTTTTTTTTTATTTTTTTTTCTTTTTTTTTCCTTTTTTTTTTTTTTTTTTTTTCCCTTTTAAAAAAAAATCATTTTAAATATTTTACTTTGCTTTTTTAAATTTGTGTTTTTTTCCCTCCCCTTCCCTTTTGGGCTGTTTCTTTTTCCCCTTCTTGGAAAAAAAACTGTTTTTAAATTTTTCAATCCTTTTTTTGTTTTCTTTTTTTCTCCCCCTGGTCCAAAAATAATTTTATTTCCACAGTTTAACTTGGGGTAAGGAAAAACGTTTGGTAAAGTTCCATTATTTTTGTTCCCAGTTTTTCAGGGGCCCCCTTTAAAAAAAAAATTTTTTTACAAACCAAAAATTTTGGGCTTTTTTACCCTTTTGTTTTTTTTTGGGGGGGGTTTTTGATTTTTTTTTTTTCTCTTCTTCTTTCTTCTTTCTCTCTCTTCCTCTTTTTCCTCCTCTCTCTTTTCGTCACCTCCCCCTCTCATCCCCCTCTTCTCTCCCTTTCCCCTTCCTCCTCTCCTCCCTCCTTTCCTTTTCTCTTCTCCTCCTCTCCTTTTCCCCCTTTTTTCCTCTTTTCTCTCTCTCTTTTCTTTTTTTTTCTCTCTCCTTTTTTCCTCTCTCTCTCCTCTCCTCTTCTCCCTCTCCCTTTCTTTCTTTTTCCCCCTTTCTCCTCTTCCCCCCCCCCCCTCCCCTCTCTCTCCTTCCTCTCTCCTCTCTCCTCTCCTCTCTCTCCTCCTCCTCCTCCCCCCTCCCCCCTCTCTCTCCCCTTCCTCCTCTCTCTCTCCTCTCTCTCCCTCTCCTCTTTTCTCCCCTCGTTTTCTCCCCTCTCCCTCTCTCTCCTCTCTTCCTCCCCCCCCTCCCCTCTCCCCCCTCTCTCTCTCCTCCCCTCTCCTCCCCTCCCCCTCCCCTCTCCCCCTTTCTCTCTCTCTCCCTCCCCTCCCCTCTCCTCTCCCTCTCCCCTCTCTCCCCTCTCTCTCTCTCTCTCCTCTTTTCCTCTCCCCCTTCCCTCTCTCTCCTCTCTCTCTCTCCCCCCTCTCTCTCTCTTCTTTTTTCCTCTCTCTCTCCTCCTCTCTCCTCCCCCCTCTCCTCCCTCTCTCTCTCCCCCCTTTCCCTCTCTCTCTCCTCCCTCCTCTCTCTCTCCTCTCCCTCCTCCCCTCTCCTCCCCTCTCTCTCTCCCTCTCTCTCCTCCTCTCTCTCCCCTCCCCTCCCTCTCTACCCTCTCTCTCTCTCCCCTTTTCTCCCCCTCTCTCCCCCTCTCTCTCTCCTCCCTCCTCTCCCCCTCCTCCTCATCTCCTTTTCTCCTCTCTCTCCCCCCTTTCTCTCCCCCCCTCTTTTCTCTCTCCTTTTCTCTCCTCCCTCTCCCTCTCCCCTTTCCTCTCCTCTCCCCTCTCCTCCCCCCTCTCTCCTCTCTCTCCTCTCCCCCCCTCTCCCTCTCCTCCTCTCTCCCTCCCCTCTCTTATCTTTTCCCCCCCTCTCCCTCTCTCTCTCTCCTTTTTTCCCTCTCTCTCCTACCCTTTCCTTTTCTCCTCTCTCTTTCCCCTCCCCTCTCTCCCCCTCCTCTCTCTCTCCCCCCCTCCCCATCTCTCTCCCCCTCTCTCTCTCTCCTCTCTCTCTCTCTTTCTTCCCCCTCTCTCCCCCCCTCTTCCCCCCTCCTCCTCCCCCCTCTCTCTCCCCCTCTCCCCTCCCCCATCCTTCCCCTCTCCTCTCCCCCCTCTCTCCTCTCACTCTCTCTCTTCTCTCCTTCTCTCTCCCCTCCTCCCCCTCTCTCTCCCCCCTCTCCTCCTCCATCCTCTCTTCTCTCTCCTCTCTCTCCCCTCTCCTCTCTCTCCCCCTCTCTTTTTCCTCTCCCCCTCCCTCCTCCCCTCCCTCTCCCCTTTCCCCCCTCTCTCTTCTCCCTCCCCTCCCCTTTTCCCCCTTTCTCTCCTCCCCCCTCTCTTTTTTCCTCCCCCCTCCCTCCCCTCTCCCCTCCTCCTCTCTCTCCCCTCTCTCCTCTCTCTCTCCCTCTCTCTCCTCCCCCTCTCTTCCCTCTCCCCTCTCTCCCCTTACCTTCTCCCCTCCCCCTCTCCCCTCTCTCCCCTCTCCTTTTCCTCTCTCTCCTCTCCCCCTCTCTCCCTTTCTCTCTCTCTCTCCCTCCTCCCCCTCTCTTTTTTTCCCTCCCCCTCTCCCCTTTTCCCTCTCTCCCCTCTCTCTCTCCCTCTCTCTCCCTCCTCTCTTCCTCTCCCTCTCTCCCCTCCCTCCCCTTCTCTCTTTTCCTCTCCTCTCTCTTCTCTTCCCCCCTCTCCCCCCCTCTCTCCCCCTTCTCTCTCTCTCTTTTCCCCTTTTTTTCCTCTTCCTCTCCTCTCTCCCCCCCCCTCCCCTCTCTCCGCTCCTCTCCTCCTCTTTTCCTCTCTCTCCCCCCTCTCTCTCCTCTCCTCTCTCTCTTCCTCTCTCTCCTCTTTCCTCTCTCTCTCTCCCCTCCTCCCCTCTCCTCTCTCCCCCCTCCACTCCTCTCTCTCCCCTTCCCCCTCTCTCTCCCCTCCTCGCTCTCCTCATCCTCTCCTCTCCCCACTCTCTTTTCCCCTCCCTCTCTCTCCTCTCCTCTCTTTTCTCCCTCTCTCTCTCCCTCTCTCCTCTCCCTCTCTCTCTTTCCCCTCCTTTCCCCCTCCCCTCTCCCCTTCCCTTCCCCCTCCTTCCTCTCTCTCTCCTCTCTCTCTCTCTATCTTCCCCTCTCTTTTTTTCCTCTCTCCCCCTCCTCTCTCTCTCTATCTCTCTCTCCCCTCTCCCCCTCTTCTCTCTCTCTCTCCTCTCTCTCTTCCTCTCCCCCTCCCCTCTCCTCTCTCCCCCTCTCTCTTCTCTCCCCCGCTCTCCCCTCTCTCCCCTGTCTCTCTCCCCCCCCCCGCCCCCCCTCTGTGGAAAACCCTGCTAATTACTAAACCCTTTCCTTCTTATCACCTAAAAGGGGACTGTAAACAAAGGAAGAAAAATTTCAAACTGGGGGTGATTAAATAATTTGCATCCCTGCTTGCGAAAACCCCGGGTTCTTTTTTCCTCCTTGTCTGTTAGTCTTTTTTCCTTTTTAAAACGCCTCAAAAAAACCGCCCGCGTGCGAAAACAACCCACACGACCGCGCGCGTACACACTTTACACCACAGTTTTCCCCACTCCCCACACAGAATTTTCCAACACCCCCCAAACAGCCCTTCCACATACACACACACCCTTCCCCCCCCCCTCCACACCACACACACACACACACAAAAGCCCTTCCACACCCCCCTTCCCCCCCCCCCCCCCCCCCCTCATTTCGACAACAACAATTTGGGTTCAAAAAACAACACAACACACACAAAAAAAACGCATGCCACAAACACACACACCCGCGTGCACGGGAGCCCCTTCCACCCCCCCCGTCCGCCTCCCCCTCCCCCCAAACATTTAACACCCCCACACCCCCACATTCTTTTTCCCAACCCCCCCCCCCCCCCACACACCCCCCACACAAAACTTTCTTTACCCCCCCCCCCCCACACACCCCACACACTTTCCCTTTTTACCAACCCCCCCCCCCCCCCCCAACCCCACACACACACACTTCTTCCCCCAAAAACACACACACACGAGCCCTTTCCCAACCTCCCCCCCCTCACAAAACACACACTTTCCCTTTTCAAAAAACACACACAAACACGGGCCCCCCCCCTCCCCCCTCACTCCACACCCAAGTCTTTTCCCCTTTCCCTCCCCCCCCCACCCTCCACAGACACACATATTCATCAATACTAAATGCTCTCAGAGACTCAGTGCTATAGAAATAACCATGGCCCTAATGCCACAACGTCTGACCCTGTCCAGTGCTCCTGCGTCCCCTTTCACCTAGCCAGCAGGCAGATTTGCCACTGACCTTTACACCCCCCCCCCCCCTCTGGCCATACTGTCTGTTATTTCAGTGCAGTTTTTGTGAGGGGCCACATACGTGCAGGACTGGTAGGTATAGCACGTGATGGCCATGTTTTATTCATCGAAAACATCAGCATGGACCAGTTAGCTGCACTTTAGGTAATTGTGTTGTGTCTTATTACATTCGGAGCGAGATAGGTCAAGTGGTCAGAGCACTGGCTTTCCCCCAGCCAATGTTAAGCAGCATCGAGCATGGTTACCACTTGGGGGGGTGACCGCTTGCGCGCCTTGGCTTCAGTACAGTTCCCCCAGTTCACCCAGATGTATATGGGTACCTGCTTTTTAAGAGTCAGGGAAAGTAAAGCAGTGAGGGAGAGGAGATGGAAGCCACCTTCAATATGCTGAGCCCTTGAGAAGTTGAGGTCTCTGATGCCTCGCTCTCCTATGACCACATAGGTCATGCGACACCTTGACCTTTTTTCTTTTAACCCTTGATTACATTGTATTGCATGATATTGCATTTAGTGCATTGTATTACTTGTATTGCATTGCCTAAGGTATAACATGCCGTCGTGTTTATGCAGTGAAAGATGAACGGGGTAGCTTGGCTAAATTTTTGGCTGCCCTATGTTACTCTGTATTGTATCATATCGTATGGTATTACATGGAAGTGCACTATACTGAATATTGCTTTCAGTCCTAGTGGAATCTTTGGTGTGAGGTTGGGCTGCTCTCTCAGGGGAAAAACACTGCATACTTTTTACGTCTATCATTTCGGTCTGTATGTGGTTTTATTTCCCTATGAGAGTTGTCTTTTTTGTATAAAGAGAATTCGGTTGGGTTTGTGTTCTGAGGTTTAAATCGATGGTCTGTAGCTTTGCTTGTAAGGTCAAGTATCGATTATACAAGTTCACATATTGAAGCATTTTAAATCAATAATTTCGTTAATGAATGGAGAAATGAGTTTCGTGACAATAGTAGATGTCTTAATCATAAGAACTATGCAATCGATTTTAGTATGGAAAAATACAAAATTAACTTGTCTACCAGATGTATACGTCTACGCTGTTGTTGTTGGGAATCGTGTATGTATGTGTGTGTGCGTGTGCGCGCATGCGAGCGTACTTGTGGGCGTGCAGGCCTTCCTAGCCTGCTTGCCTACGTGCACAACCATATGCGTGCAAGCATTAAATTTGTGCATTCCTGCGTACGTGAACTCGTGTGTTTGAGCACCCTGCATATGAGTGATTGTGCGTTTGTCTTTATGACTGAATTAGCATGCGTGGCAGGAAATGAAAAACAAAAAGCCCACCAGCCTTACAGTAAACGCCCAGTGTCCATAATGACTGCAACCACTACCGGCCTGTTGTTCTCCTGCAACAGTGTCCTTAAGGTGTGACATGTTCTTAACTGAAAGTTCGACTTTGAACAGTTTTATTTTTTGTTTTTTAGAAACGCTACCATCGCAGTTGCACTGTGTCTATGTATTACAGAGTAACAATTTCTTAATTAGTCAAAAAAAGACTCCAAGCAGAAGGATAGTACTGTATCAAAAGGAACCATGTCAAACCAAACCATGTCAAACCAAACCAAACCAAAACAAACCATGCCAAATCAAACCAAACCAAACCAAACCAAACCATGCCAAACCAAACCACACACCAAATCAAACCAAACCACACCAAACCAAACCACACACCAAACCAATCCAAACCACAAACCAAACCAAACCACACACTGAATTCAGACTAATTCAAACCAAACCAAACCAAACCACATCAAACCAAACCAAACCAAACCAAACCAAACACCAAACCAAACCAAACCAAACCAAACCGAACCTAACCAAACCAAACCAAACCACACGCCAATTCAAACCACACACCAACCAAACCAAACCAAGCCAAACCACACGCCAATTCAAACCACACACCAAACCAAAACAAACCAAACCGAACCGAGCCAGCCATAATTATTGCTTATAGTCTAGTCTCACAGAGCAGAGGCCACACAGGGCTGTCTATTCATCAACAGTTTAAGCTCAGATGAAAATAATACTATGCAGCGGGAATGGGGTAGCCTAGTGGTTAGACCCATTGTGCTTGTGATCTGACATTCCGGGTTTGAACCATCACCGAAACGGGGTGCTTTTTTCCTCCCTGGATTTAACATCAGTACCGAGTCCACTCCTGCTGAAGTCCTTCGGATGAGGCTATAAACCGTGTTCCCAGGTGAAAAGGCATGCAGAACATCTTACACTTAAGTAAACAACAACAAAAACACCGGGGAAGAGTAAGCCATTCAGTACCTAGGAACGGACGACAAATTGGAGATACCTGAGATATTCTGACTTTCGCTCACGTTGCGTGCGGACGTGTTTGGGATAGCTCTCCGCTGACTGTGCAATGTAGTCTGTTGTGAACATAAATTGTTTACTTGAGACTGAGGGACAAAGTGGAAAGGCTTTCGGGCTTGTGATTTTCAGTTCTAAATTGAGTGAAAGAAAGACAGTTTTTGCAATGACTGACATTACAGCCTAAGTGTCCCAAATGGCAAACGCGGGGCAGCTATGTGGATAAAAAAAAAATATATATATTATAAAGCGTGTTGATCAAAACGTATGAACTTTAAAATTTTCAGCAGAGGCAAACGGATAGACAACCCGTAGTGAAATGTGTATGCCTTAAGAGATGACCAGCACCATCGCCCGATTCCTCCCTGGGTCCAGCAAGCGCAAAAACTCCTCAACATCCTCAGCCTCCGACTCGTGTACAAGTCCCACCGCCTTTGAAGAAAAACCCAAGCAGGAAAAAAAGAAATTGAAACAGGACATAACAGAAAGTTTAAACAACAGTATGGATGTACAGGAGGCACTAGAGGAAATCAAGCGAGAACTGATAGCAGCAAGGGAAGACATAAAAGATCTGCAGGAAAACGTCAAGACAGCAACGGCCCGATTAGACTACAGGATGGAGCAGCTAGAGAGCACTGTGTTTGAGCTCAGGACGGAAAGAGACGCTTTAGCGGGAGACGTGGCAGCTTTGAGGGAGGAGAACAAGGAACTAAAAACAAAACTGGAACAGTGTGTGAAGACGGACCAGGAGCTGAAACGAGAGCTCAACGACCAGGAGCAGCATGGCCGTCAGTTCAGCCTTCGGGTGTACGGGGTGGCGGAAGGCCGGGGAGACAAGGAGACGGTGGAGGACTGTGTGGACCACTGCATGAGCGTCTTCAGCAAGAAGGTCGGGGTCTCGGTGTCCAAAGAAGACATTGAGATAGCGCACAGAACGGGCAAACCGGGCGGCACCAGACCAAGACCCATCATAGTGCGCTTTCACTCCCGGAGAGTCAGGGGCCTGGTTCTTGCACAGCGGCGCAAACTGAAGCAGACGGGCGTGTCCATCGGAGAAGACCTGACGCAGATGAACTATAAGCTTTTGCAGAGAGCCAATCAACATTCTGCCACCCTTGCGACTTGGTCTTCAAACGGAAAGATTCTGACCAAGTTGAAGAATGGAAAAGTGATGAAACTGGACATTCACATGGACATCAACAAAGTCTTTAGCAGAGAAATGACGGGGAAAAGCTGAGACATTCTGTGACTTAATGGTTGTGCACAGTGGATTCACTTCTTTTTGTGTGTGTGTGTGAAATATTGTTTTGGTGCTAAAGAAAAAGACTGATGGTATATTCTTTCCCTTGCACTTCCGTCAACTTGATTCGGGATTTGTGTTTTCATGAAAAAAGGTTAGTAACTCCTTGAGACGTTTAAATGGGAGTGGGCAGTTGTAACTATTTGTGAGTGCGCTCCGATGGGCGCGTGCATACCTAGTACTTTTTGTTAGGGTTGTAATTACACGTCATTTTGTTTAGGTCTCTCAGCTGCATGATTAGGCAAATATCAGTTTATGAGAATGACACAACAGTAATATAAAAATTTTATATACCTTTATTATTATTATTATTATTATCATTATTATTGCTGTAAAATAAGGAGGCAGGCATATGACTGATGGATCTGCGCTTTTCTGTGTGATAACCCATCTCTGGGGCAGGATCATGATCTAGTGTTATTTTTTTTTTTTTTTTATATATATTTTTTTTTTTATCATATAATACAACCCATGGGCTGTTTGGTCTGAGATGGCTGTTATCGTTGTTTTGTCAGGATTTAATCGTTCGTTTTTCCCTTTTCTCCTGGATGCAGTGATGGAGGTGGCTGTTGTGGGGAGTGGGGTGGAGGGAGGGAGTCGGCAATCGTCACTATGTATCTTGCTGGGGGGAATGGTGTTGAGGGAGTAGTGCACATTTTTGGTATGTGTCGATTTTCTAGGGCTGTTGAGCTTTGGTGGGAGAGAAGCCAGGGGCTTCTGCTTTTGCTGAAAAAGATAGCTGATTGAGTGACAAATAATGGATTTGTGATTATGGACTCATTCGCTTAGTTTGTTGTGCTTTGGTTTATGCACCCATTTCAAACTCTCTTCTTTTTGTGAGAGTGGAATAATAAGAATAGTGGTGGTGTTTTTGGTGGTAATATATAGAATTTGTATCGCATTGAATGTTGTAAAGCAATGGAAAGAATGATGAGTGTGCGCAGGGACATACGCACACCCTCTCTCACTGACACATACATGTATGCGTGCGCAGGCAAGCGGGTGCGCGCACACACACAAACACAGATACACTCACAAACACACACACAGACGCTCACATACACACGCAAGCACACACACGCACACTCACACATAAATACACACGGTCATACATGTACGCCGCGCGCGCGCGCGCGCACACACACACACACATACGCACGCTCAGGGGTGATGTTATAGTATGGTGACATATAATGTGAAGGCTAAGTGATATCAGGATGTCTCGAAAACTGTTATGATAGAAAAATGTTATGAAAGTCTAGAAATGACATGACGATTGCAAAAAAAATAATGGTTTATAGATCATTAGATGAGCTAAAGATGTGATTTCCTGAAAATGATGTGATGTCCAGATAGTGTGATTGGTTAATGATGTGATGCCCTAATAGTGACATGGAACAATGAAATAATGGGCAATTCGTGTGAGGGTCTGGTGATCTGACAAACAGTGTGATGGACAATGATGTGATGACCAAACAGTGTGATGGGCTAAATGATGTGAGGGCCAGTGTGATGGGTTAATGATGTGATGGCCAAAAAAACTGTGATGGGGTAATAATGTGATGGCTAAACAAACAGTGTGATGGGTTAATGATGTGATGGCCAAACAAACAGTGTGATGGGTTAATGATGTGATGACCAAACAAACAGTGTGATGGGTTAATGATGTAATGACCAAACAGTGTGATGGGTTAATGGTGTGATGGCCAAATAGTGTGATGGGTTAATGATGTGAAGGCCAAAAACACAGTGTAACGGGTTAACGATGTGATGGCCAAACAGTGTGATGGGTTAATGATGTGATGGCCAAACAGTGTGATGGGTTAATGATGTGATGGCCAAACAGCGTGATGGGTTAATGATGTGATGGCCAAACAAACAATGTGATGGGCTAATGATGTGGTGGGTTAATGATGTGCCGGCCAAACAGTGTGATGGGCTAATGATGTGATGGCCAAACAGTGTGATGGGCTAATGATGTGATGGCCAAACAGTGTGATGGGCTAATGATGTGATGGCCAAACAGTGTGATGGGCTAATGATGTGATGGCCAAACAGTGTGATGGGCTAATGATGTGATGGCCAGTGTGACAGGTTAATGATATGTCGGCCAAACAGAGAGTGTGATGGGTTAGTGATGTGCTGGCCAAACAGTGTGATGGGTTAATAATGTGATGGCCAAACCAACAGACAGTGTGATGGGTTAGTGATGTGCTGGCCAAACAGTGTGATGGGTTAATAATGTGATGGCCAAACCAACAGACAGTGTGATGGGTTAATGATGAGATGGCCAAACTAACAAAGTGACGGGTTAATGATGTGATGGCCAAACCAACAAACAGTGTGATAGTTTAATGATGTGATGACCAGACAACGTGACGGGTTTATGATGTGATGACCAATTAATAAGCTTTGCTATTGATGTGATAACCCCCCAAAAAAACCAATCTGTTAGTTTAAAGGTGTGACGGCCAAATAGTGTGCTGGGTGATGTGATGATCACACAGTTTGATGGGTTAGTGATGTGATATAAACCAAAAGTGTGATGGATTAATGATGTGATGGCCAAATACTGCGACGGGTTAGTGATGTGATGCTTAAAACAGTGTGATATGTTAATGATATGAGGGCCAAAAAATGAGTATAGTTCATAACATATATGTATGTATAATTATGTCCTCGGTGTTGTTAGGGGTTGTTGTTTTTGTTTGTTGTTTTTTGTTGTTATATATATAAATAATTATGTTTTGTTAGCTGGTTTTTTTTTAGTGGGGGTGGGGGGGGGGGGGGGTCTCTCCTGCTCCTGCTTTTTTCTGCCGTATGCTCCACTGTGTGCCCTCCTACATAGTGAATGCTTCATTTGAATACATGTGGCTCCACTCCAGGGATGGGGGTCACACTTGCAATATGGAGGAATGAGTGCGTTTGCTCAACCTCGTGCGACATGCACGCATACACCCGCGCACATGGGCACACAATCTTAGGCCCTTGAGACTGCGTAATTACACACACACACACACACACACAACACACGCACGCACGCACGCACGCACGCGCACGCACACACACACACACACACAAGCAAATGCACTGCCTGTTCAATGTACCATCTGAAAATAAAAGTTTGACTTTGACACACACGCGCACATACACACACACACACACACACACACGCACGCACGCCACGCACGCACGCACACACACACACACACACACACACACACACTCACTCATTCACCTAATCACTCACTCATTCACTTAATCACTCACTCACACATATACGGTGGTTAAAAATAGAGCTGAACAGAGTGCTCAGGAAGGGAACATGGTTTGCACCTTTTTTGCTCCTGCCTTTTTTCTTTTCTCTTATGTATAACTAATCATCTGCCGGGAAATCAGAACTAGTTATCATCTTCTGTAGACACGGGCGGTGGGCTTGGACTTGGGCATGCACATTGTGTCACAGGTGCGCGTGCGCGCGCGCGCACACACACACACACAGGCTCACAAGATGAATAAATTTCGTGTTTTTTTTAAAATGTTTTTTTGGTTTGTTTTTTAGGGTACATATGTATACCATACTGTAATCAACTCTATTTCTTTGGATGTATTTTGGTCAACGATCCACACGGTTGTTTATGTGACAACACGCACAATGTGCAGGAAGCTTGCCTTGCGTTTGTCAAGGATTGTCAGAATATCGGTGAATTTTGTTTGTATTTTTTTTTCTTCTTCTTCTTGTCTTGATGTTTCTCTTTTTTGCTTTAATCGTTTCTTTTTCTTTGCTATATGTTTGTCAAATGAATGTTGGTGTGATTATGTTTACACACTCAACTTTACAGGCCATGTTTAGGTCTTGTTCTGTTTTGAAAAAAAATGTGTATGCCATGACTCAAGATGTGGAAATACTGTTCCTGATAATACTAAATGATTTGTCCATCTTAAAGACTACATACATTATGAACAGGAAAAGATATTTACTTCCTTTATCATCAACATTTATTACCTCTTATGGATAGTATTACCCTTGCCTCAATGAATTGTCAGGGGTTGGGAAATTTGTACAAACGAAGAGATGTGTTCCATTATTTGAAACAGAAAAAATGTTCAATATATTGTCTTCAAGACACACATTTTGATAAAAAGGTAGAAAAATATGTAAGCTCGGAATGGGGATATAAATGTTTTTTTGCGTCTTATAAATCAAATTGTAGAGGGGTTGCTATTTTTTTTCTCAAATAATTTTGAATTTAAGATACAGGATGTAAGTAGGGATCCAAACGGTAACTTCATAATAGTAAAATTTTCAACAATGGATAAAGATTTCCTTTTAGTTAATGTATATGGTCCAAATAGAGACAACCCACAGTTTTATTTCACTCTAAAAGAGACAATTAAGTCGTATAAAATAAATAATATAATTGCCGTCGGGGACTGGAATATCGCAATTGACCCTAATCTAGACTGTAATAATTATACACAAATTAACAATCCCAGAGCTAGAAAAGCACTTGAAATTTTTACAGAAGAACTGGCTCTATCTGATATATGGAGAGAGTGTAATCCAGAGTATAGGAGATATACATGGCGAAAAGCAACACCACTGAAGCAAGGTCGCCTTGACTTCTTTCTATTGTCGGAATACCTTATTTGGTTTTTTGTAAACACAGATATACTCCCTGGATATCGTTCTGACCACTCACTGATAACGCTTACTCTAAAATTTGAGAAAAGAAAAAATAAAAGTTTTTGGAAGTTCAACTCTTCTCTTCTTAGAGATAGTCACTATGTAGAAGAAATAAACACAGAAATTTCGAATGTGATCAAAGAGTACGCAGACAAAAAATATGACAAATCAGTAATAGATGAAATTCCCAAAGCTGAAATACAGCTATCGGTCCCAGATAAAATCTTTTTAGACTTTCTGCTGATGAAAATTAGAGCTAAAACAATAGGATATGCAATAATGAAGAAGAAAAAAACAAGAGAAAATGAAAATAAATTAATAAACGACATTGAACAACTAGAAAAGCTAGAACATAAAAGAGACAATGAAATAACACAACTTAGAGAAAAAAATAAAGAATTGGAAGAAATACGTAAAAAGAGAATGGAGGGGGTGTTGCTGAGATCCAAAGCACGATGGATTGCTGATGGTGAAAAGATATCCAAATATTTTTGTAATCTAGAAAAAAGAAATTTCATCAGTAAACGCATGTCAAAGCTATTAACGGAGAATGATACAGTTATCGACAATCAGAAAGATATTGAAAAAGAAGTTACAGCATTTTATGAGAGTCTCTACAGAAAGAGAAACATTGAACCATGTGAGATTGAACAGGTGGTTAAAAACCTACCCCAAATACAAGAAGAAGAACAACAGCAGTTAGGTGGTAAAATAAGTATTGAAGAAGCAGGATGTGCGTTAAAAAATATGAAAAATGGAAAAAGCCCAGGAACAGACGGCTTTACGGTAGAATTTTTCAAGTTTTTTTGGAAAGAAATAGGTCATTTCATAGTAAGAGCACTTAATGAAAGTTACCAGGATGGTGAATTATCGGCTACACAGAAGGAAGGTCTAATTATCTGTCTCCCAAAAGGGGACAAACCTAGAGAATACATTAAAAACTGGCGTCCAATAACCCTTCTTAATGTAGTTTATAAAATTGGTTCTGCATGTATTGCAAACCGGATTAAAAGAGTTCTGCCTACACTTATCAGCGAAGATCAGTCAGGTTTTATGCCAAATAGATACATTGGTAATAATATTAGATTAATATATGACCTGATTAACTACCTGGATAAAAATAATCAGCCTGGGTTATTACTTAGTGTTGACTTTGAAAAAGCATTCGACTCTTTAAGCTGGGATTTTATGTTCAAAGTCATGAAGGCATATGGTTTCGGTAGCAGTGTCTATCAATGGGTCAAAACATTCTATACAAATATAAAATCAACAGTCCTCGTAAATGGTAACAGTTCAAAATGGTTTAGAATTGAAAGAGGGTGCAGGCAGGGTGATCCAATATCGCCCTACTTATTTATTCTTAGTGCCGAGATTTTGGCTATAATGATTAAAGAAGATACATCAATTAAAGGAATACGCATTGGAGAGACAGAACATAAAATTTCCCAATATGCAGATGACACTCAATTGTTAAACATAGGAGATAAACTATCATTTGAACATTCTATACATATTCTAGAGAAGTTTGGAAAAATATCAGGTCTTATCATGAATAGTGACAAAAGTCAAGTTATATGGCTTGGTAATAAAAAAAAAAAAGAATCAAGTAGTGTGTTCTGTCCCCACCTAAAAATGATGTGGAATCCCCCCAATTCAAGATTCTAGGAATCTGGTTTACCCCAAATTTAAAGGACTGTGAAGATATGAACTATAATGATAAATTTTCTGAAATTAAAACGCTATTTAAAGTTTGGTTACAAAGAGTTATTACTCCACTTGGCAGAATTGCCATTTTAAAGTCTCTTATCTTGTCAAAACTTATTCACCTGTGGATGTTATTACCAGATCCACCTGACCATTTCATAAAAAGTCTACAAAAGCTATGTTTCCAGTTTGTTTGGAACAATAAACAAGATAGAATAGGTAGAAAGACGGCTATTAAACCCGTTACTCAAGGAGGGATGAGCATACCTGATATAAGAAAATATATTTATGCGCTGAAACTTATATGGATAAGAAAAATTAGAAATGTAAATCACAAATGGATAAGTATTGCAGAAAAAACATATCCACTTATCATGAACTTAGAAAGCTATGGATCAGATATAACAGCCACATTTTCAAACATCAATCCTTTTTGGACACATACGTTTAAAGCTTATAGATTTTTCTCTCGTTGCATTAGTCCCTCAAATGCACGAGAAATGCTCTCTGAACCAGTTTTTTTACAATGAAAATATAACAGTAGGTAATAAAGTAATCAAACACACGTATTTAATACAGAAAGGTATATATTCTATTAAACACTTTCTCAATGAAAAAGGTGAATTTATTAATTACAAAGATTTCAGTTCAAGCTGTGGCAGGCCTATTGACTTTCTTACGTTTCATGGATGGATTTCCTCAATGAAACAGTACATAAGGAAAGCTGGCATACAAATAAGTGACAACATAAGTAATATTCAAGAGACACCCGCAGTACTACGGATCATTGATAGTGTAAATAAGGGGACAAAAAAGTATTATGAATATCTGGTATCAGACAAACAACTTCCAAATTGTTGCACAAAGTGGACAGAAAAACTACATGAACATTTCCATTGGAAAGATATCTTTGTAAAAATACATAAAATTAAAGATGTAAAACTAAAATGGCTGCAAATGAGAATAATTCACCGCATAATTGCTACAAACGTGGTGTTGAATGCTATGGGTTTAGTGAACACAACACTTTGTACTTTGTGTAATGAGACCAGAGACTCGATAGAACACTTTTTATGGGATTGTAAATATATTAGAACTTTTTGGACAAGTTTAGAACATGTTATTAAAGAACGATGCACAAATGTCTGTAACATAACATTTTCTCGTAATTTAGTCATTTTTGGGGTAGACCAACACATTAAAACAGATATGACCTTTGATTTGATAATGTTGCTTGCAAAGTTACACATCTACAGATGCAAAATTGAAAGACAAGTACCAAAACTTTCTGTTTTTCAGGCACAGTACACAATAGATTTAAAAAACCGAGCAGTATAATGCAAGAATTGCAAATAACCTTATGAAATTCGAAATAGAATGGAATAACTACAATCATTTTTTTTTGTCACTTAAAGGATGAATAAAACATCAGAAGACACACAGTTTTGGACAAAAAAACCCAACAAACACCATCAAGCCCTCCTGTAATGGGGGGGGAGGAATAAATTGAAAAACTGTGTAATATTCTTCAGATGGCATGGCATATTGAATTGTGTACTGTAAAAAAATGCCGTTGTGTATATATTTACGTATATATGTATGTAGTATGTTTGTATGTGTGTTGTAGAAATTATGCAGGAATGCTGTATATACGTTATTTCTTTGTTATGTCTAGTTAACGTTTATTGATATTGATAATGCTTGTCATGCATATATGTATTTGTAACAACAAAAGGAATTAAAAAAAATATTTAAAAAAAATAAATAAATAAAAAAAAAAAAAAAAAACTCCAGGGGAAAATATCCCCCTTGAACGGGAAAAAAAAAAAAAAAAAAAAAAAAAAAATTGGAGATACCATCGAGGAAGCTGGAAAGGGACTACCTTAACTCTAAGTAAACGGTCGCATAGTCAACGTCTTAGTGTTGGTTAACCTCGGAGCTAATAATGATAGTTTGCTCTTCGGAAAAAGATGGGTTTCTCTTGCAAACAGGCAGCTAATATTTATTTTTTGGATTATTTGGTATTTTTTAGCCATTGCATTCCTTCTCTTTTTCCTATCAGCACAAACACAAATACAGTCGTTACCACCACTGCATTCCTGCTAACATTTGTAGAATGCAAACAATTTTATGATAGATGAATTGTATAAAATCTTTCAATCGCAAAAATATGTTCATTTATCACACGCTGTAGACAAGATTTGTATAGAACAGTCAGCAAACAATATTATAAAAGATGCAGACATTTTCGTGTAAATGATAAACTGTAGATAAGTTTTCTTCATCACACAAACCCGTTTCTTTGTTTTAGAAACAAAACAGCTTGTACACACTTTTAGTATTAGAGTCTGAACATTGTTTGTGCGTAACAGGCAGCTGACAATGTTTGTATAAAACTAATGTGGATGAATTTTTATTTATCACAGAATATATTACAGTTCAGTACTTAACCTTAAATGGCATTTTGTTCACAACAGAAAGAGACAGGTTTTCTCATACAACCTTTTCGTTAAGGAGATGAGTGTGATAACAGAAATTTCGTTAAGGACATCACTGTAATTACACACACAGTCAAAGCTAGGAAATTTTAACAATTTCCTAATCTACGAGCATAAAAAAGAAACAGTAGCAAGAGACGGGCTTAATTATACAACTTTCTTGGTTAAGAACATCAGTGTGATTACAGACATAACCCTAGCTATGAAATTTTAAACTATTTCCTTACTGGACTGTTCCTTTGTAGGTGGTGTGCCATTGATGGTGCTGTTAAAGGATTTTTCAATGGATCTTTTGTTTGCAAAAGTAATGCCTTTGCAGGGAAGTTAAACGCTTCCCAAACTCATCCTTTGTTTGCAGTAGTAACGGGATTGGCTGTGAACATATACAACGATTGGCCAAACTGTTCTTTGTTTTACGGGGTGCAACAACAATGGCTGTAGATTTTCAAACAGCTAGTCCTGCTTGCTTTTTCTTTATCCTTGCACGCTATCCCGTGATTGAACAGACTCGGAAATGGCGGTGTTGATGGATTATTTATGGCCTCTTTAGCTGCACAAAGAACAATGGCGTTTCCTGATGAACACCCATGGTATTCTAGGCTGTGGGCGGAGTGATTGGGTGACGCCTCCATTCAGAATGCTCCTAGATCTCTGGTTTGATTCCCGCCCAGGGCCTAGAAATTTCTTGTCCACTTCCGTACGACCTTCGAATAATAGACTCGTGGTTATGTGAAGTAGAGGTCAGGATAATGTTTTAGGGGTCGGGGTGGGGGTGGGGGAGAATGAACACACAGATGGGGACGGGATAGCTCAGTGGTCAGAGCACTCGCTTTCCCCCAGCTAAGGTTAAGCAGTATCGTGCGTGGTTACCAAGTAGATGGGTGACCGTGTTGCATGCCTTGGCTTCAGTACAGTCCCCCAGCTCACCCAACTGTAAATGGGTACCTGCCTCTTGAGGGTCAGGGAAGGTAAATCAGTGAGGGAGAGGAGACGAGCTCCACCATTAATATGCTG
>CM054155.1:17430590-17445590 GCA_028751875.1 Rapana venosa | reverse complement strand
CACATCCACTCGACCTACCACACCAACATCCACGTCCAATCACATCAACCCACTCTAATCACCCATCTACTATTCCACAACCACATCCACATCCACATCGATCGTACCAACACCATCAATCAAACATCATCAACAACACACTCACTCTACATGCCAATCATACAACATCAAATCACAAGCCATCACTTCACAACACATCCACTCCACACACATCAACTCATCTACAACCCACATCATCCTTCACAACACCACACACCTCTCAAACTCACTCCAACATCATCCAACATCATACAACACCCACTCCACATTGCCAGCAATCCACTCCACACCACACCACTCCACACCACTCATCATCCACACCAGCTCGACTCCAAGCACCACTCCATCACATACCACTTCCACACACCACAATCCCTCTCATCATCCACACCCACTCACACTCCACAACCACTCCACACTCCACACATCCACTCCACACCCACTATCCACTCCACACCCACATCTCCACTCCACACCCACTCCACTCCACACATACCACACACACACACTTCCTCACACATCCTCACACCACTCACACACAACTCCCATCCATCACACCTCACCCACCACTCCTCTCCACCCTCCCCCACCCACTCCACTCCACAACACCCACTTCACATCCACACCCACATTCACTCCACACCCACTCCACCACCCACTCCACACCCCACACCCACTCCCACCCACACCCACTACCACTCCACACCCACTCCCACTCCACACCCACCCCCACTCACTCCCTCCACCACCCACTCCCACCTCCACACCCACTCCACTCCACACCCACCCACTCCAAACCCACTCCACTCCACACCCACTCCACTCCACACCACACTCCACTCCACTCCACACCCACTCCACACCCACTCCACACCACTCCACTCCACTCCACCACCCACTCCACTCCACACCCACTCCACTCCACACCCACTCCCCTCCACACCCACTCCACTCCACACCCACTCCCCTCCACACCCACTCCCCTCCACACCCACACCCACTCCCCTCCACACCAACTCCCACTTCACTCTACATCCATCCACTCCACACCCACTCCACTCCACACCCACCCACCCTCCACACACCCTCCCCTCCCACCCACTCCCCTCCACACCCACTCCCCTCCACACCCCACATCCCCTCCACACCCCCTTCAACTCCACCCCACTACCCTCCCCTCCACACCCACTCCGCCACCACTCCACCACCCACTTCACTCCACACCACTCCACTCCACTCCACACCCACTCCACCCACACCCACTTCACCCACACCTACTCCACTCCACTCCACACCCTCCCCCTCCACACCAACTCCACCTCACTCTACACCCCACCCCACTCTACACCCACTCCATTCCACACCACTCCACTCCACACCCCCACTCCACTCCACACCCCACTCCGCTCCACTCCACTCCACACCCACTCCACTCCACACCCACTCCACTCTAAACCCACTCCACTCCACACCAACTCCACTCCACTCCACCCCACGCTACTCCACTCCACTCCACACCCACTCCACTCCACACCCACTCCACTCTAAACCCACTCCACTCCACACCAACTCCACTCCACTCCACCCACGCTACTCCACTCCACTCCACACCCACTCCCCTCCACACCAACTCCACCTCACTCTACACCCACCCCACTCTACACCCACTCCACTCCACTCCGCTCCACGCCACGGCACTCCAACCCATGCTACTCTACTCCACTCCCCTGCACTCCATGCTACTCCACTCCACTCCACGTTTCTCACCTTCATACCCACTAAGCTCTATTCCAAGTTATTCCACTCCAGTGCACGCCCACTCCATTCCGTTGTGAAAATCTTCATAATTTACCAGACCCAGCCACTGAGAATCATCAAACCCACGACTTCACGGACACACAAGACTGGAAAACGAACTGTCTATACCATCAACTGCGGCGTTCATCATTAAATCGAATTTCTGTGTGCTGAGAGATGGGTTGTTTTTTTTCTGTTTCGTTTGTGCATTTTTGTTTGTTTGTTGTGAAGACTTTGTGCTTTCGAACACCCAGATTCAAACAAACCACTGTTGGCCGTCGCTCTTTCTCTGTTTCTGGTCCATCCACCTGGAATGACCTCCCTCTTTCACTTCGCCAAAAGCCTTCACTTGATACCTTCAAATCCAGCCTCAAAACACACTTATTTCCTATCCGAGACTTTCCCCCTCATATCTGTTCCTACTTTTCAACAGCATCTTTCACCTCCTAAGTGTGTTCGCGAGTGTGTGTGTTGTGTGTGTGTGTGTGTGTGTGTGTGTGTGTGTACGTGTGTGTGTGTGTGTGTGTGTGTGTGTGGGGTGTGAGCGTGCGTGCATACGTGCGCGCGCGCGCATGGATTTGAAATCTGTTGTTCATTATGTTAAGGAGAGTTGCATGCATGATTTGAGTGCAAACGCTTCGATTTGTTTTGTTTTTTTACAAGATTCAGCGCTATATAAATTCCATATATTATATTATTATTATTATTATTATTATTATTATTATTATTATTACTAAGATGACCTTTCCTTTTTCGGCACACGTATATATTTGAACTCTAGAGGCACCCGTTAGGGACTAAATCTATAATCTGACAGAGGTCTTGAAGTACCGTGCAGGGAGACAGTTAGGTGATTATCCGCGTTTTATGGAAGTAGTAATCAGAGGACGTGCTACGAGGCAAGCGGTTCTGCTTAGAAATTGGCTTAGGCGTATTTTGAGGATCCTGACCTCATTACAGGGAAAAACCTTCACAAAACAAAAATGAGTCGCAGTCTTTTTCTTCTTCGTCGTCGTCGAATGTTCAGACAGCAACTATTGTTGTCTGACATATGGAAGAAAATGCGCTGTACTGCTATTAAGACGCCCGGCAAGTCAGGCCAACCAGTGTATCTGACGTTGGCATGGGAGAGAGAAATGTTATCTTTTAAGTCTTTCTGAAAAAAGAGGCAGAAGTATGGGCTAAAAAGCAGAAAATAGACATGAAGGGGGTAACGGGAAGAAAAAAAAGAAGAGCAAGGCAGAAACAAAGAGAAGGAAAGAAAAGAGGGAATTTCTAGTACAGAATTATCAGAAGGCGGAGATGCTATTTATACTGACATGTCCCCGGCATCCCCACGGGAATATCAGAGTCAGAGATAATAGAGAATCTCTGGGAGTAGGATAGCACCTTAGAGCAGGCTATAGCACAATTACTGACAAATAAAATGGCCTTCATTAGCTTGTCTGCTCTGGGCGCTGGATTCAGCGTGCAAACACTGTTCTTGTTGCTATGCTATGCAGTTTGTACTCTGCACTGGGTTCGCCCCCCCACCCCACCCCAATAAAACCCAACCAACAACAAACAAACCCGGAGTAGTCCAGTTTTGCCCCGAGGAGAAAAGCAAGTCTGTGTTTGTTGCCCCAGTCCGTGAAAGCTGGCCTTTGACATCCTATCGCTTACTGCTTTTATTTCTAGGATAAACTTTGCGCCCTATGTTGACAGTAGCGCTAGGCCAGTCTTACTTCTATTGACTTTTATTTTCCGCAGGGGACAACTACTTTACATCTTCCATTGACATAATATCCCGAAGTCGTCTTGACACTAGGAAGGCAGTGGATGGCTGGACAACCAGCCCTCTCCATCTTTTCCCCGTCTTCTGTCTCTCTGGCAGTGGTTCTCTCAGCCTCAGGCCTGTCCAGTGTGAGGTGTGCAGAATGGTCGGTAAATGCTACCCCGCATCAGCAGAAAAACAAATCACCGAGTATTTGTTTTATCAGCAACACTGTTTAGGTGAAGCCTGGGGGGACATTCTGGGTATGTTGGTTCTTTCCCTATAACAACATTGATTCGGAATTATATTCCTCCCAGGGGATTGCGGGGTCCTGTCAGTATAAATAACATCCCCACCTTCTGAAAATTCTGTGGTAGAAATTCCCTCTTTTCTATCCCTCTCTTTGTTTCTGCCTCGTTCTTTTTCTTCCTGTCATTTCCATCTTGTCTATTTTCAACCTTCTTGGTCCATTCATCTGTCTTTTCCCCCAGATAAAAAATTAAAAGATAACAGTTATTCTCTCCCATGCCGGTCAGATGCGTTGGGCCTGACCTGTCAGGCGCTTAATGGCAGCACAACATATTTTTTCCCCCGTTCATAATATTATAACAGACATTTTCTGTCTGAGCGCTCGACGAAGACGACGATCAGTATTATGAGGTATGTCGGTGTAAGTATAGCCCTCTGCGTATGGGTACACTTTAGCTAGACAAGAAACACATTTAAGTCTGGACAAAACTTGACTTGGGGCTTTTAAAAATATGTACTCCTTTTTGTCTTTTTTCGCTGCCTCAACGGGGAGGCCGGAATGGCTCAGTGGTCAGAGCACTCGCTTTCCCCCAGCCAGTGTTACGCAGCATTGAGCGTGGTTACCAAGTGGATGGGTGACCGTCTGCGCGCTTTGGCTTCAGTACAGTTATCCCACTTCTATCTATCTATCTGTCCCGTAGTCTGACGACCGTGGGGGCACCCTCAAAGACTCAGCAACCAGTTCCCTCCATTCCTCTCTCTGTTCTGCCTTTCTCAGGGTTTTGTTGAGTTCTAGGCCTGTCCATTCGCTGATGTTATCCTCCCAGCTCTTCCTTGGTCTGCCTCTTCTTCTTCCTCCTTGGACAGTACCTTGCAAAACTGTCTTTGTAATTCCTTGGGATCTTGTGACATGCCCATACCATTTAAGTTTACGCTTTTTCACGATCGTTAGAAGGTTCTCATAGGGTCCAATGGTTTGCTGGATTCTGTTATGCACGCTTTCGTTGCTTATGTGGTCTTTGTAGGAGATGCCAAGGAGTCTCCGAAAGCATCTCATCTCCACTGCCTGTACTCTTCTCTCCAAATCTGCAGTCAGGGTCCATGATTCACAGGCATACAGAAATATGGATATGACAAGGGGGCGCATTAGTCTGATCTTGGAGATAAGTGAGATATTCTTATCTCTCCAGATGGTGTTTAGTTTTGACAAAGCTGTTATTGTCTGTGCAGTCCTGCATACTACTTCTGGCTTGATCCCTGGTCTGATACAATGGGTCCCAGGTACTTGAAGCTTTGAACTGTTTCCAGCTTCTGGTCATTAACCCTGATATCAGTGCTAATGCCGTTGGTGTTATTAGTCATCAGTTTGGTCTTCTCTGCACTGATTTCCATGCCGTATGTTTTGGAGGTCCTTATTCAAGTGTTCTGTTAGGCTGGCAAGCTCTTTTTCTGATCCTGCTATTCCATCAATGTCATCTGCGAAGCGGAGGTTTGTGATCGTTCTGCCACCAATGCTGACTGATCCTTCATGATGTTCCAGTGCATTAGCCATGATTCTCTCAAGGAAGATGTTGAAAAGAGTGGGTGAGAGTAGACAGCCCTGCCTTACTCCAACTGTTGTTCGAAACCATTCTCCAATGTTGTTGTTGTAGTACACTGCACTGGTGGCCTCGCTGTACAGCTGTTTGATGACTCTGATCAGGTTTGCATTGATGCTGTACAAATTCATGGTTGCCCACAAAGCTGCATGCCACACCCTGTCAAATGCCTTCTTAAAATCGATAAATACGTGGTAAAGGTCTTGTTGATGTTGAAGGTACCGCTCACATAGTATTCTGAGGTTGAATATCTGTTCTGTTGTGCTGCGCCCTGCTCTGAAACCTGCTTGTTCCTCAGCAATGATGGTCTCTGCTTGTGGCTTCAGTCTATTCAATATTATCTGCAGCATGACCTTGCTTGGGTGACATATGAGGCTGATTGTGCGGTAATTATGGCATTGTTGTAGATTTCCTTTCTTGGGGAGGGTGATGATGAGTGACTGTGTCCATGGTGTTGGCCATTTTCCTGTCTGCCAGATCTTGTTGCAGATTCTTAGTAGGGCGCTGATCATGGCTTCCCCTCCAGCTTGGACCAACTCAGCTGGAATGTTGTCAGCCCCTGCTGACTTCCCCTTTTTCAGCGATCGGACTGCTGTTTCCACTTCTTCTCGGAGGATAGGGTGACTGTCTGTGTCTTTGCTTTCGGGTACATTAAGGACTTCTGGATCTCCTTCGGGTTTTATAGTTATACAGGTCGGAGCAGTATTCTGTCCATCTGTTCAGAATATCCTGGTCGTCAGTGAGACACTTCCCATTTTTGTCTTGGATTGTTAAACCTTTTCTCTGTTTCGTGCTAGTCAGGTCTTTCACCAGCTGATATGCTTTCTTGCTATTGTTTTTCTTGATGTTCTCTTCAATGTCTTGGCACTGCTCACTGATCCATTTCTCTTTTGCCTCCGTCATGGACTTCCTGATTCTTTTGTTGACTGCCCTATATTGTTCTGCTCTTTCTTTTGTTTCATTTTTCTTTTCTTCAACTCTCTACGCTTGTCGCATAGTTGTAGGATGTTTTGGTGTGACCCATGGTTTTTTGACTGGTCGGTGTTTGCCAAGAAGCTCGTTTGCTGTTTCAGTCACTGCTGTATTGAAACTATTCGTCAGTGTATCTATGTCTGAGTCTATCACAGTGAGTGCTGCAAACTTTCCACCTATCCTTGCTTGAAAAATTTCTAATACCTCTGGGTCCTTCAGCTTCTCGAGGTCAATTTGATCCTGATGTTGTTCCGTTTGTGGATTTTCTTTAGACGTAGTCGGAAAGTCATCATCACAAGATCATGATCACTCCCTATGTCTGCTCCTGGAAAACTTCGTGTCTGTGCGATGTTAACGCTAGACTGAAACCGTCTTTTCACCATGATGTAACTATTTGGTTGTGGTGTTCTCCATTTGGGCTATGCCATGTCCATTTTCTGGATTTCTTGTGTGGGGCCCAAATGTATTCACTAGCGGGAGGTGGTTGTTAACGGGCAAACTCCAGGATCTCAAAGCCTCTTTCATTTGTTTGGGTTTATTACAATGGGGGCCCAAAAACCCCCCTCCCACCCCTTTCCATGCATCTTCTCCTCCCTTTGGGGCTTTCCAGTCACCTTGCACAACGAGGTGGGCTTTCCGGGAATTTTAAATTTAGAACCTCTTTAGCTGGTCATAAAAAAATTTTTCTAACGGCCCTTTATCTGTGCAGTCTGAAAGTAGGGGCCCTACCTGTACTAAAAGTTTTTGTTAAAGGGGGGTTTTCCCCAGCGGGTGGTAATAAACTGCGGCACAGCTGACACTCTGACGGGTTTTTACGGGGGCTTTGTGAAAGAAAACCCCTCGCCGTGTTCATGTTTAAACCTTTTTTCCCCTTAGTAAAAATTTGTGGGCCCCCGTGGTTGGTTCTCCCATTTTTTCCACCTGAAATTCGCAGAGGGCCCCGGGTGTGCCATTGATTTCTGGACATCCCTGTGTCCGTTCTTCCACTTTGCCCCGCCCCTCTTAGTGTCCTTTAAAATTCCCCCTGTGCCAATGATTGGGGGTTTTTTTTCTGGCACGGATTTTGCTGTGGGTTTTTCATCATAAAAAACTTTTTGGCCTCTGTCCTATGAGCAACAGAAGGGGCCCGGGCCTTTTGTAAACCCGGGGGGGACGCCCCAACCCGGGATGGGGAATCGGCTGTCCCTTTTCCCCTGGGGGTAAAACTTTTGGCAAAAACAAACCTGGGGGAGCCCAAACCCTCCCAGGCGGGGTTTTTTGATTGGTTTACTCCCCAAAATTTTTCAGGGGGTACTGGGGTTTTTAGGTTACCAGTACAAGGGACTCTGAACCCCCACCACCCTTTAACCCCGCTGTAAATAGTAACCCCGCCCCCTTTAGGGGCCGGGGAAAGGAAAGCACGAGGGGGAGGAAAAAGGGCGCCCCCCCCAATAGCTGGCCCTTTGATAAAACAGAGGTCCCCTGACGCCTCGTTCCCCCACAACCAAATAGGGGTTTTGTTACACCTTTTCCTTTTTAAACCCTTTTTGCTGCCTCCCTCTTTATTTAAAGTTCTGTCCCGCGCTTCCTCACCACTCATTCCGTCTCTCCAACCCCAAAACCCTACCCAGGCCCCGCATTTTTCAACCCCGGTTTTGAAGTCCACAGGGATTAAACAATGCTAGGCCACTACAGGGGGCCCGGGCCCGAAAGGGGCTCTGCAAATGCCCCGCGCTGCTGGGGCACTTTGGTGGTAATTTAGTGGGCCTGTTTTAGAAACTAACAATTTAAAAAAGCAGGCAAAACCCCCCCAAAAAAGTCCCCCCACTGACGACAGTTTAAAAAGCTTTGTCGCGGGGCCAGGCTGAGTGGGGACCCCACCCAAGGGGGCAAAAAAGGCAATGACCACCCAGGACCTTAAACCCTTTTTAAAACCACCCGACCCCAAAGGCAATTTTCGACTTTAAAACCCCCGCAGGCAACTGGGCTGCTTTTGGGGAAAACCCACCCCGGGGGTCACCCCGGGACCAAGCAACCGGCCCAACGAATCAAAGGGGGGTTGTCTTTTCTATTCCCGATATCGTTGGGGACGGGGGTGATGTTAAACAAAACCCCGCAATGGTAGAAACATCTGTTTTTAAAAACTTTTGACAGAGGGTTTTAAACAACGCTTCTCTATATAACCTGGGGTAAATTTGGGGCCCCAAAAGATTTACAAAATTGCAGGTTGGGCAAAATAAAGTGAGAATATTCTTAAAGGGTTTTTCCCAAAAAAGGGGGAAAGGGGGGGGGGGGGGAACCATTGTGTGGTCCCATTCTTACCAAAAATACAAGAAACACTCACTTTTGAAATTTGAGCTGGGCAGAATTTTGAAAAAGTCACTAGACTCTAAGGGATTTTAACCACGCCACAAGATCGGTTTTTTTTTCCACGTTAATTTTAAACACCCCCCCACTCTCCACCCACCCCCCATAAAACAAACATTCACTCGTACAAACATTTCAAGCACACAGGGAGCACACACACAGAATCAAAAAATATTTTGTAATTTGGGATTCCGCACTGCGGGGTACGGCCTTTTGTATGAAGTATGTATGTATTTTTATGTATGAAGTATTAGTATGTATTAAAGTATTTAATTTTGTGTTGGTATGTATGTTTTTGTTGATGTTTAATTAATGTATGTATGTATGTAAGGGATTTATGTAGGGTTATTATCCCATCTAAAATTTCCCCTTTAAAACCCCCCATTAAAAAACTATCAAACTATCAAATTTATCCCTCCATCCATCCATCCATCCACCCCCCCATCTATCTATCTATCAAATATCTATCTAACTATCAAACTATCTAACTATCTATCTATCTATCTATCTTTATCGGGTAACCTTTGGTTAGAAAAATTGCGCTCCCAATCTGGGCCTTTAAAATTGAAAAAAGGAAAAAATAAACCCCCCCCCAAAAACCCAAAAAAAAAAAGACGAAAAGGAAAGTTAAAGGTTGAGTAAATAAGGGCCGGGGAAAATAAAAAAAGAAAAAAAAAAGGGGGGAAAAAAAATGAAAGCCCTTTTTATTTTTCCCCTTAAAAGGGGGAAAAAAAAAATTTTCCCCAATTTTTTTAACATCATTTCAGACCTTTTAACCACCCTTTTTCCCCAAAATCCTTCTAAATATTTAAACCCCCTTTCCCACCAAACATCTTCCACCTTAAACCGGTTCCGCATTTTCGTTGGTTTAAAAACCCCGTTCCGTTGGGAACGTGCGTTGACCCCAAAAAAACCCATTTTCCCATTTTCGGAGAAAAACACTTTTTCACCATTATCCTCCCGTAAAAAGGGGGTAAACTTAAAATTTTTAAAAAATATTTTCTCTTCGAAGAAGAAGAGGGGAAAAGAGGGGGAAGGGGGGGGGGAGGGGGAAAGGTAGGGAAAAGAAGGGGAGAGAGGGGGAGAGAGAGGGAAAAAGGAGTGGGAGAGAAGGGAAAGAGAGAGAGAGAGAGAGAAGAGGGGAGAAGGGAGAGGAGAAGAGAAAGGGAGAGGAAGAGGGGGGGAGAGAGGGAGAAGAGAGAGAGGGAGAAAAGAGAAGGAGGAAGAGAGAGGAGGAGAGGAAGGGAGAGAGAGAGAGAAGAGAGAGGGGAGAGAGGGAAGGGAGAGGGAGAGATGGAAAAGAGAGGGAGAGAGAGAGAGAGAAAAAAGGGTAGAGGGGGAAGGGAAGAAGAGAAAAAGGAGAATGAAGAGAGAGAGGAAGAGAGAGAGAGTGAGAGAAAAGCGAAGAGAGAGGAAAAAAAGAGAGAGGAGAGAGAAGAGAGAGAGAGAGAGAGAGGGGTAGAGAGTAGAGAAGAGAAGAAGAGAGAGAGAGAACAATTTGAACAATTTTTTTTGAACAATTTTTATTTTCAGAGGGTAGTAGATTAAGCATTACATGCTTTTTTAAAATCCATCCCTCAAAATAATAAATAAATAAATAATAAATAAATGAATAAGAAACGAAAATAAGCATATTGACATAGATTACTGGAAAACAATACACACACAGACTCACACAACACATACTAAAAAGGGCCCAAGCAAATATAGAGAACATCAGAGAAAGTGCTTAAAAACACTCAGAAATAACAAAAACAAAAAACAGAATTTGAAATAGGAATAGATATTAACAATAACTAATTATACCCATGCGCAGGGACAATTTGTGTAACTGAAACTATAAAGTTTTGATTAAAACATTGGGGTGAAAGAAATGCACATTTTCATAGGTCATTAGAAAATCATAAGAACAGACTTTTAAATCTTGAAAATCCGTTTCATCTTTAGAAAGGTTGGAGTCTATTCCAAAACCACTTCAGAATTATACCTCTTGATTTAAACAAGAAAATAGCGGGAAAGGAGTTAATTTATGTGAATGTCGAAAATTGTTTTCGCTGAACATGCTCCAAGGAAATGGGGCACAAACCATGAAGAATTTAAGCATTAGTATACCTTTATTAAACAGCAATGGGTTTTGAGAGGAAGAATTTAACATTTTTTAATCTGAAAAATGTTAATGAAGAGACTTATCTAATACTATTTTGACAGCTCTTTGTATACTGTTTAATGGTTTGAATAATTTTTTACTGGCTAAATCCCTAGTGTAGATGCATAATCCACAGAAGCCCTGAATAAATGATAAAAAAATATTTTTCTTCGCATGCAGATTTACAAAGTTTTGACTTATTTAACTGGTAGTTTTTGAGCAATTTTTCTTTGTTAGATTACTTATAAACAACCAAACAAATATTATCGATGTTATCCCTAAAATGTTTTTACTAAAACTTCTTCAATTTGACACTGTTGATAAATAAAGGCAAGCTTATGTTAAGATTTTGACGTTTTTTTTTGTTGAAAAACAGCATAAATTTTTGTTTTTAACCTGGATGAAGGGCCATGTGGTTCATTTGTGTCCATTAAACAATTATTTTTTATATTCTCTTGTAAGCTTTGACATACATGAAGAGGGTTTTTTGTGCAGTATAAAGAGTTGTATCATCTGCAAATAGTTCGTTTGTATAAGTTAATACTCAAAGGCAGGAGTCATTTATATACGTAAGAAACAACAAGGGACCAAGAACTGATCCTTGTGGAACACCAAACCTTTTAAAAAGAAAAACTTGAAGACGTGTTGTTTAGATGTACCTTTTGCTGTCTCTCAATAAGAATGACAAAATAAGTGGGGAGGGTACTAGGGGATAGTTTGTAGACTGCAAAACTTTCGTAGTAGAAGTCTGTGGTCTATAATATCAAAGGCTTAGCAAAAATCAATAAAAAGAAAACCTGTAAATCTTTTTTACAAATTAATAAACAACCATCTACCTGTCATTTTACAAGAGTAAATGTGGCAGGGAAAGGTTTCTCTAAATCCAGACTGGTTTGGGTGTAACAGATTATATTTATTTAAGTGGGCTAATAAACCATTTAAAATGTGCTGCTCTAATGGTTTTGAAAGAGTGGACAATATTGAAATTGGTCTGTATTTGATGGTTCTGAGGTATTTCCAGATTTATGTAAAGGAATAATTTTGCTTGTTTTAAGATTTTAGGAAAGTATTCTTACTTATGCAAAGATTGTAAATAAGTAAGTGTTTTTCTGCTATAACAGGTGCAGATAATTTAAGAATTTTCCCATCCAATCCATCAAGACCCAAAGTGTTGATGATTGTTTCAAGACGAATTTAAAGCAGTGACACCTCGTTAACTGTAATAAAGCTATCTCAATTTTGATTGAATGTTCTTGCTGTCGCAAAAAGCTATCAAGTTTTTAAGTCATTGTCTTCTGATTTGTTTCCCTTTGAGATTAACTGTCTGCAAAAAGTTGAGAAATGAAGATTTTAATGTATCACAGATATATCACAGCCAACGTTTGAATTTTTATTATAACTTTTGTTGGTGAGCTGGTTTATAGTTTTCCAAATAGATTTACTGTCCCTGTTGTATTTAAGAAGCTCTTCAAAATGCTTTTTTTTCTCAGCTCGTAAAAGGGAAGTTACATAATTTCTCTGTTTTTTATAATCTTCTCGGGAACCTTTCTTTAATAGGTAATCCCTATGATATATATGTTTCTGTATTTCGTTAGTAAGCCATGGTGGTTTGGTTTTGTATTTAACTCTTTTAGTTTGTAATGGAGCATGTTTGTTGTAGACACTATAAAAGATAGAATACCAGAGAGCGAGAGAGAGAGGGAGAGAGAGAGAGAGGGGAGAGAGAGGGAGAGAGTGAGTGAGGGAGAGAGAGGGAGAGAGAGAGACAGAGAGAAAGGAAGAGAGAGAGAGAAAGAAAGAGAGGGAGAGAGAGCGCGAAAGAGTTTGTGTGAGAGAGAGAGGGGGGAGAGAGGGAGAGGGAAGAGAGAGAGACAGACAGACAGAGACAGACAGACAGACAGAAAGACAGAGAGAGAGAAAGACAGACAGAGAGAAAGACAGACAGAGAGAGATTGCTAAATCGACACATAGAAACATAAACAGATACAGAGATATGTACAGAGACGGGGAAAGAGGCAGAGACTGAGAGACAAAGAGAGATGAATCAGTGTGATGCTAATCATTCCCACCAGTCCCTAGAGGATCGATAAAAGTAAATCCTGCTTCAATGCGGATGACTTACAAACAACAGTCCCCTCCCCCGCCTCCCCCGTGGCCCCCAATTATTGAATGCTCACACTTAAGTACATCAGCTTCTCAGACTGCTGCCTATCTCCTGTCAGCTAACAAGGGGAAATAACCTATCCTGTCAGCTAACAAGGGGAAATAACCTATCCTGTCACTAACAAAGGGAAATAACGTATTCTGTCACCTAACAAAGGAAAATAACCTATTCTGTCACCTGGAAAATAACGTATTCTGTCACCTGGAAAATAACGTATTCTGTCACCTGGAAAATAACCTATTCTGTCACCTGGAAAATAACGTATTCTGTCACCTAACAAAGGAAAATAACCTATTCTGTCACCTGGAAAATAACCTATTCTGTCACCTGGAAAATAACCTATTCTGTCACCTGGAAAATAACGTATTCTGTCACCTGGAAAATAACCTATTCTGTCACCTGGAAAATAACGTATTCTGTCACCTAACAAAGGAAAATAACCTATCTGTCACCTGAATACATTCTGTCACCTACAAAGGAAAATAACCTATTCTGTCCCTCAGGAAAACTAACAAAATAACCTTTCTGTCACCTAACAAAGAAAATAACCTTTTCTGTCACTCTATCAAGAAAATAACCTATCTGTCCCGTAGTACAAACCGTTGGGGGCACCTCAAAGACTCAACAAACCTTTTCCTCCTATTATCTCTCTCTCTAGTTACTGCACCTTCTCACCAGGTTTTTTTGTTCTAGGCCTTTCCATTCGCTAGCCTGTCATATCCGATGTTATCCTCCCAGCTCTTCCTTGGTCTGCCTCTTCTTCTTCCTCCTTGGACAGTGTCTTGTAAAACTGTATTTGCAAGTCCTTTGGATCTTGTGACATGCCCATACCATTTAAGTTTACACTTTTTCACGATCGTTAGAAGGTTCTCATAGAGTCCAATGGTTCTGTCATCTAACAAAGGAAAATAAACTTTTCTGTCACATAACAAAGAAAAATAACCTTTTCTGTCAGTAACAAAGGAAAATAACCTATTCTGTCAGCTAACAAAAGAAAATAGCATATTCTGTCAGCTTACAAAGGAAAAGAACCTATTCTGTCAGCTAACAAAGGAAAAGAACCCATTCTGTCAGCTAACAAAGGAAAAGAACCTATTCTGTCATGTAACAAAGGAAAATAACCTTTTCTGTCAGCTAACAAGGAAAAGAAACCTTCAGGAACCAAGTAACACAATGCGTATTGTCGCCTACTTTAATTCCTTATCAAAACAACCCCCCCCCCCCCCACCAAAACAACAACCACAACAAAACAGAAAAACCTGTCGATTCCATTGAAGACAGTAAGAAAAGAGAGACTGTAACATGTGAAACAAAAATGATATGGGCCCTGCTGTAACATCTAAAGAATGCTTGCTTGCGTAGATTCAGTTCTGTCTACCACAGTTAGCATGTTCGTGAGAAAAAATATATATTGGTATACTTTGGAATCTGTAAAACGCCAAACACTTGGAGTCTCACTACCAGAGCCAAACTTTTCACTAACTTAAATATTTTTTTAATAATTTTTTTCTTTTATATCGAGGATAATGGAATAAGCACTCATGTGCTCTTTTTTAACACCCAGTCCCCGTGTGTATGCAGTTTTGTACATTCTGTCATCTGTTCCCACCGGCACACAATGACCTACTCTTACGAAAATTGGAACAGGATTTAACGGGTGCGCAAGATGTTCCGTGTGCGTTCGCAAATGGGTCCTCGGTTTATAGTCCCATCCGAAGGACTTTTGGGGAGAGTGGAATCTGCACTGGTGTTAACTCCAGGGGAATGCTGAACGGGAATCGAACTCGGGTCGTCAGATTGGGAGCGCAATGTTCTAACCACTAGGCTATCCCGTCCCCTGATTTGTTGCCCAAGGCAAGTCAGGGAATGCAGGACACTAGGAACAATGGAATCAGTGACGCAATGGCCTCTGGCCACACAGTGAATCAGTAGCCTG
>CM054155.1:17420590-17423090 GCA_028751875.1 Rapana venosa | reverse complement strand
GGGTGGTTAATGGGGTGGGGCAAGTGTATGTGCATGTGTAGTTCGTGCGTGGATGCACGCGTGCGTGCCTGTACGTGAGTGTAGGTGGTGCACATAGTATGTATGAGGGTTCTGGGTGTAGACATGTGACATGCTGAGTTTCCTGACACTGGGAGAGAGAGGAGTGATTCAGTTTGTGATTCATTCCATCTTATTTTCAGAAGGTGAAGGAATAAGCATGACAGCTGCTATTTTTTTACATCCAGCCTTCTATATATAACAGTACAACTAGTGAACGCAAATTAATAACAAGAACATTGAAAAATTCACAAACTTACATCTGTAATAATCAATGAAACATAATATTTAGTAACTGTGAGGATATTATATATATATGTATATATATATATATATATATATATATATATATATATATATATATATATATATATATATATATATACAGAGAGAGAGAGAGAGAGAGAGAGAGAGAGAGAGAGAGAGAGGAGAGAGAGAGAGAGAGAGAGAGGGGGGGGGGTATCTCTCCGTGTTTTTGTCTTGGTCTTTCTCTCTGTCTCTCTGTCATGTCTCTGTCTCCTTTTCTCTTTTTTACACCTGAACTTCTTAGCCATTGCTTTCTCTGTCTTAAAGTAGGTAGTATGAGGATATTGAAGCCATGTAGATATGCTAGAGGTACACTGTCTATAATATAATCGGCTGCTTTATCCAGTTCATTCCACGCCTTAAGGAGCTTACAGAATCCCGATGATATCATTGTTGCGACATACACATAGACATGTTTTTTGCTAAATAAACAAATGGGTGCTCAAATCTTCTGCTGATGTTATAATCGAAGATTCAGATGATGACCGGAATGAGAGTGAAAACAGAGCCATGATTGAACAGTCTGGAAAACAGCCATGATTGAACAGTCTGGAAAACAGAGCCATGATTGAACAGTCTGAAAACAGAGCCATGATTGAACAGTCTGAACAACAGAACCATGATTGAACAGTCTGGAAAACAGAACCATGATTGAATAGTCTGGAAAACAGAGCCATGATTGAACAGTCTGAAAAACAGAACCATGATTGAACAGTCTGGAAACAGAGCCATGATTGAACAGTCTGAAAAACAGAGCCATGATTGAACAGTCTGAAAAACAGAGCCATGATTGAACAGTCTGAAAAACAGAACCATGATTGAACAGTCTGGAAAACAGAGCCATGATTGAACAGTCTGGAAAACAGAGCCATGATTGAACATCTGTCTTAATCTTGTTTTGTTTTGTTTTGTCTGGTAGATGACTGGTCAGGAACCTGATCAGACGAAACGTGACCCGTGCTTCATGTCGGTGCCGCTGCTGACGTCAACCAACGTGGCTTTGTCGTCATCTTGCGTCATCTTCAGCGCTGATAATGATGGCCTGTCTGAACACTGAACACAGGGGAGAACAGTCTGCACAGCTCTTGTCAGTCTGCCTCCGTCATCGCACTGAATAAAGCCTGTCATTATTAGCCGGTCACTTCAGTCCACCCTGCACCAGCCTTTCATTTTGTTGGTGTCTTTTTGTCTGCGATTAATAAAGAGATGTCTAAGTTTACATTAAGAAACACACTGAATAAAGCCTGTCATTATTAGCCCGTTCCTTCAGTCAAACCTGCACCAGCCATTCATTTTGCTGGTGTTCTTTTTTGTCTGCGTTAACAAAGAGATGTCTACCTCCGCATCTAGCCTCGCTTGTCAGGGGAGGTCAGCGACTTGCAGTTTTCTTCCCTGAGTGACGTAGCTCAGATAGGTCGCTCTTTCATCTGATTGGCTCATACTGCCAATGTCATCGTCCGCCATGATTCAGCTTGGTCTCCTAGTTACTGGATAAGTTCCGTTTATTCCAAAGTCTCATCTGCTCGTCGGAAAAATCTAAAATCGGTTATCTGATAATGTAGCGGTATCAGCTGGAAAACCGAGTTCAGTGATGACTGTATGCTAGAAACGTTATATATCAACAAAGAGAGGCTGCTAAAATCACACACACACACACGCACACACACTCGCACACACACGCACTATTTTTTTTAATGGAGCTAATATAACCTCAGCCAGACGTTATATAGTTCGGAAACAATATCCTTTTGTTAAACCAACGACAACAGCACGAAAGAGATTATAGGGGAAATGGGGAAAGGGGGTAGGAGAGAATAGGAAATTGGATGTGAGAGGCACGATATGGAAACATGAGTGAAGGGTGGGAGAGGAGAATAGGCAGGGATTGGGAAGATAAGAAAGCATAAGCCATAGTAGCATAAAAGGAGTTTTTATAGCGCATCCTTGCAAATATAGCAGGTGGGACAGATCTGGAACATGAAAGTCGAAGACAAGAAGATCCTACTGCTTCTCTGCCTCTGGCCAAAAGCTGTGTCAGTTATTGATGTCAGCTGATTGCCAAGGCCTGCAGTATAATGGTGTTATGTTGTAAAATGTTGTGTGTTGAGATGGCCTCCATCCAATGACAAGCTCCTTT
>CM054155.1:17413090-17415590 GCA_028751875.1 Rapana venosa | reverse complement strand
TGTGAAGTCAAGTCAAGTAAAGTCAAACTTTTATTTCCAGATGGTACATTGAATAAGCAAAATACTTTCTCTTTTTGATCAAGCCATCTAAGAGAAAGAAGAAAAGAAAAAAAGACCCAGAAAAAACCCAACAACAACAAAAGAAATAACAACAACAACAACAAAACAACATCACACAAACAAATGAAATTTTAAAGATAAAGATGACGATGGCGATATCAATAAACAATCACAATTACTACTGCCAGAAATATCAATGAAGACGATGATTATACGACGAAACTACTAATCAAAAACATTACAGCAGATCATGTTTCAATATCCAACACAATCCCTACATAAATACACACATACATATATAACCATAGGCTCACCCACTTACGCTATTATTTGCTAACCTTAATTTTAAACACACACATACACATATGTGTGCGTGCGTGCGTGTGCGTGCGTGCACGCGCGTGTGTGTGTCTGTGCGAGTCTAGGGGGTTATGTGATGGTGTTCATGTGCGCGCGTCCACGCATCCACAAATATACAGACACTTATCAGAACATGTACATTATGTATATATGTATATATATGTATATATATGTATATATATCTGTATCTATCTATCTATCTATCTATCTATCTATCTATCTATCTATCTATCTATCTATATATATATATATAAAGATATATATATATATATATATATGTCGTCGTCGTCATCATTTTAAAAAAATAAAGTTTCTCCATTACAAAAATATCATAAACCAAACACAATCTATTACAACCACCTACACACTTTAAAATCGTGCAGACTGTAGACCAATTTCAAAATCAACGCGTTGTTTTGTGGTTGTTTTTTTCCTACCAACTCAGCAGCGTGCCAAAAATGCAAAGCACTGTCTTTCAGGAAAGGAAAAGGTGTCAGCTTGATGTCAGAAAGTGCTGACCAGCACGAGGGGGTGGACTTGCTTGAAGAAGTCAGGATACATAATTTATCACACGAAGGGGTAGATATAACTATCATCATCATCAGTCCCGTGACCTTGGCGGTCGTGGAGGAGACACGAAAGACGATGCCGTGGTAAGCCTCCTCCATCCATCTCGGTCCTCGGCTCTGCGCAGTAGTGCCGAGTCATTCATCCTGGTCCATTCTCTGATGTTGTCCATCCACGACTTGTTCTGTCTTCCCCTCTTTCTGCCACCTTCGAGTGTTCCCTGCAGTACTGTTTTTGGCAGAGTGTTGTGGCGGGTGACGTGGCCGAACCATGTCAGCTTTTTCTTCTTGACGATGGTGAGAAGGGGTTCCTGTGGACCTGCCAGCCGTGTTATTTGACTCTTGACAAATTCATTGGTCTTTCGTTCTCTCCAGGATATGCCCAGCAGTTTTCTATGGTATTTTGTTTCAAATGACTGGATTTGCTTTGCTGTTTCAGCAGTCAATGTCCAGGTTTCTCTTCCGTACAGCAGGATAGTCTGAATTAGGGCTTTGTAGAGCTTTAGTTTGATTGGGAAACTAATCTCTTTACTTTTCGATATGGTGGTGAGTTTTGTCATGGAAGATGTTGCCATGGCTAGTCTGACTTTGATTTCTGTCGTCGATCGCCCGTCCTTTGTGAGTGTAGCGCCAAGGTATTTAAAAGCGTCTACCTCCTCCAGTTGCTCGCCGTTCTATAATTATAATTATATCGAGGATGAGTACATACCGATAGCCGTGGGAGGGCTTGTCAAAAGTTGTGTCTCCCTCAAGGAAGCTGCATGGACAGACAGACAGACAGACAGATAGACAGACAGACAGACAGACAGATAGACACAGACAGACAGACAGATAGACAGATAGATAGACAGACAGATAGACAGGCAGACAGACACACACATACACACACGCACACACACACTCTCTCTCTGTGTCTTTCTCTTTATGTATCTCTCTCTCTGTGTGTCTTGTTTCTCTCTCTCTCTTCAGCGTGGAATGACAGATGAGTGGGTATGTGTTCAGAGTGAGAGAGAGAGAGAGAGAGAGAGAGAGAGAGAGAGAGAGAGAGAGAGAGAGAGAGAGAGAGTGAGAGAGAGAGTGCGAGAGAGAGAGTGAGAGAGAGAGAGAGTGAGAGAGAGAGTGCGAGAGAGAGAGAGTGCGAGAGAGAGAGAGTGCGAGAGAGAGTGCGAGAGAGAGAGTGAGAGAGAGAGTGAGAGACAGACAGAGATAGAGACAGAGACAGAGACAGAAACAGACAGAGAGACAGACAGTGAGGAGAGAGAGACAGACAGACAGTGAGAGAGAGAGACAGAGACAGACAAACACACAGACAGAGACAGTGAGAGATAGAGAGACACAGAGAGAGATAGAGAGAGGAGAGAGAGAGAGAGAGAGAGAGAGAGAGAGAGAGGAGAGAGAGAGAGAGAGAGAGAGAGAGATAGAGGGGGGGGGGGGGGGGTTGCGAAAGGAGAAAGAGTCGCCATAGAAAGCTGAGGGTTTTGTCCCTAGCTTTGCTAACTGCTAGGGGGAGAGGA
>CM054155.1:17398090-17403090 GCA_028751875.1 Rapana venosa | reverse complement strand
CTGTTTGAACTATTGATTATTTGTCATTGGTTGTATGACTGTGTAAGATTGGGTCGAATGCATGCGCTTTGATTTGTCTTTGCAAGATATAGCGCTATATAAGTTCCTTTTATTATTATTATTATTATTATTATTATTATTAACCCATGCAAAAAAACTTTAGGTTACACACTACTGTTAGATTCTGGCACTTTTCCATTCTATTTTCATATATAACTCGTGCATTCTTGCTTCACGTACTATTAAGGCATCCACAGAAATTAACCCCCCCCCCCCCCCAACTTTTTGTGAAAAACTAGCCCTTGACTCGAAACTCGGGACAGTAAAAACAAATTTGGTAGGTTTGAACTTTATTTTCTATTTTTCAGCAAACAGTGTACCCCCATCAGTCCTTTGTCGTCTGCTAACTGCCTCACCACAATATGTATGCGCGAGGTCAACACTGTAGGAATACAAGCGATCCTCATTTGATGATTATTTCTCACTTTCTCATCACTACATGGTGTTTGTCTATGGCCTCAATCCCCCCAAAACAAGTACACAGTGCATTTTTCGTACTTCAAAACATATGTGAAAACCAGCAAACATTTTTCTGACTGGCACTCTATAGAAGATACTACACGAACCTGCAAGCTAATACCGGCGTGTAGCCTTACCATTATCTGCCTGATGGAAGCCTCGTGCCAAGGCCTACTTTCAAAAGGCTGTTATGTTATGTTATGTTATGTTATGTTATGCTTTGAAATGTTGTGTTGAGACTGTGCTTCCTCCCAGATACAAGCTCTTACCATAGCCACCAGTAAAAGACAAAGGCGTCCCATAACCTACGTGGTCGTTGGGAAGCAAGGCATCAGCAAACTCAGCTTCTCCAGGGGCCAGCATATTGAGGGGCGGCGCTCCCCATCTCCTCTCCCTCGCTGCTTTACCTTCTCTGTCCCTAACAGAGGGCAGGTACCCATTTACAGCTGGGTGAACTGGGAGGCGGTTTTGAAACCAAGGCGAGTTAAAACGGTCACCCATCCACTTGGTAACCACGCTCGATGCTGCTTAATCTTAGCTTGGGGAAAGTGAGTGCTATCACCACTGAGCTGTCCCTGCCCCATAGCAGTCTGTACTTTCCATTAAAGGAGACCCCCCAACCCAAATCACCTGAAGCCGGAAGAGCTGACTGCCTGTAGGGCGGAGGTACCTGAAAACAGCCGACCCTTTACGCAAAGCTTTCATCCAGTGTATGCCAATGGTCTCACATGGATTTCCAGGGTAATGAGGGAAACGAGAAGCACCTTCTGAGAGAGACCCTCTGGATTCTTTTGAGCTGCAGCTAAGCCGTCAGCAAGTGTTCTTGAGGCCTAAGTCTTTGTTTGCCCAAAACTAACTTTATCCACTCCCTGATCTGTCTAAAACTTACCCTGTACGATCTTTATCTGTCTAAACCTGCCCCAGTTTATCTAAATTTACCCTATACCGATTTCGACCTACCTCTCCAAACTCCCATCTATCTTAACCTACCCTCTACCAACCTCTATCTATATAAACCTACCCTCTACAAATCCCCATATATCTTAACCTACCCTCTACAAATCCCCATCTATCTTAACCTACCCTCTACAAATCCCCATTTGTCTAAACCTACCATTTACCAATCCACATCTTTATAAACCCTCCCTCTGCCAATCCCCATTTATCTAAACTTACACTCTACCAATCCCCATTTATCTAAACCTACACTCTACCAATCCCCATTTATCTTAACTTACACTCTACCATTCCCCATTATTTTATATGAACCTAACTCTACCATTCCCCATTATTTTATATAAAAACTTACACTCTACCATTCCCCATTATTTTATCTAAACCTACACTCTACCATTCCCCATTATTTCATCTAAACCTACACTTTACCAATCCCCATTTATCCAAGCCCATCTATTTAAAACCTACACTCCATCTATCTCAACCTACCCTTTACCAACCTCCAGTTATCTCAACCTACTATCTATCAATGCACCTCTGTCTTAACATCTTCTCCTTCACCTTTCCCGTACTCTTATAGACTGTTGGGGCACCACTGAAGATTTTGCAACCAGCTTTCTCCACTCTCCGTGGTCCGCAGCTTTCCGTAGCAAATCGTTCCACTCAAGACCAGTCCACTTTTTGATGTTGTCCTCCCATCGTTTTCTCTGTCTGCCTCATCGTCTCTCTCTCTCTCTCTCTCTCTCTTTCTCTCTCTCTCTCTCTCTCTCTCTCTCTCTCTCTCTCTCTTCTCTCCATCTCTCTCTTTCTCTCTTTCTCTCTCTCTCTCACACACACACACAAACACTCACGCACGCATGCACACACATGTCTGCATAGATTGATTCACGATAGGCTGTAGTTGTTATCTCTATCTGTCCCGTGGTCTGACGACCGTGGGGGCACCCTCAAAGACTCAACAACCAGTTCCCTCCAGTGAGAAAAAAACAACAGAGAAAATATAAAGACAAGTAGGTAAAAAACAACAAGAAAACAAACACTTGTTATTATGAGGAGCGGACAAATTATTTGCGAAGAATTTGAAGAGACAGAATGGGAAATACACAGGTCATTGCATGGAAGAACAAAGAAGAAATAAATAAAAAAGCAAATGAAAAAAGAAAGCAGGCTTTGACAAAATTTGTCTAAGGCTTAAGGCTTTGTTTTAAAACGTCTGTCTCTGTCTCTCCTTTTTGATATTCTATATCCTCTTGTGACAAGAATGTCAGAGTTTGACATTTACGTTGTTTTTAACATTATGGTTTTTATTTTTTGCAGTTTGCCAAGAAAGTTTCTAAAAGGTGCACAATTTCCTAGAAGAAGCTAACAAAGGAGAGAAAAAACAAAGAAAAGGAAAGGAAGCAAAAAAAAGGCACAAACCTGGTTAACAAGATCGTTAAACTGAAATTGAACTGGGAAGTTTCAGAGGAGAGAGAGAGAGAGAGGGAGAGAGTAGAGAGAGAGAGAGAGAGGAGAGAGAGGAGAGAGAGAGAGAGAGAAATTGACAAAATTTATTGCTATTTAGCAATCAAGCCATATAGCGCGGTAACAAACGATATCACACGACCCGATTATAATGACATGGAAACCATGGCAGTAGTGGTATGTACATCAAGATTCGATACATTATTGTCGGTGTCTCAATTTTCAAAACAGCCTTTTCTTATCCAGTCTGCAGCCAGCGAAGTCAGCCCATGTAAAACCGGATCAGGTCCCGAAGAAGATGTAATTCCCGCTCAGCAAGCCCCACTGTCTCTGCGTGTTGTGTGTTAGGACGCTGCTTCCCTTTACAAAGTCTTGCAAGCCTGACACGTTCTTCTGGCAACATGTTTTTCTCTTCTTGCTTGATGTACCAGAACACACACTTAGATTCCTCGCCAGGATCTCCATTACAAGAGTATTCCAGGACGATGTCATACGATTCACACATCACAATGTTTTGATCACCTGAACCATGTACCACAACCTTTCCAAACCGTGTGTTTCTCTTGCTGTCCCGTAATAGATGCTGCACACATTTTTCAGTTAGAGTAGACACATACTGTTTCACAATACCAGTATCAGAGTCATCCACTGTGCAGCCAACTGTCAGCTCTTCCTGCACATCAGACACCTCAGAAGACACACCGATCTTGCTGTCTGTTGCTGGATCACACAGTAGATCAAGTGAATCTGGTGTGGCTGAGGCATTTACTGCACTGTTGACACACAGCTCTGTGTACACACTGGTTTGTTTTTCTTCTGTTTCCAAATCGAGCAGGGAGTCAATGTCACACAAGACCGGCTCTTCCAAGACACTGTCATTGTCACATTGGCGACTTGCCTGTCTTTCTTGGTGTTGTCTGCTTCTTTGGAGGTCGCGACGGATTTGGCAAGGGGACTTTTTGCAATAGTACTGAACTCGGGAGTTACAGTTACAGTTCGGGTCCGCCATTTCTGTTGACACTGAATTGTCAGCTGGCTTCATTCGCAAGACGAACACAACGCTGCCGCTCTCCCCCCCGCGACTTTCCAACTCGATACGACGTTGTCGATCAGCAGGGCGTTTAAAGTTGTTATTTCAGTTGCTGGAAGGCCAGTAACTGACATTTTGAAGCTAAAATGCAAAAATTAGCAGCAGCTTACTTCAACACAACCCGTTCAGTTCTCGTCCCGTCAGGTCGCCCCCCCCGAGAGAGGAAGAGAGAGAAGATGAGAGAGATTGAGAGAGAGAGAGAGAGAGAGAGAGAGAGAGAAAGAGAGAGAAAGATATATATTATTAATATATATACATATCTATACATTGAGAGAGAGAGCGAGAAAGAAAGAGAAAGATATATATATATATATATATATATATATATATATATATATATATATAGTATATATTATGAGAGAGAGAGAGAGAGAGAGAGAGAGAGAGAGAGAGAAAGACAGAAAGATATATATATATATATATATATATATATATATATTATATATATATATTATATATACACCCTCCACCCCACACAGTAACACCACGAACACCACCAGATACACAAACACACATACACATACACAAACACACGACAAACATCACCAATCAAACACACACACACACCAAACACACACATATGCACAAACGTATACGCACAACACACACACACACACACACGCACACACACACACACACCACACACACACACACACAACACACCACACACACAACACACACACACATAGAACCCCCCCCCCCCCCCCACACACACACACACACACCAAACACACATACAAACATATCCTCCACCTACCACACAGACACACACACACACACAGACACACACACACACAGACAGACGACAGACACACACACACACACACACACACACACACACACACACACACACACACACACACACACACACACACACACACACTCCCCCCTCCCCGAACACACACACAACTACACTTACTAACTCCGTATTTTTAAATATTTGTTTAAGTAAACGTTACATGGTTACATG
>CM054155.1:17343090-17385590 GCA_028751875.1 Rapana venosa | reverse complement strand
GAGAGAGAGAGAGAGAGAGAGATGAGAGAGAGAGAGAGAGGAGAGAGAGAGAGAGAGAGAGAGAGAGAGAGAGAGAGAGAGAGAGAGAGAGAGAGAGAGAGAGAGAGAGAGAGAATGAGAGAGAGAGGAGAGAGACGAGATGCCGAGGATGCTAATGATGTTGATGATTCTTATGATAATACTGATAATGATGATGATAATGTTGATGATGATGTTGTGGTTCTCATGATGATACTGATGATGATGATGATGATGATGATGATGATGAAAATGATGGTGATGTTGATGAACGATACTGAGAATCATACTCATAACGATGACGATGATGATAATGAAAGTAAATCTTTGTTTTCTCTCCAAATATTACATATAAGCATTCGCACACTTTTTTCTTTCTGTCCTTGCTCTTATAGGAACAACACTGAAACAAACACTATGTACAAAGTTCTAAAAACATACAGCTTGTTAACCTTAGTTAATTCTAAACAACACTGAATAAGTCAAATTATTGACAGACAAGTAGACAGAGTGATAGGCCCACAGAATGACGGAAAGAAAAGACCACAAATAATGCAAAGAAGAATGCAAAGAGAAAAGGCAAAGAAGAAGAAAAATGCAAAATAGAAGGAGAATGCAAGAAAGGATAATACAAAAAAGAATGTTAAGAAAAAAAAGAATGCAAAGAAGAAGAAGATTACATAGATAAAGCAGACAAATGCAGAGAAGAATGCAAAGAAGAAAAATGCAAAGAAATAATGATAATAATAATACGAAGAAGAAGAAGAAGAAGAAGAAGAAGATTTTCGAAGAAGAAGAGATGATGATGATGAAGATGAAGAAGAATGCAAAGAAGAAGAATGCAAAGAAGAAGAAAAATACAAGAAAGGAGAATACAAAGAAGAATTTTAAGAAGAAAAAAACAAAGAAGAAGAATAATGCAAAGAAGAAGAAGTATGTAAAGAAGAATGCAAAGACGAAGAAGAAACAAGAAGGAACAGTATCAACAATAAGGATACACCAAACAACAACAGCAATACCAGCAATGCCAGACATAACAAACACAACAACACCACCACCACAACTATAACACCAGATAAAAAACCCACCTAAGTGGTTCATCTCTTCCCCATGTCCAGCCCTTTTTCTGTTCTCCACTGCCTCTTCCTCCTCCTCGGCACACAAAGAAGTGATGATGCAGCCCTCAAGCTTTGATGTAATGCAACATTTCCTTTGGGTTCCCTTGAAACGCACGTCAGCAGCTTCTAACAAAATCCTAAAGAAACAGATTGATTCAGAAGCTGGCTGTCATTTCCCGAAAGGGATGATGCATCAGATCACTGCTTTTGTAAAAACGCTTTGGTCTGATATAGGAATGCATGAATATCTTAGGTGAAAAAAGAAACATCTTTTGTAAGCCTTCATATCTTTATTTATCCGTTTCTTTTTAGTGTCCTGTAACTAGGAGAAGCAGAATTCTGTTTGAGAGAAAATTGATGTGTATCTTATCTGTAGCTAGTTTTCTGGTATCTTTGTCTGTTTTTTCTGCTTGAACATGCACGTAATCAAAGCAACCGTAACGTTTTTCTCTCTTCTGCAGTTCTGCAGCCTGTGATTTGATTTATAAACAATTTTCCCCTAATATCTAGGGGATAATGACGTATGAGGGAAAATATATTCCTTTTGCATAATTTGCCCATATGGGTTTTTCTTTGGGGGAGGGGGGAGGGTTAGGGGGTAAAGCTACTTCAGAATCTCTTTTGTCTCATTCTTCACTCTAAGTATTGCCCTGTTTTTCTGGCATGCATGAAAGGAAAAAAAAATAGGAAGGAATAAGCCACAATTGTTTTTATTACCTTCTTCTTTTTGCCGTATTTTCTGTGGTTATGAGCTGAATTGCATGGAATGGAAGTGTTGATTAGCTTATCACTGTTCTGTTTATAAAATGGTGGGATCTGGTTTGGATGGACAGACTGGCGCATCGATACATAGCTGTATAAATACCTCAGTATGGTGCCTGTTGTCAGCTGAGCTGAAGCCACTTGAGCTGAACAAAATCAAACTGGCAAAGTTTACTTTCTGTAGGCCATTCGACAATGTGGATACTGTTAGATAATCATGGTTTTCTTATGTTCTTTGTCTTTCTCTCTCTGTGTGTCTTTGTTTGTATCTGTCTGAAGTAGTGACAATCTGTCTCTCTTTGTCTGAAATAGTGATGACCTTTGTCTATGTCTCTCTTAATATTCTGTGTCTCTTTGTCTGAAATAGTGATGACCTTTGTCTATGTCTCTCTTAATACTCTGTCTCTCTTTGTCTGAAGTAGTGATGACCTTTGTCTATGTCTCTCTTAATAGTCTGTCTCTCTTTGTCTAAAGTAGTGATGACCTTTGTCTATGTCTCTCTCAAAAGTCTGTCTCTCTTTGTCTGAAGTAGTGATGACCTTTGTCTATGTCTCTCTGAATAGTCTGTGTCTCTTTGTCTGAAGTAGTGATGACCTTTGTCTATGTCTCTCTTTGTCTAAAGTAGTGATGACCTTTGTCTATGTCTCTCTTAATAGTCTGTCTCTCTTTGTCTGAAGTAGTGATGACCTTTGTCTATGTCTCTCTTTGTCTGAAGTAGTGATGACCTTTGTCTATGTCTCTCTTTGTCTGAAGTAGTGATGACCTTTGTCTATGTCTCTCTTTGTCTAAAGTAGTGATGACCTTTGTCTATGTCTCTCTTTGTCTAAAGTAGTGATGACCTTTGTCTATGTCTCTCTTTGTCTAAAGTAGTGATGACCTTTGTCTATGTCTCTCTCAATAGTCTGTGTCTCTTTGTCTGAAGTAGTGATGACCTTTGTCTATGTCTCTCTTTGTCTAAAGTAGTGATGACCTTTGTCTATGTCCCTCTTAACAGTCTCTCTCTTTGTCTGAAGTAGTGATGACCTTTGTCTATGTCTCTCTTTGTCTGAAGTAGTGATGACCTTTGTCTATGTCTCTCTTTGTCTAAAGTAGTGATGACCTTTGTCTATGTCTCTCTTTGTCTCTGTGCGAGGTAGGTAGAAGTGGCCTTTGAATTAACATCCATATAGACATGTGACTTTGACAACAACAGCAAACACATTGATTACTAATGTGTGTGTGTAAAGTAATGTAATGTGTGTGTGTGTGTGTGTGTGTGTGTGTGTGTGTGTGTGCATGTATGTAAATTTAAGATCTGTTGAAACTTATTTGTGAATGGTAGTATGCGTGTAAATAATTTGAAAGGGTGCGCTTTGATTTGTTTTGCTTAACAAGATTCAGTGCTATAAAAGTTCCATACATATTAGTATTATAGATATAGATTGAAAAGCACAAACTACAGAGGTAGCCAGGTCATTGCTCTACGAAATTGATATGCGTGACATGGTCTGTAAAAGTTTGACAACCACCTACCCCTTTCGAAACAAGTAAATCAAAACCAGAAAAAAAATAGAAGTATGATTGGAGGTAAACCTACAAATGAAGTAAGTGTGTGTAGGTGTGTGCGAGTGTGTGTGTGTGTGGTGTGTGTGTGTGTGTGTATGATTGCGCACGCGCGCGAGTGTGTGATTGTGTGGGTGGATGTTTGTGGTGGAGGAAATGGAAAACCATTGGGATGCCATTTCCCGATCATGTTCACTGTGTTTTATCGGCATCACCTCCTGAAGGGAAAGGCTTATCACACTTTCAAAGAGCAGGAATTATTGGAATCAGCGCAGTTTTGTTTTGGCCCCGCCTCTTTAAATTTTCAGAAGAGATTGAAAGAATTTTTTCTTTAATTCCCTTTTTATTTTAAGGAAACAAAACTGTTTGAGAAGTTTTAAGTGGTTGCCTGCATTTGTCTTCCTCGACTTCTATTCCCTCAAAGGAAAAACTGTTCTATTTTTTTAAATTTTTGAGACAAAGGGCAGCTGCGGCATTATTTCATTTTTAGGGTGTTAGGGAGGGGGCGGTTAATGTTTGATGATAGGATCTTAGCTAGAGGCACACACACACTTTATAATCAATTGAATGAGTGGAAAACAGAACGACATTACACTTAAAAAATATGAACAAGAAACATGGGATAGATGGGACGATATATATATATATATATATATATATATATATATATATATATATATATATATATATATATATATATATATATATATATATATATATATATATATATATATATGTATAGACAGACAGCTAGCTACCTAGCTACACAGACAGATGGATAAATAGACAGACAGAGGCCGGGTGAGAGAGGGAGATAGAGAGAGAGAGAGAGGAGAGAGAGAGAGAGAGAGAGAGAGAGAGAGATAGAGAGAGAGAGAGAGAGAGAGAGAGAGAGAGAGAGAAGAGATGTTGAGGATGTTGATGATTCTCATGATGATACTGATGATATTGATGATGATGATACTGATGATCATACTGACGATCATACTGATAACGATGATGATGACGTTGACGCTGATGATGATAATCTATTTTTTATCCCAAAGGGTACGTATAAGCATTCGAACACTTTTCTTTTGGCCGTTGCTCTTATAGGAACAATACTAAAACAAACAATGTGTGCAAAATTGTAAACATATATCGCTTGTTTATAGTTAGTTCTAAATAACACCGATTAAGTAAAATTTTTGACAGACAGACAAACATTTAGACTGATAGACACGCAGACTCACAGAAGGAAATGACCATAAAGAATGCAACGAAAAATGCAGAGAAGACCGCAAAGAAGAAGAAGAAGAGTTTGAAGCAGAAGACTGCATATAATGCAAAGAAGAAGAAAAATGCAAAGAAAAAGAAGAATGCGAAAAAAGGAAGATTGCAAGGAAGGAGAATACAGAGAAGAATGTTAAGAAAAAAAGATGGCAAAGAAGAAGGATACAAAGAAGAAGAATACAAAGAAGAAGAATACAAAGAAGAAGAATACAAAGAAGAAGAATACAAAAACATACAAAGAAGAAGAATACAAAGAAGAAGAATGCAAAGAAAGCCCAGACAAATACAGGGAAAATGCAGGGAAGAATGCAAAGAAGAAGAAGAATTACGAAGAAGATTTGCGAAGAAGAAGAGTTGCGAAAAAGAAGCAGAAGCAGAAGCAGAAGCAGAAGCAGAAGAAGAAGAAGAAGAAGAAGAAGAAGAAGAATGTAAAGAAGAAAAAGAATGCAAAGTAGAGAAATAATGTAAAAAAGAAAAAGAATACAAAGAAGAAGAAGAAGACTGAAAAGAAGGAGAAGAAGGATGAAAAGAAGAAGAAGAATCAAAGAAAAAACCAAGAAGAAACAGCAGGAACAATAAGAAACACCAGCGGCAATACCAGCAATGCCAGACACAAAACCACACCACCACCACCGCCACCAACAACAACACAACAACTATAACAACAGATAAAAAAACACCTTATTGCTTCATCTCTTCCCCACGTTCATCCCTTTTCGTGTTCTCCACTGCCTCTTCCTCCTCCTCGGCACACAAAGAAGTGATGATGCAGCCCTCAAGCTTTGATGTAATGCAACATTTCCTTTGGGTTCCCTTGAAACGCACGTCAGCAGCTTCTAACAAAATCCTAAAGAAACAGATTGATTCAGAAGCTGGCTGTCATTTCCCGAAAGGGATGATGCATCAGATCACTGCTTTTGTAAAAACGCTTTGGTCTGATAAAGGAATGCATGAATATCTTAGGTTTAAAAAAAAAGAAACATCTTTTGTAAGCCTTCATATCTTTATTTATCCGTTTCCTTTTAGTGTCCTGTAACTAGGAGAAGCAGAATTCTGTTTGAGAGAAAATTGATGTGTATCTTATCTGTAGCTAGTTTTCTGGTATCTTTGTCTGTTTTTTTTTCTGCTTGAACATGCATGGTAATCAAAGCAACCGTAACGTTTTTCTCTCTACTGCAGTTCCGCAGCCTGTGATTTGATTTATATACAATTTTCCCCTAATATCTAGGGGATAATGACGTATGAGGGAAAAGATATTTCTTTTGCATAATTTGCCCATTTGGGTTTTTCTTTGGGGGAAGGGGGAGGGTTAGGGGGTAAAGCTACTTCAGAATCTCTTTTGTCTCATTCTTCACTCTCAGTATTGCCCTGTTTTTCTGGCATGCATGAAAGGAAAAAAAATTAGGAAGGAATAAGCCACACTTGTTTTTATTACCTTCTTCTTTTTGCCATATTTTCTGTGGTTATGAGCTGAATTGTATGAAATGGAAATGTTGATTAGCTGATCATTATCATATCTATAAAATGGTGGGATCTGGTTTAGATGGACAGACTGGCGCATCTTGACATAGTTGTATAAATACCTCAGTATGGTGCCTGTTGTCAGCTGAGCTGAAGCCACTTGAGCTGAACAAAATCAAACTGGCAAACTTTACTTTCTGTATGCCATTCGACAATGTGGATACTTTTAGATAGTTATGGTCTTCTTATGTTCTTTGTCTTTTTCTTCTTGTTTTTGTTTGGATCTGTCTGAGGTAGTTATAGTCTGTCTCTCTTTGTCTGAAGTAGTGATGACCTGTGTCTATGTCTCTCTTTGTCTGAAGTAGTGATGAACTTTGTCTATGTCTCTCTTTGTCTGCGCTTTGATTTGTCTTTGCAAGATATAGCGCTATATAAGTTCCATTTATTACTATTATTATTATTACTTAGTGATGACCTTTGTCCATGTCTCTCTTTGTCTCTATCCGAGGTAGGTAGAAGTGGCCTTTGAATTAACATCCATAAAGACATGTGACTTTGACAACAACAGCAAACACGTTAATTACTAACGTGTCTGTGTGTAATGTGTATGTGTGTGTGTGTAAATTTAACATCTGTTGAAACTTAATTGTGAACGGTCGCATGGGCGTGGCTGATTTGAATGAGTGCGCTTTGATTTGTTTGCTTTACAAGATTCAGTGATATAAAAGTTCCACATTTTAGTATTATATAGATATAGATTAAAAAGCACAAACTACAGAGGCAGCCAGGTCATTGCTCTACGAAAATGATATGCGTGACATGGTCTGTAGCAAGTTTGAACACAACCCCCTACCCCTCCCCAAACCGGTAAATCAAAACCAGAAACAGAAACTAGAAGTATCATTGAAAAGAGGAAAACCTACAAATGAAGTTGGTGTGTGTAGGTGTGTGCGAGTATGAGTGTGTATGATTGCGCGCGCTCGCGTGTGTGTGATTGTGTGGGTGGATGTTTGTGGTGGAGGAAATGGAAAACCATTGGGTGCTATTTCCTGCTCATGTTCACTGTGTTTTATCGGCATCACCTCCTGAAGGGAAAGGCTTATCACACTTTCAAAGAGCAGGGGTGATTGGAATCAGAGTAGTTTCGTTTGGTTCTGGCCCCTTTTTCATTTTCAGAAGAGGTTGAAAGCTTTTTCTTTAATTCCCTTTTTTTAAGGAAACAAAAATGTTTGAGAAGTTTTAAGTGGTTGCCTGCATTTGTCTTCCTCGACTTCTATTCCCTCAAAGGAAAAACTGTTGTCATTTAAAAAAAAATTTGGAGACAAAGGGCAGCTGCGGCATTATTTCATTTTTAGGATATTAGGGAGGGGGCGGTTAATGTTTGATGATAGGATCTTAGCTAGAGGCACACACACACTTTATAATCAATTGAATGAATGGAAAACAGAACCACATTACACTTAAAAAAAAATGAACAAGAAACATGGGGTAGATAGGTCGATAGATAAATAGACAGATAGATATAGATAGATAGACAGACAGCTAGCTACCTAGCTACACCGACAGATGGATAGATAGACAGACAGAGGCGGGGAGAGAGAGAGAGAGAGAGAGAGAGAGAGAGAGAGAGAGAGAGAGAGAGAGAGAGAGAGAGAGAGAGAGAGAGATGCTGAGGATGTTGATGACTCTCATGATGATACTGATGATAATGATGATGATCATACTGATGATCATACGGACGATCATACTGATAACGATGATGATGATGATGATGATGATGATGATGATGATTTTGACGCTGATGATGATAATCTATTTTTTATCCCAAAGGGTACGTATAAGCATTCGCACACTTTTCTTTCGGCCGTTGCTCTTATAGGAACAACACTAAAACAAACAATATGTGCAAAATTCTAAACATATATCGCTTGTTAATAGTTAGTTCTAAATAACACCGATTAAGTAAAATTATTGACAGACAGACAAACATTTAGACTGATAGACACGCAGACTCACAGAAGGAAATGACCGTAAAGAATGCAACGAAAAATGCAGAGAAGACCGCAAAGAAGAAGAAGAAGAGTTTGAAGCAGAAGACTGCATATAATGCAAAGAAGAAGAAAATGCAAAGAAAAAGAAGAATGCAAAAAAAGGAAGATTGCAAGGAAGGAGAATACAGAGAAGAATGTTAAGAAGAGAAAGATGGCAAAGAAGAAGGATACAAAGAAGAAGAATACAAAGAAGAAGAATACAAAGAAGAAGAATTACGAAGAAGAATTGTGAACAAGAAGAAAGATTGCGAAGAAGAAGAATTGCAAAGAAGAACAAGAATTGCGAAAAAGAAGCAGAAGAAGAAGAGGAAGAATGTGAAGAAGAAAAAGAATGCAAAGAAGAACACGAATGCAAAGAAGAAAAAAATGCAAAGTACAAAAAGAATGCACAGAAGAAAAAGAATCAAAGGAGAAAAAAACAAAAAGAAACAGTAGCAACAATAAGGATACACCAGACAACAAGCAGCAATGCCAGCAATGCCAGACACCAACACCACCACCACCACCACCACCACCAACAACAACACAACAACTGTAACAACAGATAAAAAACCCACCCTAATTGCTTCATCTCTTCCCCATGTTCAGCCTTTTTCCTGTTCTCCACTGCCTCTTCCTCCTCCTCGGCACACAAAGAAGTGATGATGCAGCCCTCAAGCTTTGATGTAATGCAACATTTCCTTTGGGTTCCCTTGAAACGCGCGTCAGCAGCTTCTAACAAAATCCTAAAGAAACAGATTGATTCAGAAGCTGGCTGTCATTTCCCGAAAGGGATGATGCATCAGATCACTGCTTTTGTAAAAATGCTTTGGTCTGATAAAGGAAAACATGAATAACTTAGGTTAAAAAAAAAGAAACATCTTTTGTTGGCCTTTATATCTTTATTTATTCGTTTCTTTTTAGTGTCCTGTAACTAGGAGAAACAGAATTCTGTTTGAGAGAAAATTGATGTGTATCTTATCTGTAGCTAGTTTTCTGGTATCTTTGTCTGGGTTTTTTCTGCTTGAACATGCATGGTAATCAAAGCAACCATAACGTTTTTCTCTCTTCTGCAGTTCTGCAGCCTGTTATTTGATTTATTTACAATTCCCCCTAATATCTAGGGGATAATGACGTATGAGGGAAAAGATATTCCTTTTGCATAATTGGCCCATATGGGTTTTCCTTGGGGGGAGGAGGGGGATGGTCAGGGGGTAAAGCTACTTCAGAATCTCTTTTGTCACATTCTTCACTCTCAGCATTGCCCTGTTTTTCTGGCATGAACGAAAGGAAAAAAAATAGGAAGGAATAAGCCACATTTGTTTTTATTACCTTCTTCTTTTTGCCATATTTTCTGTGGTTATGAGCTGAATTGTATGGAATGGAAGTGTTGATTAGCTTATCACTATCATGTTTATAAAATGGTGGGATCTGCTTTGGATGGACAGACTGGCGCATCTTGACATAGTTGTATAAATACCTCAGTATGGTGCCTGTTGTCAGCTGAGCTGAAGTCACTTGAGCTGAAATTTTAAAAAAAAACTGGCAAACTTTACTTTCTGTATGCCATTCGACAATGTGGATACTGTTAGATAATCATGGTCCTCTTATGTTCTTTGCCTTTTTCTCCCTGTGTGTCTTTGTTTCATCTGTCTGAAGAAACAGTCAGTCTCTCTTTGTCTGAAGTAATGATGACCTTTGTCTATGTCTCTCTTAATACTCTGTCTCTCTTTGTCTGAAATAGTGATGACCTTTGTCTATTTCTCTCTAAATAGTCTGTCTCTCTTTGTCTGAAGTAGTGATAACCTTTGTCTATGTCTCTTAATAGTCTGTCTCTCTTTGTCTGAAATAGTGATGACCTTTGCCTATGTCTCTCTAAACAGTCTGTCTCTCTTTGTCTGAAGTAGTGATGACCTTTGCCTATGTCTCTCTAAACAGTCTGTCTCTCTTTGTCTGAAGTAGTGATGACCTTTGTCTATGTCTCTCTAAATAGTCTGTCTCTCTTTGTCTGAAATAGTGATGACCTTTGCCTATGTCTCTCTAAACAGTCTGTCTCTCTTTGTCTGAAATAGTGATGACCTTTGCCTATGTCTCTCTAAACAGTCTGTCTCTCTTTGTCTGAAGTAGTGATGACCTTTGTCTATGTCTCTCTAAATAGTCTGTCTCTCTTTGTCTGAAGTAGTGATGACCTTTGTCTATGTCTCTCTAAATAGTCTGTCTCTCTTTGTCTGAAATAGTGATGACCTTTGTCTATGTCTCTCTAAATAGTTTGTCTCTCTTTGTCTGAAATAGTGATGACCTTTGTCGATGTCTCTCTTAATACTCTGTCTCTCTTTGTCTGAAATAGTGATGACCTTTGTCTATGTCTCTCTAAATAGTCTGTCTCTCTTTGTCTGAAATAGTGATGACCTTTGTCTATGTCTCTCTTTGTCTGAAATAGTGATGACCTTTGTCTATGTCTCTCTAAATAGTCTGTCTCTCTTTGTCTGAAATAGTGATGACCTTTGTCTATGTCTCTCTTTGTCTGAAGTAGTGATGACCTTTGTCTATGTTTCTCTTTGTCTGAAGTAGTGATGACCTTTGTCTATGTCTCTCTGAATAGTCTGTCTCTCTTTGTCTGAAGTAGTGATAACCTTTGTCTATGTCTCTCTTTGTCTAAAGTAGTGATGACCTTTGTCTATGTCTCTCTAAATAGTCTGTCTCTCTTTGTCTGAAGTAGTGATGATCTTTGTCTATGTCTCTCTGAATAGTCTGTCTCTCTTTGTCTGAAGTAGTGATGACCTTTGTCTATGTCTCTCTAAATAGTCTGTCTCTCTTTGTCTGAAATAGTGATGACCTTTGTCTATGTCTCTCTTTGTCTGAAGTAGTGATGACCTTTGTCTATGTCTCTCTTTGTCTGAAGTAGTGATGACCTTTGTCTATGTCTCTCTTTGTCTGAAGTAGTGATGACCTTTGTCTATGTCTCTCTGAATAGTCTGTCTCTCTTTGTCTGAAGTAGTGATGACCTTTGTCTAAAGTAGTGATGACCTGTGTCTATGTCTCTCTGAATAGTCTGTCTCTCTTTGTCTGAAGTAGTGATGACCTTTGTCTATGTCTCTCTTTGTCTGAAGTAGTGATGACCTTTGTCTATGTCTCTCTTTGTCTGAAGTAGTGATGACCTTTGTCTATGTCTCTCTTTGTCTGAAGTAGTGATGACCTTTGTCTATGTCTCTCTTTGTCTGAAGTAGTGATGACCTTTGTCTATGTCTCTCTTTGTCTGAAGTAGTGATGATTTTTGTCTATGTCTCTCTTTGTCTCTGTCCGAGGTAGGTAGAAGTGGCCTTTGAATTAACATCCATGTAGACATGTGACTTTGACAACAACAGCAAACAGTTAATTACTAACGTGCGTGCGTGCGTGTGAGTGTGTGTGTGTGTGTGTGTGTGTGTGTGTGAATTTAAGATCTGTTGAAATTTATTTGTGAACGGTCGCATGCGCGTGAATGATTTGAATGGGTGCGCCTGGATTTGTTTTGCTTTACAAGATTCAGTGTTATAAAAGTTCCACATATTAGTATTATATAGATATAGATTGAAAAGAACAAACTACAGAGGCAGCCAGGTCATTGCTCTACAAAATTGATATGCGTGACATGGTCTGTAGGAAGTTTGAACACAGACCTCTACCCCTTTCCAAACCGGTAAATCAAAACTAAAAACAGAAAATAGAAGTATCATTGAAAATAGGAAAAACCTACAAATGAAGTGAGTGTGTGTAGGTGTGTGCATGTGTGTGCATGTGTGTGTGTGTTTGTGTGAGTGAGTGATTGTGTGGGTGGGTGTTAGTGGTGGAGGAAATGGAAAACCATTGGGTGCCATTTCCCGATCATGTTCACCGTGTTTTATCGGCATCACCTCCTGAAGGGAAAGGTTTATCACACTTTCAAAGAGCAGGGGTGATTGGAATCAGCGTAGTTTCGTTTGGTTCTGGGCACTTTTCATTTTCAGAAGAGATTGAAAGATATTTTTCTTTAATTTCCTTTTTTTTAAAGAAACAAAAACTGTTTGAGAAGTTTTAAGTGGTTGCCTGCATTTGCCTGCATTTGTCTTCCTCGACTTCTATTCCCTCAAAGGAAAAACTGTTGTCATTTTTTATTTATTTTTGAGACAGAGGGCAGCTGCAGCATTATTTCATTTTTAGGGTGTTAGGGAGGGGGCGGTTAATGTTTGATGATAGGATCTTAGCTAGAGGCACACACACACTTTATAATCAATTGAATGAGTGGAAAACAGAACCGCATTACACTTAAAAATATGAACAAGAAACATTGGATAGATAGGTCGATAGATAAATAGACCGATATATATATAGATAGACAGACAGCTAGCTACCTAGCTACACAGACAGGTGGATAAATAGATAGAGGCGGAGAGAGAGAGAGAGAGAGAGAGAGAGAGAGAGAGAGGAGAGAGAGAGAGAGAGAGAGAGAGAGAGAGGAGAAATCGAGACAGATATACAGAGACTTGCAAGGACACAGAAAGACAAAGGCACATAATGAGACAAAGGGACAAGAGACATGAAGCTTGACAAAGCAATTCAAGTGAGATAAAAATTTGATGTGTTCAAAAGTTATATAGCCGGCCATTGACTGTGCTGTTAGAAAGGGGCATAGAGGACTCCTGTTTTATGCAATAGTCAGGGGAAGGGGGGTGGGGGGTGGGGGGGAAGGGGGTGTTTTGTTTTCCTCGGCTAGGGCTACAAGATTCACTAATAGTGAGATTTGCGCTCGCGACCATTTTTACCCACCATGAAGGTAGCTGCATTTGGAGTTCGGGGATGGTGGTTTTTCAAGTTTTAAGCCGTTCTAGTTGTTAATGTGTTTGCAAAATTTGCCGGCTCTTTAAATTTTTGTTTTTCTTCGTCAAACGCTCAGACAGTAACAACAAAATGTCATAAGAGCGAAATGCGTTGCGCTGCTGTTAGGCGCTTGACAAATCAGCCCCAGTGCAATCGACTTCGGCATGGGAGACAACTATTTTAAAGTTTTTCTGGAGACCAAGCGGAAGAATGGACCAAGGAGGCATAAACTAGGCAAGGAGGTGACATGAAGAAAAGGAACAAGGCAAAAAGAAAGGGATAGAAAAGAGGGAGTTCCTAGCTCAAACTTTCCAGGAGGGGACGCTGTTCACACTGACAGGCTCCCGGCGGCATCCATACAGGAGAAAACTCTCTAAGACCAGAATGTTCAAGACAATAAGCATTTTTAGTCAGGTCTAGCACTTAGAGACTAGTGACAATGTGTGGCCAGGCTGGGTTTCCTATTACCCTGCCTTGCGTCTTCAACAAATCCGATTTGTTGCTGGGACTAAATGTTCTGTTTCTTCTGTGCTCTGAAACATGCTATTGATTGACGTGTGGTCAGTCACTTTGTGCACATACAATACCCTAGTCTTGGACGATTTTTTTCTAGAGGCAGTTTATCATCGGCTTCAGTTTTTCAATCACTCCCTTTGTTGTAATTGATCGTTAGATTTGGAGATATTGTGCTATATCAGAGGTACTTAAATAGACCTTCAATACTTGGGCTGTATGAGCTCTGGAAAAACACCAACCCGTGTATCTTTCTTCTCATTGTAGGTTACTGCCCTATTAGCTCTTTAATAGCTCTACATAAGAGTGTTAAAATGTTTTCAAACGTGCTTCACTTCGCCGTTTCCCGCCTTGCCAGTTTTCAATGACGTTCACACAGGAATTTCACAGTTTTACAAACTGTGTCCTTCTAGTGCCAGTATCAATTTCCCTCTTGATGTGCGTTCCAACTTCAGAGTGCTTTCAGAAAGTGAATGGGGCCACAAAACCGTAATGTAGTGCAAATAAGCTTCACAGACTTGTATAACGGCAACAAATGGCAAGGTTCAGTGCTTGCCATTAATCTTGTTTTAGGGATACTAAATCTCTTAAGGTCTTTAGATGTGATGATTGGTTTAAAATAACGTTTGACTCAATTTTCTTGGGCAAATGGCTTTATGGTTAAAGCTATACTCATGATTGGAAGTAAACGAAGAATGCGGGTTTGTATCGTGGCTAAATATGTGGAAAGCTGTCGCGAGTGAAGACATGCATAGCATCTTGCACAGAATACATCACACCCACACGCAGGATTATTCATGGTGTTCTCAATAATAGGCTGCTGCGTAGTCACCGACAAGAAAAGGCCCTGCACTATTGCTTGGTCACTTCAGTGCTTTTAGTGATGCATGTTGAGATTTAGCATTCCACCTACAAAATCTTCTCAACCCTCCGCCAAACCCTGCAGAAGACGGTATTTATCTTATGTTTTTTTATATCGAAGATAATGGAATAAGCACTTATGTGCTTTTTTACATCCAGTTCCCTTGTGTAAGCCGTTTTGTAAATTCTATCATCTGTTCCCACCGGCACACAATGGCCTACTTTTACAAAAAGCGGAACAGGATTTAACGTGTGCGCAAGATATTCTGCGTGCGTTCGCACACGGGGCCTCGGTTTATAGTCTCATCCGAAGGACTTTTACAATCAAGGTGACGAAGCCAGACTGAGTGAGACGCTCAAACTGGCCTGGCGTCCTTCACACATTTCCTTTAACAACTGTATTTCATGAACCCTGGTCTCTAATGGCTTGCCGGGCCAGGATAGGGTCTTTCATCGATTCATTGGCTGATGGCTGGGCCCGTGTGTTCTCTGCATCAGAAGTGCCCTTCTCTGTCATGATTTGATCCATTATTTTCTTGCGTTTTATGTGTTCTTCTGCTGTCAAGTAGGCAGAGAACAGTAGTAGACCATCTATCGTTTTATGGAGCCGTTCTCTCACCACCACCATGTTGAGGAATCGACTTGGGCATAGACAGCAGCATGTGTATATAGCCTTTGGTATTTTTGAGTGACGTGACAATGCCAATGTTCTTGAAATTCAGCAAACAATGTCTTCAGCCTTTAGAGACTTCTCTAGATCATAGTAGATGTTCCCACAAACTGCTTGCACATCGTTGAATTGGCTGAACAGAAAAGAGCCTTTGCAGCATCAGAAACAATGTGAGCGGTGTCCCCAGCAATACCAACGAGCTGTCCATGTTCTGACCGCAGACCAGTCTCCACCCCACTTTTAGCAACCCCTCACTGTGGCACAGTCAATGATATCATAACTGTTTGTTGATGGAATAGTCCTGTCCTCTAGGGCAGTTTTCAAGCCAGCAAAGACGTTTTCTAAAGTCGCCTGGGTAACACTGAACGAGTCAAGCTGGTGCACCAACACTTTTCCAGCATCGTTGTCATACTGCTGGACTTCGTGGGATGCCGGGGTCCTATCGGTATAAACAGCATTACCACCTTCTGGAAATTCTGTGCTAGGAATTCCCTCTTTTCTATCCCTCTCATTGTTTCTGCCTTGTTCTTTTTCTTCTTATCACCACCTTCTCGTCTATTTTCTGCCTTCTTGGTCCATTCTTCTACCTTTTTTTTTCTCCAGAAAGTCTTTAATGATAATTTTCTCCCTTGCCGAAGTTGGATGTGCTGGGCCTAACTTGTCAGATGCTTAACGGATTTTCGTTCGTATGACAGACAACAGTAGTTGCTGTCTATGCGTTTGACGAAGATCGACGATCTTGTCCCAACTGTTGTTGGTTGCTTCATGGAGATTTAGAGAGAAAGGAGCACTCCTCAGCTTGTCTCTGGCATTCCTCAGCTTGTCTCTGGCACTCCTCAGCTTGTCTCTGGCACTCCTCAGCTTGTCTCTGGCATTCCTCAGCTTGTCTCTGGCACTCCTCAGCTTGTCTCTAGCACTCCTCGGCTTGTCACTACACTCAGCTACTGTGTGAAAGCTGCAGCAACACCATGTGTCGGTGTGTAGGTTGCACAGGTTCGCTTCAGTTTCCTTCTTTTCAGTGAAGATTTGTCTTCAGCTAAACGCTTGTATGAAATCAAGTAGGTCAGGAGCAAGAGAGAAAGGGAGACAGTGACACACTCTTCAGTCTGAAATAAAATCAACGAGCAATAAAGATGGAGGAATTTGAAATCTCAGTTAAATTTGCGAGGAACACACACACACACCACACACACACGCACACACACACACGCCGCACGCACGCACACACACACACACACACACACACACACACGCACACACTCTCTCTCCCTCTCGCACTCAAAACAACAACAAATCTGGCCACTTTCTGAAATTGGGGACGATGTCTAGACACGACACCAGTGGACACCAGTGTGCTTGCGGGGTTTGGGTTTTGTTTCTAATTTTTGTTTTAAACAATGTTTTATTCGTTCAGAACGACGGTAGCAAAAATGAGCTGCTGCTGAACAAAATTACAACCAAAAAATTACTGTAAGTGTTTAAAGATTAATAACAAGGCAATGCTGTCACAAGATAGGCTGTGACATGCCTACACCAGAAAACAATACATGATATAACCACATTAAATATTCAACATAGGTTTGCTGGGTATTGGGTCAATCTCTGTAGTGTCCATTCACTCTGCATAGATGTCAGTACATATGTGTGTCTGTGGGCATCATCTTGCATGTCTATATTATGTGCATGTTTGTGTGTACATGTGACCGAGTCAGCGCGAGCGCGCGTGTGTGAGCGCGCGTATGCGTTCGTGCACGCGTGCGTGCGTGCGCGAGTGTATGTGTGTGTGCGTGTGTGTGTGTGTACGCGCACACGGGGACACATACGTGTGTGCTATGAATGGATATGTTAAAAACAGTATCAATCAAGATATAATTACAAGCAAAAAAGCCCGGATCATTTCAAATTCACTCTTCGCTTTTAATGCTATTGTCATCAGTTCCTACCGGCACGCAATGGCCCACTCTTCCGCAAGGCAGAACATGCTTTATTTTTCTGCAAGCGTCTGCACACGAGATCCCAGTTTACAGTCTCATTGGTAGGACTTTCGGAGGAGTGGAGTTTGTATTGATGTGAACTCCGGGAGAGAATTCCTCTTGAACGGATACCTTACTGGTGGTTCGAACACGGGTCATCTGATCATGAGCGCTATTGTGCAACACTCTAACCTTTAGGCTTTCTCCGACCCCCCCCCCCCCTTCCCGCCCCATACGACATAAATATATAAAAGCTTCAAGTGAACATTTATCTCCAGTCATTTCTTTACAATATAAATCATTCCCCAATTTGGAAAGAAAACCCATCATCAACACCCAGAAAAAACAAAATGATAAACCGCGAAAAACCCGGCCTATACAAGAATAAATAAACGATTTTGTGATACTATCAACCACACACATACAATATTAACACTTTTGGATTTAGAATTATTCAGTAATCATTGCAAATTTCCTTTTTCAACTGACCTGATTTTTAGCACACGCACGCACACACACATATATATATATATATATATATATATATATATGTATTTTTGTGTGATATGTTATATATATATATATATATTTAATGTGTGTGTGTGTGTGTGTATTATATATATATATATATATATATATATGTGTGTGTGTGTTGTGAGTGTGTGTGTGTGTGTGATGTGTGTGTGTGTGTGTGTGTGTGTGTGCAGTATAGGGAATGGCTAAGAGGGTTCTAAAGCTTTCCATGATTCAACAGTTTATAATCATAAACATTCGTTTTTGAAGTCTGAGGTTTCTTTTATGAGAAAATGCATGATGCGTGTCTTTTACACACACACACCCTCTCTCTCTCTCTCTCCCTTCTCTGCCAATCCCCCTCGCACAAAAGTCATTCAAAAGTAATCTTCATAATTACAAAAAAGCATTTAAAATATATAAGGAAATAAGCATGGCTTTCATTTGGAATACCTGGTTTTCTAGTTGTATCAGATATTTCCTTCTAGTTTAAAAACCCAAACCACAAACCAAAAAACGAAACAAATCAGGCGAGAGATTTTTTTTATACAGAATTTTTAACTTTCTATACCCAGTTGAAATAACAGTAAAACGTGTTTCATGCTCATTTTTTTCTAGTTAGAAAATAAGGTACCTCCTCTACAAAACTCTGGAAAGTTAATCTGACTCATCTGATTTTTTAAAAGAAAAACCTTCATTTACAAATGTACGAAACTACAAAGTTATATATTTTTTGCTTGAATGATGGAAACTCAACCAGTCTACCGATTTAGAACTGTTCCCTCCAGAATTCAATGAAGAATCTGCCAGGCATTTTTGTAATGATCACAATATTTGAAACTTATTGTGCACCACTTTAAATTTTTTTTTTTGCAGAACTTGAATTTGCATTATGCAGCTAGTGCGCTTTTTTGCACATGCTCGTTTGTTTCTCACAGGCGTTTGAAAACATCTGAATGTTCCAAGCTGTTTGCAGATAACTGATGGTCCGATTTGAATATATTTGAATTTATAGATGAGGAGAGAGAGTGGTACAGACAGACAAAAAGTGGAGAGAGAGAGAGAGAGAGAGAGAGAGAGAGAGAGAGAGAGAGAGAGAGAGAGAACGCTTTCGAGATCTTGTGCGCATACTGTACACTTGTAAACACAGCATTCAGTCATGAATGGAATCTGAACAAAGACTTTTGTAGTGTTTTTTTTTAATTTGCGTTATAAATTGTGCACTCATTTGTATTTTTATTAAGTTTTGACAACATTCAAACTATTCTAAAGTTTCTTCATTTTTTTGTTTTAGCTGCGAGCCGGCTACCCAACCCCACTCCAGCCTCTTTTTTCTGAAGGGGGAGGTAGGCTTTTCCCAATGCTCTGACCAGCAGTAACACAATGACCGACCAACTGACTTTTGTTCGCTTTTTAATATCCACACCATCATTTCATATATCTCTGATCACATTAACGAGTTCACTCTGCGCGAAAACATCAGCTGTTGGCTTTTAGTAAGAGGGAGTGGTTCAAAGCTTGCGATTTTTTCAGGGAAAAAAGCAGTTGGTTAGTCAAGTGCCGGTGGTGTGTGCTCACCATTGATTTTTAAACCTAAGGTATACATCTAATTTATACAGGGCTGTTACAAAAAATACAGAACAAAATAACTGGTTACCGGAAACTCGTCTTTTGTTTTTATAGTGTTATGATCATGAAATGATACAGGCAACAAGCTATACACATGAATTATTGAAAGGTGACAGATGTGGGCATTGCTTGGAGTGGTTACATGCTAGTAGACCAATTACACAACTGCCTAGATAAAAGTTGAGAAAATTCAAGCCTCCAAAGCAAATACTGAAGCATCAAATGCCAAACAAAAGCCACCCATTACTGAATATGTACAGTTAAAAGCATCGTTTTGTTCACTTTAGACAGGTGTGTTTGATGTTTGAAAAAACCCTGAAGTTTTAGTTGGTCACAGTTTGCTGTTTATGCAGGAGGAAAAGAAAAACGCAATGGTGGAAGACAACCCATACCTTACAACTGGGCAAATGATTCATGAGCAAAACCATAGCCACTACAAGGTGTAACAATGATATCAGGCTACGTTGGAATACTGATGTACAGGTACGGTTGGTAACACAGAGTTGACAATACCAAAATTCCACCATTTACACCGAAATGAAAAAAAGCATCAGCAGTAAACTGGTTCACTTTGCACTCTATACGTGAAACCGAGTACATTAAAAACCAATAATAAAAGCTTTTGGTAATTAAATTTTAAAAAGCTAAATGTTTTCATATAAAATGTAAAAAATATGGGATTGATAAGACGAGAAAAGTATAAAAAAAAGGCAAATATTTAGAATATAGGACTAGCTGTTCACCAGCATTTCTTGCTTTAAGGCACGTTTCACCTCTACTTAACCAAGTGATCTAAACCTAAAAGCAACAACAGCAAAGCAACAACAGCAGCAAACCAACCAAATACCGTAGTAACACAACCAAGTGTTTTGTACATTTACTTTTAAACAGTTTATAATAAACCATAAAAAATTCACACACGTACTAAACTATTTTCTTGTTTACAAAACCAAGTAAGAAGAAAATCTGAAAAAAACCCCAAAACCACAACCTGTGCTACACTGTATTCTCGCAGTAATCTGTTAAAATACATTATTATACAACATTTGCATACTATATTTTTCTATTCACACATTTAAAATAAAGTTGCATAAAAGCACAAATGGACACATCAGAAACAGTACAGAGGTTGGACCATTAATGCACAAAAAAAGCAGACAAGAAATCATGCAGCATGAGCTGCGATCAATAGAAAATCCTAAATTTGCCAATACAACCAGATTTTTGTGACGCTTCCAACCTCTTCTTCCCACTTAGTTCTTCTGTCATTTTGTATGTTTTGTCCAATATTTTCCCCCGTTCTTTTGCTTTAAATACACCCCGAGGCCTCCAGCCTCCTTTACCCCACTTGGTTTCTCTTCAGATTGAACAAACCAAGAAATAAAACAATGGCCGTGATCAAGTACACTTGTGTTAGCAATAGAAATCAAAGACTGCTGGTAAAGATCCAGATAGAGTAGCCTACCGATGAACTGGGAGTGCCACGACCTGGGTAATGGGCATGTCCCTGACCTACAGCAAAGCAAAGGCAAGCAGAGAATGAGATAACCTGACAACTGAAACTATATTATACGCATATTTTAGAATGAAAAGCAAAAAGGGTTTTCATATACCATTTTGTGATGTATGACAAAAGAGGAATTATATTTTCTTTAAAATGCTGTTCAAATGTACAAAGATTATTAAAAATTTAGATACTGCAATTTTTTTCCTCATGTGACATTCCAATACTTCCACCTTTTTCCAAAATTATGGCAATTTTCTTGCTGTCAATAATGAATACAGCTACAATTCTAGCGGCTCAAAAGATATTTTTATACACCACAAACTAAAATTCATGCTATTCTAGAAACTGCTGTTTTTACAAAACACCCCCTTAAACAACACCACACAGATGGCGAGTAACTTGTGCTGGCTGCAGCAAAGTACACTAGTGATGACTAATACATCTGCTATGTTAATTCCATAGATTTATCTGTAGCACACTTGCACGCTCCCACTCATTCCCACTGCCCTGTAGTACTTGCTACCCCTCTTTTCAATCCGATGTTCTTTATAGCATTGCATCCTTACACCCAGTATCCGACTCGATTATTAAATGTATTCTCAAACCAGTGAAGCCTACTTTCGTTTTCGAATAAACCTTCACACCCTACGTCTTTCCAATGACTTAAATGTCTAAAAACAGCACCTAACTTTTTGTTTTTATATCAACTTTTTTCCTCTAAAATACTCCTGCCTGGACTCGCTCCTGATCATAGTCATAAAGTGTGACTGCCTGCCTGCCCTCTATCCCCATCCTTAGTCACTGAACCTCTTTTCCCATTTCTATATTCCAGAAAATGTTAATGCATCCCGATTCCTTGCATCCTTTCCTAAAATTCTAGAACGGCTTCTCCTACCAGCCCCAACAGAAAAGTTTTGTCCTATGTCAACATTTTCCAATTTTTCTGCTAAAAGAAAAAAAAGTATCAGGCACTGTGTCAGCACATACGTTTTATCTGCCTGTCTTTTGTGTCCACAATAGGGGCCATGGTTAGAGTTGAGGTTAGTGTTAATGTTAGAAAACAGTTAATAGCGGGCATGGGTGGACTGTCAGCTGGTCGGTCCGAATGTTAGAAGGCATGTGGACACAATAGCAGGCAGACAAATGGTATGTAGCTATAGACCACAAAGGTACGTATCTCGCAATAGTTTGGAACTTTAAATCAGAATCACTAGTTCTATCAACAGCTAAGACTGTGTATTGGACTTCGGTGTTCGCAAATTTCCAATTTTGCTAACGAAGTGCTTCCAACCCCAAGACATAATTTGAACAAGTTGTGGCCATTTCATAAAGAAGCCCCCACAAAAAACCCTGTAAGAAAACTTATTAGCCAGTTATCTTTCTTTCATCTTCACTGCTGTGAAATATTTGTGCCCCTCCTAAACACCCCTTCCGTGCTTCTTTAAACGTGATCTTCCTGAAACTACCCCCTTCTCTCTCTCTCTCACACACTCCTCTCTCTTCTCTCTCTCACACACACACCACACACACACCAACTCACTCCCTGAAAATATACAAAAGTAGGTTTTGTGAATATGACCGTCACAGAAAAAATCTAAAAAGTGTGCCCTTTTTCTATTAAAAAACTTGAGGTTATCTAACCCTTTGCTTGCCAGTGAATGCATGGTTTATAAAATATGTTATTTTCCAATAACAAACTTTTGGATTTAACAAGAACCCATAAACGTTGTTTACACATGCTCGAAGGGTTATATTATCACGGACTTGTTTTCTGAATAATAAAGTCTGATTGACTTTTAAAAATCTTACTAGAAAAGAATTACAGCCAGTCCCAAAGGCCATATTAGGACAAAAGTATTTTTGCAACAACCATTAAAATCAGATTCATGCAAAAGCATAGATAAAAGCATTTGAAAAAAAATAATTGCCACCATGTCCTAAAAGCATGGGGCAGGAGTATTTCTTCAAACCAAAAATTCCATCGATATTTAAACAGGAAAATAAAAACAAACAAAAATGCCTTCATGATAAAAAGCTCACGTTCTTTCGAATCCTTGTTTCAATACGGTCAATAATTTCAATATGACCAGAGTACTTGCTCAAGCAACCATTGGATCATTTAAACACAACAAAAAAGGACAACATTCTGATTAAAAATAATCATCCCCAAAATAAGTTCAGGAACCGAGTACTTTCTCAAGCAATTATTTGATCAGGTTCATTCCCCAAAACCAAAAATATAGGGAACATTTACAAGACATTCTCTATCCCACGAACATAAAAAGGGACATAGAAGCCCATTAAATGAAAAGTTTTTTAAAAGTCCGATTTTATATCAATTCAATTCAAACCGCACAATCAACCGTGTAATAAATACTAAGCCACTCTATCAAATACCAAGGTATATTACAAAAGTCATTTTATCTTCGTAGGTAGTACTGAAAATGCCAGTCGTTTTTTATTTCATGAAAACTGAAGTTACAAATGGAAAAAAACCCCTGTTGCAATCTGCGAGATTGTTCTGCATCTAGATAGGCATTTTACCCTTTGACTCAATTATAATACTGCGTCTCATTTACATACAGATAGTAAATCACCAAATCTTGTTTTACTACTATGTTTCATTTACAGACACATTGTAAATCACCAAATCTTATGTTTCATTCACATACATATTGTAAATCACGAAGTGTTGATTACTACTGTGCCTCATTTACATACAGATTGCAACTTTTAACTGTCTTACTACCGTGTCTCATTTACACGCAGATTGTGAATCACCAACGTTTTCGCTATCGTTTCTTGGGTATCAATTTTTAAATTCCTTTATCGTTTTTGGCTAACATTTTCCAACTTATTTTTCTTCATTTTTGTATTTAAAAAAAAATTGTTTCTTTGCAACAATTTCCCTACCCATTTTCTCTAAGATTTATGACGAATACATTTTGTCTGTATTAGTTGCTGCTCTTGCTTCTAGCCAAATCATAACGTATACAGTGCAAATTGTGACTACTTTTGTCTGGATTACTCTCGTCTCACATCCCATTTCTTATCAATAATTAATCTGCGCGTCATATATTTTTTCACAAAAACTGCCATAAGGAGACTTTTGCGTAGGCACAAAGCAGTAATGGGAAATGTCTATAGTAACTTGGGATGTATGGGTCCTTGATTGAAGAATGCTGATCCTTAAAGGGCGTTCTTGATCGATGTCCTCCTTGATTACTGGTCGTGTCTTAGTCCTCCTCTTAATCTTGGGATTCTTGTCAATGTTGACCGTCATATAACATCTGAAAAGAAAAGAAAAATAGGTTGTCTGATTTGCTTGACAAATGGTAGGAGAATGGACAGGAAGGCAGAAAAAAAGAGGACGGAAAGGTGAGGGTAGAGAGTTTCATAAAGGAGAAATTTCTCATCCCAACAACACAAACGAGAATTTAAACATACAGTGTGGGTGTGTCCTGCCTACCCCAGCTAATGTGAAATAGTATTTTGACAGGCCAACATTAGTATTTTGATAGCAAAAACAGTATTCGCACACTTTCTTGCTCTCGGTGTATTCTTTATCAACATTTGATTGTTGCAATTATGGTTTAAATCCTTGGCTGCGCTATACTTTGTGTTTTCAGAAAACTTGCCATCTTCAATTTGCATTTGAGTGTGTGTGTACATGTGCGTGCGTGCGAGCGAGTGGAATCACTAGGGAAGTGGTGCCATAAAGAGCATCATGCTCAGAAAAATGAGAAGGGGGTAGGGTAGGGGAGTAGGAGATAAAAAACAAATTGACTGATAGAGATGGGCAAAGAGAATGACAGTGAAAGCAGCAGATGGCACGTGACAAAAACGAGACTTGCTAATGGAGAAAGGGGTAAAAAAGGGGAAGGGTGAAAACAGGAAAAAAGATGTCAAGACAAAATCAAGCACTTTGTGTGTGAGAGAGATGGAGTGAGAGAGAGAGAGAGAGAGAGAGAGAGAGAGAGAGAGAGAGAGAGAGAGAGAGAGAGAGAGAGAGAGAGGAGGGCAGAAAGAGCGGGGGGAGTGTGTGAGAGAGAGGGGGGAGACGAGAGAGACGGAGACAAAGAGAGAGAGACAGACGAGGCCTGTTGATTGTAAACATTGCACTGGCAAGGTAGTAACATTTGCTGTAGGGTTTCTAGTGATAAAAAAATAGGGGACCCCTTGCACTCTGATCCCCCACAGGGCAGTGAAATCCCCCCCCCTCCCCCACCCAACTTCTTTCCCCCTTCCCACATCCCCTTTCGCCTATCTGCCCTAGAGCTGCTGGTCTATCCCTTTCATGTAATCCAATACCCACTGTCTGTACTATGCACGTGGCCCCCTTCTGTCAAAAAAAGTTTTCTCGTTATACTAGTAATGAATCGCGATTGTAACACAAAGGGGGGTAATCAGCATAGAAGAGTTACATCCCTTAAATCACTTGTCACAGTTTCGTATTCCACTCCTCCCTTTGTAACTGTCACAATCATAGTTTTATCATTAAATTCGTATTTTTGTAATTGGGGGTCAAAATGTTAAAATACGAAAACATCGTACAGGTAGGCAGGTCTGGTGTGTGTGTGTGTGTGTGTGTGTGTGTGTGTGTGTGTGTGTGTGTGCACGTACGCGTGCGTGTAAAGTTGTGTGTGTGTTTGTGTGTGTGACATTGTGTGTGTGTGTGTATAGAGTGAGAGAGAGAGACAGAGACAGTGTGTGTATATAGAATGAGAGAGAGACAGACACAGTGTGTGTATGTTTGTGTGAGAGCGTGTGTGCGCGCGCGCAATATCTGTCACTAAAAGAAAATCTAGCTATTGGTGGAACATGGGAGCTGTAGCCAAAGAAAAAAAAAGTTTGTTGATCTCTTGATCTACTTTATGCCTAGTGATCAATATGCTAATCTGGAAACATTTCAATTCAATTTGGTTTTCTCACGAAATGTCTCAATTTCATTTTGGTGGTGCACACTTACCTTTACAATGAAATGTAAGAGTTTGTGACTTATTTCGACTAAGATTGATATTAATGTGCAAATTTAATGTTGAACATGATATTTTCAAGACTAGAAAACATTCCGAGCTGAAATCTTAAGTATAGTTAGCAATGTCATGAGCTGGATCTTGAACCTGAGCTAGATTAGACACTATCATAAACAAGTGTGTGGTACGTTTCTATAAAATTATTTCAAAGCAGATTCAATGCAATTAAGACATATCCTCAAATGAGAATTGTATGAAATAAACTGGTTAAAGGTTCAGAACCCTACTTTTGCCTACCTTTACTACCCAAAAAATTCATTTTGGCAGGATAAGTACTCATTTCATCTTAATGTTAAAAACTTTGTCATTGTTGCCTCAAGTACACAATACTGATTTAAAATCTCCTATAGAAAAACAATATTTTTTCGGTAAAAGCATTCTTATATCAATTTTTGTCAGTTAATGGCAATTTTTTAGTCAGTGCTGCTCTTTTGTAACAAAAAGATTTAACAAAAATTATCTGAAAATAATACTTTTTCATCTTTTAAATACTAAACTACAAAAGAATTTGTCAATGACTTACAAAAATTAATTCACAATCCTTTTTGAAAGATGCATTACACTTCAGCATGTGCATTTATTAATAAAAAAAAGTTGAAAATGGGTGCGACATCTTTGCGAAATGTAATTTAAAGTAACACTTTACAGACATCAAGTTCCGATTTTTTTCTAACTGACTATCTCAATTACTACAATGATTTCATACCTGTTACAGTCATACGACACTGCCATAGCAAAACCCACAGTTCACGATTGTGCCTTTGGTTCCAGTCTCAGCCCATGAAAGAGAGAGTACCATGAAATCTGATATTCTGGTCGAAAGTTACATTCATCCTAGCATGTTCCTTTAAAAAAAACCCATTGAACGTATGATTGTTCTTTGCAGACTTTTATCATATTCAAATTTTTATCAGCTCAAATAGTACTTGATTTCCTTACTTATAAAGATCAAAGTTATAACCATTACTTAAACACAAACCTGTAATTCTGTCTTTTTACTGATTTGGTCTGCAAATGTACACAAACAACTAAAATATGAAATAAAGAAACTTCTATTGTCTTTAAATGGCTTTTTTACTAGCAATAATAGAATTTTTTTTAACGATTTGGTTCCAAATGAGATAAGTGGAAGGATTGGGATGAGGAGTGTGGAATCAGCACGACAGGAAAGTAACTGAAGCGGAGGTAGAAACATCCCCCCCAACACACACACAAAAAGGATGGGCCATTTCCTCTCAAGCTAAACCTAAAAAGACTGGACTTAAAAGGTGTCACGTCAGAAATGAGAGACACAGAATGGAAGCAAAACTATACACACCTTACCTCTGTTTTTGAAAATGCAGGCCATGATAGCTGCCATAACACATGTCTGTCAGGTCACTGGCTCTTGATTGTAGCCCCTGAAAACAAAAATAATCACTAAGACTGAAACATCCCAGCTTTAATGGCTCAGATTACAATGAATTTTCATTCATCACTTGACAGTTTTAATTTACCATACCTCTTTCACTAAAGCTTTCATGTTTCATCAAATTACTTAGATATGTGACTGCAGTCATTTAATAGTGTTTTTTGTGACTGCAGTCATTTAATAGTGTAAACACATGCTATTAAGTTATTCTAATAAAATGCACTGTTTCAGAATATCTTTTTATACTTGTAACATACTATTAAGTTACAATAAATTACTGTTTCAGAATATCTTTTAATACTTGTAAACAAGGCATTTTTTGACACTTCGATATTCCTCATTCTGAATATAGATGCCGTTATGTCTGCAGCAACAAAGCACAAGTTATTTTCTAAGAAATCCTAAGCAACTCAACATTTTTCTTCTAAACAAAATTACAGTTAAAAACTTGAGCTGAACTATGCATATCAATGTCACTCAAATGCCGTTATTCAGTTTTCTATGTACTTACATTATGCAATGACTTGATGTAGCGTCTCCCCCAGACAATGGCCCCACTCCATAAGACTCCCTGATGATTCACCTGATGAAGACTGCCAGATGATCCACATGATGAAGACTGCCCGATGATCCGCATGATGAAGACTGCCTGATGATCCACATGATGAAGACTGCCAGATGATCCACATGATGAAGACTGCCTGATGATCCACATGATGAAGACTGCCTGATGATCCACATGATGAAGACTGCCTGATGATCCACATGATGAAGACTGCCTGATGATCCACATGATGAAGACTGCCTGATGATCCACATGATGAAGACTGCCTGATGATCCACATGATGAAGACTGCCTGATGATCCACATGATGAAGACTGCCTGATGATCCACATGATGAAGACTGCCTGATGATCCACATGATGAAGACTGCCAGATGATCCACATGACTCACCAGACTAGGACCTGAGTGGAATTAGGGTGGAAAGGAGCCTAAGGTAATGCTTTTCAATGTATGGGTGTGATCACATCACATCTCTCATGACTACTGTCCACATACTAGGGCCTAATGGTTGTGGTCAAATCACATCTTTCATGACCACTGTCCCCACAGTCTTTGTAGGTGGTGGTCATTTTCTGACACTTAAGCTCACTGTCACCAATATTGCTTTCCTTTCATTTCTTCTAAATATTTGTCATCTTATTCTATTGGTGGTTATTTTCTTGTTTATTTATTGTCAGCTTCAGTGCTCATTTCACTTCATTGGATTGAGTTTCACGATTTTTTTCCTTAGCAAGAAGTACTGTTGCAATCAGAAGTCTCGGGCCCATCGATCCTTCAAAAGCAGCCGACTTGGTAGTGAAAGAGACAAAAACTGTATGAAAAAGCTCAGACCTCCAGGAGCAAACTTTGGTTAGAGCATGAGAACATATACAAACGAGGCCCGTGTCCTTTCTTGTGAGCAGTGTTGACATGCCTCACAGCCGATTTTGGCCATGCCTAGAGGTCTATTTATAGATTCCACTATTTAAAAAAAAGCTCATCCGTATCTTCTGTATCCTTTTTTTCTTTCTCATCTTTTGTTTCTTGCCTCTGTTCGTTTCCCCCCTTTTTTATCTTTTCTTTCCATTTTTCTTATTCCTTTGTTGTTGCTGCTGTGTTTGGTTTTGTTCTCCATTTTGCTCTTCCTGGTTGTTTCTTTTGCCGGTTCTTGTGTTTCTAGGACTTTGTTATTAACCTTCTGTCCTCTTTGTATTTTCTTTTTCTATCGGTTTTTTAATTGAGCTTTTCCTTACGAGTTTCTGAATCTTGAACTTCTGTCTTTTTTGGTGCTTCTTTAATTTTAAATTTTTTTTCTTTTGCTTTGAATTCTTTTATTTCAACCAGCAGGTCATCTGATATAAACATTTTCCCACTGACACCTACCTATTTATATTGGAATAAGTATTTTGCTAAAACATTCCATCCCCTTCATCTCATACAAAAACCATGTTTGCCCAATCCTTATTCTTGCTCTCACACTCACTCACACAGACGACTTAGTCATAACTTCTCTTATGCCCCTTCCCAAATACAGCTATCCATCCCACCCCTTCTAACAACCGTTTCCCTTTCACTCCCCAATACTACACCACACCTAAAAACGCGAGAAACAAGGGTGGTTTGTTTCTGTATCACGTCTTGTATCATGGTATCCACCTGCCTTTTGTGTCCACATGTGGGGCCAGGTTAAGAAATAAAGGTTAGTGTAAAGGTTAGTGTTAGCAACTTTAGTAACTGGGAAAGGGCTGTCCGTCAGCTGGCTTGTCTATATTCATGCATGCATGTGGACACAAATAGCACATAGACACATTGATACCTAGCTTTTGACACAATTGTTTCTTAGTTTACTTCAAATCACAAATCACCCATAATAACAAGCCATGGTTGTTTCTGTTGCTTTACCGATCAGATTTTTTAATGATAGTTTTTCAGTTACAGAATCAGCTCAGAAGTTTCTTGCAGCCTACATTTGTTTTACGATACGCTGTGGGTAGTTGAAACGAAGGAACAATCCCCAAGGTAAGGGGTTTTTTGTTGTATTTTCTCATAATTACTATTTACAGCTCTGAAATCAGTTATTTCTGGCCCTCTATATTTTTGAAAAATCGTGTCCGTTTCCAAAAGAACCAAGGTAAATTGATGAACAAAGGTAGTTATTAGCCCCAAATGAAACCAGCCCCTATTCTATTCCCACTTATCTAGCCACACATATCCTACCCCTTTCTCCCAACTAACAAAAGAACTTAGCATATAAACTAAGGAATAAGCCCAAAATATACTGTATGCAAAAAAGCCTGCTTTTTTTATTTGCTAGCCTTTTAGTTTCCAACAACCTAGCCACAATAACCTACCCCTCCCTTCGAATTATCAGTTTCCCATTAGTACCTCTTCTATTCTAGGAGTATTTAACACTGGATTGCTAAAACTGCTAACTGCTCTAGATATTGTTCCTAACGCAAAAGTCTCTCTAGACCTACTCTCATGCAAGCGTATAAAATATTTTACTAGTGCTCTAGCTCTGTCCAATTTGATCTGTTAACATACACACCAGTCTTCATGAAAACAAGCACCTAGACAATACAGTATTTCTATATTGAAGACTAAAGCAGCCGACAGACCGACCGCATTAACTGAAGAGTCTGGCAAAAAGGATCCCAGATCCTCTCGTCACCATAAACAATACTTCTCGGGCGGCTTGAGGTGTCGGATGTAACCCTACCTTTCAAACAGGTCTTACTCTTATCTCAAACGGACAGCTTGCCTCCTCCTACCACTAAATGCTCAGTTTGAACTTTAAGGTCATGATGATTTCACAAGCTTGTGTCCTTTGTATATATGATTGACGCTCAAGGCACATAGCGACCTACACTCCAAACAGCTAACATTTTCTTTGGCAGTTCGTTCTGTTCACACTGACCAGTCCAAACATGTGATAAGTCCATCTGAATTACAATGTCGAAAAGTAGAGAATGTCAGGATCTAAAGATCGATTCTTTATTCTTAATCTCACGAAAACAAGGCTCTTCATGGTTTTTTTCTGCGTTTCCTGTATCCTCCATTCCCGACTCCTTAACCACACGGGTCTAGCCCAGTGAAGTCATGTATGCTCATCATCGTGGTGTTCGTGACGAAGTCACTGCAGCAAAGCATCTGAGAAAGACAACCATACATGCGTGAGAAATATGTGACAGAGAGAGAGGGGAGAGAGGGAGGAGGGGGAGAGAGGGAGAGAGAGAGGGAGGAGGGAAGGAGCGAGGGAGAGAGAGAGGGACGGGAAAAGAGGAGGGGGGGGGGAGAAAGGAGAGAGAGGAACAATATATATATTTTTTAAATTTTGATAAACTGTTAAAAAGAGACGGAGAGGGAGGAGAGAGAGAGAGAGAGAGAGAGAGAGAGAGAGAGAGAGAGAGAGAGAGAGAGAATCAAATTAATTTCGAGGAAATATATAATGAATAAGCACGAATTTCCTTTTTTTTTTACAGTCCCCGACTTTATTAGGGATATATCATGAAAATAAACAAAAAACCCAACAAAAGCTAAAACCAACAACTAAACAACCAAATGCTACAAAACCACCACTAAATAGACAGCCACACCAAACAAAAAACCAGAAACCCACAAAAAAGCAACCAAAATGAACAGAAAAACCCAAAAAGAAACCGCTCCACAGTCCTAACAATCCGTAAAAAAAACGAACACATAGAGAAAAGAATCTTCCACAAAACAAGCAAACATCAAATAACCAATCAAATAATGACGAAAATAAACCTAATCATAAGTAACATCAATTCAATCCACTAGAAACCCCGTACCATACCACCGAATTGAATTAAAATTGAATTGAAAAGAACAGAAAACCAAAAATTAATCTACTGGGAGAGGGCGAGAGAGAGAGAGAGAGAAGAGAGAGAGAGAGAGAGAGAGAGAGAGAGAGAGAGAGAGAGAGAGAGTGTGTGTGTGTGCGTGCGCGCCTGCCCATGCCAACCTACTGCCAACAAGCAAAGTTTACTTGACATATTCAGCCTTTATACCAAGTATCTACAAAATTTACAGACTTAATCATACTCACTTTTACATGGTGGCTGAAGTCGCACGTCAGTATCACAGTGGTAGCGATACCCACAGGTGCAAGAAGCTTGCCGGTTTGCTGGTGCGGCATTTCTGTTCTTGTGTGTTCCGTCAGTGGTCAGTTCAGTCACTGCAGAGAAGGTAGCGAAAACGCTGCAAGTCCTCCCAAGTCCCAATAGAGCTTCTTGGCCTTTGGAGTTGTTGGGCTAGGCCTCTTTCAGAGTGTCGTATGGCGAGCTGGGCTGCAGTATATATGTTGTCTGGCCAGTTGTGTTGATTCTGCTGAATTCTGTTTGGTTTGCTGCTTGGCCTCGTCTTTCTTGGCTTCAAAATATATTGAAGGCCTAACTGCTCTTTTTTCGGCCATCTTTCGGAGTGTCTCGTATGGTGAGCTGGGCTGCAGTTTATATGTTTTCTGGCCAGTTGTGCCGATTCTGCTGAATTCTATTTGCTGCTTGGCCTTGTCTTTCTTGGCTTCAAAGTATATTGTAGGCCTATCTATCTGCTCTTGCTTTTTTCTTTACCAGTGAGTCGGTAGTCTTGTTACCAAGCAAATTGCAATGGAAGGGGATCCACTGCAGACTATCGTATGACATTTGCAGGGGGAGGAAAAAGTGAACGACAGGCTGTTTTGAGTCAGTTTTTTGTTGGATTGTAAGCATTTTGCCTTTGATCCGATTTTCTATGAAGTGTACAAGTCGACTTTGATGATGGTTGCTGCCGTTTTCCCGTCTTCCTCATCAGCTTTGTTAGTTGATGGAGCCGACTTTAGGAACAGAGTTCAGTTTTATACCTCAGGGTACTAGATGTAGACCACCAACCGATATTCTCAGCAAAGATATTGTAAACGTAGTTCCAGGGGTGATTCACATAGTGTAAACATGGATTCAGGTGTCATTCACATATAAGCAGGTCCACGAGTCATTCACATATCAGGAGTCGATTACCTTGTGGATCTGAAAGTGTTCAAGCGTGTTCAACGTTTTTCTCTGGGGCTGTTCTTGGAGTCTTTTGTCTAACGCCAGAAATGCTCTGCTGAAGAAGGGCAGCAGTAAGCCCCCTCACTCCAGGCTGGGACAGCAAGATAGCGAGATCTGTGTAGGGTCAGTGCCAAGGATGTCCTGATATTGTTCAAGCTTCTTGTTCTTGCGAATTGAAGATCCCTCAAGTTTTGTTTTTTGTCGGTTGGAAGAGTCTTCCGCAGTTTGCCCGTTGATACGCAGGGTGGCCTTCCGTTCTTTGAAAGCTTGTAGATAATGTAGGTCGCCTTTCTGGTGTGTCCCTGTGAACATCAAAGTTTTGGGCTAGTTTTTATCAACACTTTTCTAAGTTATCAGTGATAAGCGCAGTGTATTCATTACGCATGTACTTCATAGTATGTTTATGCGTTTTTATTTATGCGCCCATTCAGTATGTGTGCGAGTGTGTGTGTGCATGCGTGTGCGTATGAGTGTTGTGTGCGTATCTGCGCGCGCGCACGCGCGTTCATGCATGCGTATTTGTTGTATGTGGGTCTTACATGCCATGCATGTAAGTATGCATAAACTGTGTGAGCATGAAAACATTTATCTATCGTTACAATGTTTTTGTTTATGCAAGGTGCCTGCTTCATAAACAATTTTAGTGACAAGTATTCTGCAGCAGGAAAAAATCATGAAAACTTACATCCTTGCAACATGAACACATTACGTTTTCCGGCCATTACCACGATAATGTAAATCCAATACAAATCCGACTATGTGTTTATATCTTTTATGTACGTAATTCTGTTTCGTTGATATGTATACAATTAAAAAAAATGGTATTCACAAATTGGAAGATCCCCCTCATCTGGCTTTTCCGTTTTTCAACTCTGTTTAATAATTAAATTCTAGGTCAGTTATAAACTCATTTCCCTCCTCTCATCATGGTTCTCATATAAACTACTATTTACTAACTATTGTGTCAGTGAGGGATGTTTCGACCTGAAAAATTAACCTTGTTGACAGCTTTATCCATTTTCTCCAAAGGTGTTAGTACATGGACTATTCCACAGTAGCCACATTACACCGCACACACCTACATTTTTTAACATCACATCACATCCACACAGGGCTACCTAGATAGGTAAAGGTAAGGTAAAGGAGTCCCATAACCTATAAGGTCGTAGGGGAGCGAGGCGTCAGAGACCTCACTTCTCTAGGGCCAGCATATTGAGGGCGGCGCCCATCTCCTCTCCCTCGCTGCTTTACCTTCCCTGACCCTAAAGAGGGCAGGTACCCATTTACAGCTGGGTGAACTGGGGGAACTGTACTGAAGCCAAGGCGCGCAAACGGTCACCCATCCAAGTGGTAACCACGCTCGACGCTGCTTAACTTGGCTGGAGGAAAGCGAGTGCTCCGACCACTGAGCTATCCCGTCCCGGCGCTACCTAGATGGTGTGCAAAAAAAGTCGCATACTTAAGCAAATTCACTATTGCCAGTATCGGTGAACACTGTAGCCCAGAAGCCAAGAAAAAAATTGTATAACTGTGAATAAAGTATTGAATACAAAATATAACTCGGGCACTTTTCCATGTGTGCCTCCACCTTAGCTGAGAAATACTTCGGGTTTAAATTTCCCCCCTTCTCTTCCAAGTACTGACTCTTGGTCGCAAAAATTAACGAAATTCAACCCAAGTTATATATTTGGTCCTGAACTATCCTTGCTTGTTTCAAACACTTACAGCGCTTCTACTTTTAATGCAGTTGCCTTTTCAAACAAGGCTCCACACAATCTAAAATTCCAGTGCCATATTTCGACTGAAGCTAATCACTGTCAACTCAAAATGGCCGGTCTGAATTTGAAACGGGTGTGCTGGGATATTAAAGTTAATGACTAGAAAGCATCAATATTTAAAATTAGAACGCCCTGAGTAAGAATATCACCAACCTTTGTAGAGCAGGGAATATTCTGCATACAGAGGGCTATCACAATTCAACTTGTAAGACAGCAATACAAATTAATTACAACTTCAGTTGTTAAACCAAGTCTACATTTCGCGCTTACCTCATGTCTGCACACGCCACGCAAGCCGGTATAACTGCTACATTTGCAGTAGAGGGGTTAGCCCTATAGTTGACCAATCAGTGACAAGTATTCACTTGCTGGAATTTTTCGCTTGCTCAGCATCATGCATGAGCTATTTATTTCGGGCCTTTTTCCATTTTAGTTTTTAGCGTTTGTTTTCCTATTTGTTGAAAGTAATCATTCAGCTTATGTTTCGGGGCATCTGCTAGGTGGGCTTTACTACTGGCTATACAGCATAGATGGATGGCAGGGTACGAAAAAAAGGGAAGAAGGGGGGGGGGGGGGGGGGGGCAGTACTACAGAAAATCAACACCCTCCTCATCCGCTCAGTCCTAATTCAGTTTATGAAGAGCACACGGAAATCTTGCCCATCGTACTTTACCAACATCTTTATGGAGCCCGGAATACAATAAAGTCCTTTATTTTCTTGCTTTTCAATGCATTTTATTTCCAAAGCGTAACAGTGGAGGGTGGAGGGGTGGGGTGGGGGTGGCAGTCTAGTGGTTACAGCGTCAAGCCACCATCAAGGCGCCTGTTTTAGATGATATTTCCCCTGGAGCTAACACCAGTACTGACTCCACTCCCACAGAAGTCCTGTAGACTGTATTAAGCCCCGTGTGCGAACACACAGAACATAATTATTGTGTTCACGTTAAAAACCCGTTCCGTTTTTCGGAATAGGCCATTTCGTACTGTTAGGAATATTAAAGAAACCTGCATGCACACAGGTGGTGGTGTTTACACACTATCCCCAAAGTCCGAATGTGGCTACCTTAGTGGTGGTTAAAAACGGTCGCATAAGCAAAATCTCACCATTGGTGAACCTTGGAGCACTAGCCAAGGAACAAAAAGCAACAACTAGCCAAGAACAAAAAAAAACAACAACAGAAGGTGCAACACAATTAACAAAATTCAGCACAACAAACAGAAATAACATCAACAGTTACCTGTAGAGTCAGGTCAACACTGCATGAAGTGGAAAGGGAAGGCAATATTCTCCAGTTGTCACACTGCACTGGTGTCTTCCTCCTCTTCTTTTCCTTTTTCCTTTATCTTCTTCTTCTTCACTCGTCAGCAGTCAGTGCATTCATTTTTCAGGCTGTGTCTCTTGGGCAAGTTCAACCTGGCGAGGACCTTCTCTCTCCACTCCAGGTGCTGTGTCCAGAATGAGAATGTCTAGGTTTCTGACACCCACCGACCAGGGGACGGGCTCTTCTGAGTACGTGTGTACACGAGCTGGAGTGTGTCAGTAATTGTCACATGGACAGTGAAGTGTTAGCTGCGCTGCCCTGTAACACCACAGTGCTCAGCCCTGTGTGGGTGAACAGAGCTATTTTCCACGTGCATCATGCTTCTGTGATAAGTTGATACAATAGTTCTCTCTCTCTCTCTCTCTCTCTCTCTCTCTCTCTCTCTCTCTCTCATCAGAATGTCCTTTTATGTTGTTTTGTTTATATTACTGGTCACGCGCTTGTGTCAAGTCAAGTCAAATTTTTATTTCCAGATGGTACATTGAATAAGAAATGCATTTGCTTTTTTCCTCAAGCCATCTATCTAAGAGCAAATTTCTTAATGATTATACTGAAATACTACATTATTGCAACCTTTACCGATAAATTAAACCAGTAAAAAGAGGAAAATCGATAATACATTGGAAAATACAAATTACACACACATATATTGTGTGTGTTTGTGTGTGTTTGCATGTGTGCATGTGTGTGTGTGATACAACATCCTTTATTCTCATTATTTTACTTCCATACCACAATTTTTCCTACTCTAATTTCAGATCTGTCAGTTTCCATTGTTTTCCAGTTCTATGACAAAAATTATGTTCCGAAAATGTCGTCAGAGTATAGATCTAGATCAAGGTCTCAACATTCGAAGGCCATGTACTTTCTCCGATCTTTTTCACTTCTGTCTGATTGAACTTTTGTCGTTATGACAACGGAAAAATTCAATAAAATGGCGCAACAGCAGTAAAAGTAAAAAGCAGCGGAAATTGAAGCACTGACGGGGGAGTTCCACCGAAAAGCTGAAAGATCTTGTGCCTCCAAGTTTTTTTCCATATATATATATATATATATATATATATATATATATATATATATATATATATATATATATATATATATATATATATATGTGTGTGTGTGTGTGTGTGTGTGTGTGTGTGTGTGTATAGATAGATAGATAGATAGATAGATAGATAGATAGATAGATATATAGACATATATATTTGTTTAACAAAACTTATGAAACGGAATTTCCGTCTGGGGTCTTGCTGAGAAAACGAATTTCCGTCACCCAGATGGAAGAGTGGCATCCATGCATATGTAATAGACTTGTTTCGATGATGTCCAAGCCAGTTCCTGTAATAACAAAAAATGGAATGAAATCTGCAATGTTAACGCAATTTCTTCTACTAAATAAACTAAAAAAATGGATTTTAACCGATCTTTTCTCTTTGTACATCCATCATCTTCCATGACATTTGCTCATGAAAGGTCAGGTTATATATATTTAGGCGTTGTTTTATCGCTTTCTGTGTGGCACTGATTGGGTTAACTCACGACACAAAAATGACTGTTGTGCGTGTCCAGTTATCGTGCCAGACACTGTTATGTTTGTTGTATGTTTTTACACTGCTTTACTCTGTCTCTCTCTCTCTGTCTCTGTTTCTCTTTCCGTCTGTCTTTCAGTCTCTGTCTGTCTGTCTCTCCTCTATCTCTCCTCTATCTCTGTCTCTCATCTGCATCTCCCTCTCTCTGTGACTTTCTCTGTCTTCCCCCTCACACACAACCACATGTATCCAAACACGCAAAACACACCCACACACTCAAACACACAAATACACAAGGTTCAACCAATTCCATGAATGGAGTATTTCAATGTTATTAATTTTGCCTAAACAGCTTTTAGTCAGACTTCAAAACCATTCCAATAACGATTTTGAAGGAAAGCTTACAGAGAAAACGAAAACAGGTCAAACTGATTTAACTGTATTTATAGATGGTGATGACCTCCAGCCTTCGATAAAAGTAATAGCACTTAAGTAATGAAATCTTCGGAAGACGTTGATAAACAAAAGCAACAACAGTAATAACAAGTTATGTGATTTGTAACGATGTTCACATCAAAGCAACGAGTAGACAGCACAGTAGCCAAGTATTTTATTTTTAAAATGGAGCAAATGCGATTCTGAAAACTTTCAGAAGTCAGGCAGGTGAACTTAGCTTAAAAGATTTCTACCGTACTGGAAACTCTTTGATGTTTATTTCATATCAATTTGTTCAGGAAACCCCTTTGATGTTCAATATTTTTCGATGTTCAAAATCATCGCTATTGACATCATTATACGGTTTTTAAAAAAACAACAACAACAACTACCTAACATTACATCATACACGAACTGCATGTTCTTGTAATATTATTGTCCTGAGCACCGATATGTTTTGTATTATGCAATGTGTTATAGTGTATGACTTAACGTTTGCCAACCCAATGCACGTCAGTAAAGGAATGACTTTGGTGAGAATGTTAGACTTATGTGGTGGAATGAATGTGTGTGCCGATCAAAAGAATTTAAAAAAAAGAAAAAAACTGACCCATCGAGGTTCTCAGTTTATTAAAAACGGAGAAACAGATTTTAATAATATGAAAAAGACAAGGTTTCGTTATTGTTGATTTATACTCTTACATACTGAGCTGACCGTTGAAATTGACTGACAGACTTGATATGCCAGACTGGGCCTGAAAATGTTCAGTACTAACGATACATATGACTGCGTGTTGGTATGTGCATGCACGCATACAAACGCATATGTATGAATGCATGTGTGTGTGTGCGTGCTTGTGTGTGTGTATGTGATTGTATGTGTGTGTGTATGCGTGTGAATTCTACTAATGAATGGACTTTACTTAATGAGTTTCAGCAAAACAAAAGTGATAGCTGCACAGTCAGTTGCTATCACAAGACCTTTTGCTTTGCCAGAACAGTTCTGTATCATCCAGTACTGTAAATTATTGAAAGCATACAAATGTGCAAGAACAAAAACAGCAAGAAGAAAAGACAACAATAACAACAACAACAATTTATTTATTTATATTTATTTATACCTCTTTAAGTCACGAGATTTCTCTGCGTGAAATTCGGGCTGCTCTCCCCGGGGAGAGCGCGTCGCCACAAGAGCAGCACCACTTTTTTTTGGGTGTGCAACTGCATTTGTTTCCCTATCAGAGTGGCTTTTTGTAAGAATTTTGCCAGGGACAACTCTCTTGTTGCCGTGGGTTCTTTTACGTGCGCTGAATAATTTTGTGTAACACACGGGACCTCGGTTTATTGTCTCATCCGAAAGACTAGCGCCCAGACCACCACTCATGGTTTAATGGATGGGGGAAAAGTTTCGGGCCCAAACAGGATTTGAACCACCGCACATTTCCGACCCGGATTTTTCGCTTTCTAGACAGGCGCGTTACCTCTAGACCACCGATCCACCATTTGCCGTTTCAGTCTCACATACGAGCTCATGTCTTGAATTGTATCGTATCACATTGTACAACGATAGCAACAACGACGTCAACAACAACGACACCTTAGCGGCTTCGGTCTCCAGACCACCAAAAGAAAGTGAAACAAACTTTCCACTTGTTGGTGGTGGCAAAGTACTTTGCTAAACGGTATTGACAATTAGGTAAACCAATTCTTCCAGGAAAATCCAATCTTACATCCAGTTTTTGACGGACGCTATAGCCGAGTGGTTAAGAACGTTCGACTAAAATTGCACGGGTCCATGAAGTCGTGGGTTCAAATCTCGGCAGCGTCTGGCAAATTAAGGGTGGGGATTTACTACCATCTCCCCGGTCAGCTTTAAGTGTAGACCTGACAAGAGCCTTCATTCTCTTCGTGTATATATGCATGCAGAAGATCAAATATGCACGTTAAAGATCCCGTCATTCATGTCAGCGCTCGGTGGGTTACGGAAACACGAACAAACCCAGCATTCATCTCCGAAGTCGGAATTCGGCTACCTTCGTGGTGGGCAAAAACGGTCGCATACGCAGAATCTCACCATTTGGTGAACATCGGAGCTGTAGACGAGGAAGGAAAATAAAAATCTATTGGAGCTATCAACTAGCTTTGGTGGCGGGAATGAAGCGTTTCATCAAACTAACAAAACGTTGCAGCTCTAAGATTTTGCCACTAGACACAACTAGATCCAAAACTGTGCTCTGGACTATTTTGCCGTGAGTTCAGTCTAACATCCGTAGTCAAGTCTGGTATTGTACTGCAGCACATTGTATTGTGTTATATTTATTTTCAGCAGGGCAACTAAAAATAAAGACAGGTGGGGCGTGTCCATGGATTGTCTTTCGTTGACTGTCCGCGCAGAAGCTGTAAGTGGTAGGATGAACGTACATTAATTTTCGAGACTCCTGTAACTCAGAAGGTCACGTACATAAAAAAGCGCTTTCATGCACATTCATTGACCTTTCTCTCTCTTAGTCAGAATCGATGCAAGGACTCGGGGATAAGTACCATGAGACTAAGTAGGACTCTGAAGGAGACTGTGGTTTGCTTTTAACAACAGCAACAATAGCCGCTTCAGCAGCAGCAGCAGCAGCAGCAGCAGCAGCAGCAGCAGCACACTACTACTACTACTACTACTACTACTACTACTACTACTACTACTACTACTACTACTACTACTATACTACTATACTACTACTACTCCTCCTCCTCCTCCTCCTCCTCCTCCTCCTCCTCCTACTACTACTACTACTACTACTACTACTACTACTACTACTGCTGCTGCTGCTGCTGCTGCTGCTACTGCACCACCACCACCACCACCACCACCACCACCACCACCACCACCACCACCACCACCACCACCACCACCACCACCTACTACTACTACTACTACTACTACTACTACTACTACTACTACTACTACTGCTGCTGCTGCTGCTGCTGCTGCTGCTGCTGCTGCTGCTGCTAATGGTCATGATGATAACAATGATAATAACGGTAGTGGAGATGATGATGATGTTGACAAAATCACTACAGTGACTATGATAACAAAGCCAGAATAAATGTTGATAGCTTTTCACGCCGTAGTCAATATTCTTTTAAAAAGCAAAATCATCCTGACCAAAAAATGTCCCAATAAAGATGACAGACTGAGCAATTGGTCTGATGGAGGACTGGCTTTGCAGTGCCTCCAGCAACGAAGCAAGTCGTTTCTCCTCAGCCTCCACCCATCCACTCTTCCGTCCTGTTCAACATCCCCCAGAAAGAATCAAAGAAAGGGGAGAAGCAGACGTCATTCAGCAATTTACCAGCGGTCATCGCCCTGGTGATCTGTTAGATTCCAATTCCAGATTCCATTTCCTGACTGGCTCCTTGGTTGTCTCTGATTGGCTGATGCGCTTCAGACGAATTATCGCCCTTGCGATCTGTGAGGTTCTGCTTCCCGATTGCATTTAATTTTCCTGTCTGGCTTCGTGATTGTCCATGATTGACTGCTGTGCTTCAGAGTGACTAGTTCTTCAAAAAGCAGTTCCTTATTTACATGGCTTTTCATTTCACTCCATCACTGAACATGGCATTATTGCTGATGGTGATGAATATTCGCTATCTTATGCATATCTTTCACACACTATCAAACAGGTCTTGTGCTTTCTTGTTTTACAGTACACCTCTCTTTTCTGGCCACTGACTTGATGATGCATGTATGCATGTTAGTATACGTGAATATTCAGGGAGCCATACAGGTTTGGCTTGTATGTAATAGCCATAGATTGTCACATGTGCGCGCACACACACACAGACACACACACGTAGACACATACACACCACACACACACACACACACACACACACTCGCACGCACGTATGCGCACACGCACATACACATACAAATCTGCATGCACAGATGCAAATACGCGTGTACGCACACATACATACATACACAAACACCTACACCTACACACACGCACATACACATACAAATATGTATGTACAGATGCAAATACGTGTGTACGCACACGTACATACACACATATCTACACCTACACACACACACACACACACACGCGCGCGCGCGCACGCACGCACGCATACACGGACGCACGCACACACACGAGGATGGGATAGCCTGGTGGTTAAAGTGATGCGCTCGGGATCTGCTGACCCAAGTTCAAAACTCGTTCAAAAGGATTTTTCCTCTGGAGTTAACACAAGTGCCGACTCCACTCCCCTTAGAAGTCGTTCGGATGAGACTATAAACTGAAGTCCCGAGTGCGAACGTAGGCAGAAGATCTTGCCCACGCATTAAGACCTGTTCCGCTTTTCAGAATAGTAGGCCAGTGTGTGCCAGTGGGAACGAATGACAAAATTAACAAAACTGCAGACACACGGAGACTGGATGTAAAAAATCATACGAGTGCTTATTCCATTATTCTCGATATTAAAGAAAAAAATACACACACACGTCAAGAAACGCACTATTGCCCCCCCCCCCTTCCCCCACACACATGTGTTTCCATCCATCCATCCATCCATTCGTCCATCTATCCATCCATCCATCCATCCATTCATCCATCCATCCATCCGTCCGTCCAACCATCTATAAATCCATCCATCCAGCCATCCATCCATACGCAAACATACATAAATACATA
>CM054155.1:17333090-17338090 GCA_028751875.1 Rapana venosa | reverse complement strand
GCCTTCAGCAATGAAGCAAGCCGTTTCTCTTCAGCCTCCACCCCTCCACTCTTCCGTCCTGTTCAACATCCCCCAGAAAGAATCAAAGAAGGGGGAGAAGCAGACGTCATTCAGCAATTTACCAGCGGTCATCGCCCTGGTGATCTGTTCGATTCCAATTGCAGATTCCATTTCCTGTCTGCCTCCTTGGTTGTCTCTGATTGGCTGATGTGCTTCAGACGAATTATCGCTCTTGCGATTTGTTAGATTCCATTTCCAGATTCCATTTCCTGTCTGGTTCGTTTATTGTTCCTGTTTGGCCGCTGTGCTTCAGAGAGACTAGTTGTATGAAAGCAGTTCTGCATGTTGATTTTGATGGCAGTGCATTACATTCCTTGGGGGACGGGATAGCTAAGTAGTCAAAGCACTTGCTTTCCCCACGCCAAAGTCAAGCAGCATCGAGCGTGGTTACCAAGTGGATGGTGACTGACTGTTTGCATGCCTTGGCTTCAGTACAGTTCCCCCAGTTCACCAAGCTTTGAATGGATACCTGCCCTCTTTTGGGTCAGGAAAGGTAAAGGAGCTAAGGAGAGGAGATGGGCGCTGCCCTCAATATGCTGGCCCCTGGAAAAGTGAGGTCTCTGACGCCTCGCTCCCCTACGACCACATAGGTTATGGGACACCTTTACCATTACCATTTTTACCGTTATAATCCAGCACATGATTTGCTGTTGTTGTAATTGAGCTTGTCCTAGCACAGTCACCACGACTGTTACCCAGAATATGTACTCTGTCTCACTCTTCACACTTTACAACAGCTGAGAGAGTTCGCGCTGGATAAGAAGTTTGTGGGTGTCTGATGGCTATTGTCAGTAATCTCACCTTGTCCGCAGTCATATACTCTGACTACAGATGATTTTCCCTGTCCATTAATGGGGCTAATGCACTTTGTTGTGCTTAGAGCTTATGTTTGGATGAAGACAAATCACAGAATCAATTTTCAAAATAAACAACTGTGTCAGAGACTGCCATGCTTAGATCGGTCTGCTGAGCCACTCCAGACGTTGCTTCAAACCAAGGAGACTGATGTGGCCAAAGATGGCACAGCCATTGTCTCCCGAGACAGAAGTAGCTTATCTACCTGCATACAAAGGGGGACGGGATAGCCTGGTGGTTACAGTGATGCATTCGTGATCTACTGACCCGGGTTCGAATCTCGTTCAGGAGGATTTTGCCTCTGGAGTTACCATCAGTGCAGACTCCACTCACCCCAAAAGTCCTTCGGATGAGACTAAAAACCCAAGTCCCGTGTGCGAACGCACGCAGAACATCTTGAACACACGTTACAACCCGTTCCGCTTTTCGGAAGAGTTGGTCATTGTGTGCCGGTGGGAACGGATGACAAAATTTACAAAACTGCATACACTTGGGGACTGGGGGAAACCTTCACATGAGTGCTTATTCCATTATTCTCGAAAAAAACACCCAACATGCCAGCCTACCTACCTGCTTCCATCTTTTGGAATATTTTCTCTCTCTCACATCTAGTTGAATAATCATTTCAGTATTCTGACGACAGTTGGTTTTTAAAAAAATTATAAATAAGCTGAAAACACTTCTTCTGCCAGTGTATTAACCACCCTGTCCAGTGACTTGATTGCTTTTGCTTCAATTTCCAAATGTGGTTGATCAAAATGTACCAGGAGTAGTGTCTCTACTAGTGGAAAAGGCTGTCAAATACTATGATTGTAGCTTGATGCCTTTCTCCTGCTGTATTGTTGTCTTCTTGGGATGTATGTATATTGAATAAACGCTGTTTAGACGAAATACTACGGGTTGGCTGGTTTAGCATCTTTGAAGCACTCTGTCCATCTCCTTAGCGTGTTGCAGTCGCTGTCAGTGTGTTTATCCTTTTTATCATTTCTTCACGTTCCTCGGCTACAGCTCCGAGGTTCACAAGTTGGCTTGATTTTCAGTATGCCACCATCTTTGTTCACCAGGAAGGTAGCCGCATTCCGACTTCGGGGATGTATGCAGCCTATGTGTATTCGTGTTTCCCGTAACCCACCGAACAGTGACACGAATTACGGGACTCTTTAACGCGTGCGTACTTGGTCTTTCTGCATGTGTATACACGCGAAGAGAATTAAGGCACTAGCGGGTTTTTAACTTAAAATTGACATGGGAAATAGTTTTTAAAAAATCCCGGCCCTTCATTCACCAGACGCCTCTGAGATTCGAGCCCACGACTTCATAGCCCCATGGGAGTAAAGTCGAGCGGTTTTAACCACTCGGCTCTAGCATCCGTCATGTTTTGAATTTGACATGACATTTTTCATTTGGTCAGAGAGCAGAAAAGGAAAGGTAAAGACAACAACAAAAACTATCCGAATATGATGAAATGATGGCGCCATTGACACGCAATCAAAGCAATCATCAATTATCATTTAAAAAATATATTCTTTTCATCACTGGGACAAAACAGTTTTCGATAAAGCTAACTGGGTGTAAAGAAACGTATTATGTAAAGATCAAGGGTGAGCAATGAATGTGTCGAGATGACAGGAAGGCTTTTCAACTTGAGTAAAAAGAGCCGCTATCAATAAATCATCAGGGTTTTTGCCTGTAGCAGAGCAGAGCAGGTAGACATGATGATAACTGAGAGGTATAGCCAAAGGAGGACAGCAGCAATCAGAGAAATGGATGGCCCAGAATTCTCCAGCAATGGCGGTCTTCTGATTGGGATAATTATGGCCCGAGTTACTTTTCTTTCCTTTCCTTTCCTTTCCTGTGCTGCAGTTTCAATCATTCGCTGGTTTTTGTACTTTTACGTTTTTCCATCCATGAAAAAAATATACAGTCCAGAAATAGAAAGGAGAAAGAACCTACATGCAAAACCTTGAGTGACAATTGATAGAACTGCAGATACATTGTAGCAATGATGGTGTAGAACTTTTCTCCATGGAACAGAAATGAAACTGAAGAATAGCGTATGAAACATCAGCATGGAAACCGGAAATTAAAACTAAAGAATAGCGTATGAAACATCAGCATGGAAACCGGAAATTAAAACTAAAGAATAGCGTATGAAACATCAGCATGGAAACAGGAAATCAAAACTAAAGAATAGCGTATAATGCAACATTTGCATGACAACAGGAAATTTAACTAAATAATAGCGTATGATGCAACATTTGCATGAAAACTTATCGAAATTCGAATGGAGTATTTGCAGGAGTAACAGTATATGCCAATTTTCTAATTGGTTGCTTTTTGCCCTCTGGCAATACAGCTTTGACAAATCAGGGTTCTTCTTCTTCTTCTTCTTCTTCTTCTCCTCCTCCCTCTCCTCCTCCTCCTCCTCCTCCTCCTCCTCCTTCTTCTTCTTCTTCTTCTTCTATCAACAAAAGTAATTCTGACAACACAGGTTTCCATAATTTTAATGACGATGCAGTTTTTGACTGGACAGTGTTTTGATAGTATGGACAATGCAGTTTAGATGATGACTGCTGCAGTTTTGACAATGTTGACAAAGCTCTTTTGACAATACAATTTTGAACATGTTGACAGTATACATTTGACAACGTCGTTTTGACAAAACAGCTCTGACAATATACATTTTGTACACTATGGAAAACGCAGTTCTGAACAACCCAATTTCGATAATGCAGTGTCTCAACAATACAGCAGTTTTCTTTTAAATGCTGTAGGCCTACGTACGTCGTTTGTTTCTTGATTTATTTTTCCTCTATGTGTAGGCGGGCGTTAAGACATATTACGCGTGCTGTTGTAACAAAGCGCCGACTAAGCTTAATATTAAATTGGCGTGTTTTTTCTTCTCGGGGAGGGGGGGGGGGGGGGGTGGAGAGGTGGGTAGATCTACTCCCCGACACCCACGTGTCTGAATTGACCAATAGGTTGAAGTTATTTTAGGGGACAGAAACGTAGAACATGGTGGTACAGACAAAACAAAAAATCAAACGAACATACCCCTTGGGATTTGATGATCATTCAGCCTGCTGAGGAAGAGAAAAACATGGACTGAGGCTGTACAGTTGATCCCGAAAGCAAGCATTTTGAAATGAATGATAGTAATAAGATTAAAAGCCATGATTTTGCAACGTGGGGGAGAAAATAATATGCGATTGCTTTGTGTGTGTTTGTGTGTGTGGAGTGTAGTGGGTTTGGAGTTGGTGAGTGTGTTTGTGTTGTGTGTGTGTTTTGTGTGTGTGTGTGGGTGTGTACGTGTGTGTGTAGTGAGTGAGTGTGTGTGTATTTGTGTGTGCAAGGGAGGTGGGGGTGGGGTGGTGCTGAGTGTGGTGTGTGGGTTGTGTGTGTGTGTCAAGTCAAGTCAAATGTTTATTTCAAGATGGTACATTGAATAAGCAATACATTTGCTTTTTTAAAAATCAGTATTGTGTCAGTGTGTGTGTGTGTGTGTGTGTGTGTGTGTGTGTGTGTGTGGAGTGAGTGTGTGTGTTGTGTGTGCATGTGTGTGTGTATCTGTGTGTGCACGCGCGCGTACGAAATACTTGTGACACATTTCCTTTTAAAAAATCCAGTAGTTTTATTTTTTGCTTTTGTCAAACAAAATATCCACCTACATAAATAAAGGAGAAAATCACTGTTACCTTCATCGGATGCATTGGTGTTCAGTCCAATCCTCGTTAACTACCATCTATACCAAAGCTCTGTTCAAGTTGTTTTGCAGATACGACCCACTTTTCTTCTCCGCATTTCCATTGTGGAATGATCATATTATTATGTGCTTCCCTGTATAGATTGATACACTCTATAAATTCTTGAACATTGCAGTCTTTCTGGCATTTTACTTTACAGAGAAGAGAGAGAGACAGACAGACAGACAGACAGGCAGACAGAGAGAGACAGACATAGATAGAGACAGAGAGAGAGTCAGACAGACACAGAGTGAGAGAGAGACAGAGACAGAGACAAACAGAGAGACAGAGAGACAGAGAGATAGAGATAGAGGGAGAGAGAGAGAGAGAGAGAGAGAGAGA
>CM054155.1:17320590-17323090 GCA_028751875.1 Rapana venosa | reverse complement strand
ATAAAAGTAATAATGACCAATCATTACAAAAGAATAATACAATCAACGAGACAAGATACACACACAAAAACAAACAATGATACGAGGTTATTTATTGATTTGTTTTGTGTATCTATCTATATATTCTTTTGTTTTTCGAGGCTAATGGAATAAGCACTCACGTGCTTTATTTATTTATTTATTTTTTACATCCAATCTCCGTGTGTCTCGCAGTTTGGTCAATTTTTGTCATCCGTTCCCACCAGCACACAATGGCCTACTCTTCCGAAAAGCGGAGCGGGTTTTAACGTTAGACATCGTTGGTAACAAAACTGTGTGTGGGTGTGCAACGCTACACTGTGTTGTTAGACTCACACTTAACCCTTCGCCAAGCCTACACGTGCACACACCACATCTCTCCTTTCCTCTTGAAGTATATACTCATCCTCTGTGCAGACCCTCTGTCTTACAGGCAGTCGCTAAAGGCTGTCAAGACAGGTGCAACATCATTCTTAGCGCGTGTGACAGTGTGGCAGAGGCCAATGGTGTTTTCTCACATGCACTTTTGTACCTTGCAGAATGTCTGAAAAGTTGTGCTTTTGTCCATTATCTGTACTACCAAGAACAACCTCGTCACTTTTCCTCTCTCTCTCTCTCTCTCTCTCTCTCTCTCTGTCTCTCTCTCTCTCTCTCTCTCTCTCTCTCTCTCTCTCTCTCTCTCTCTCTCTCTCTCTCTCTCTCTCTCTGTCTCCTGGAAGGAAGGTGGCAGGATGGTTAAGACGTTTGCCTGCCAACAAATGAACCCTGAGGTTCTGGGTTCGATTCCCAGTCTCGCCCTTTCTTCCCAGTTTGACAAAAAAATCGAACTGAGTGTCAAAGTCCTTCGGATGAGACTATAAACCGAGGCCCCGTGTTCGAACGCATGCAGAACATCTTGCGCACACGTTAAATCCTGTTCCGCTCTTCGGAAGAGTAGGCCATTGTGTGCCGGTGGAAACAGATAACAAAATTGACAAAACTGTAAACACACGGGGACTGGATGTAAAAAAGCACATTAGTGCTTATTCCATTATACTCGATATAAAAAATAAACATAAAAAAAAAATTGCTTCTTTCTCTGTCACTCACCTTTTCTCTCTCTTTGTCTGTCTCTTTGCTAGTCTCTTTGTCCTTTCTTGTTGATCTATGTTGATCTGTTATTCTTTGTCACAAGATGATTTTTATATAATTTTAACTCTTGACAAACAGGCACTGAAAACAAAGAACTTAGAGAATAATCATGTACTCCTTCTGAACTCATGTCTTCCACCATCTTCCATTCATTATCTTCGAAATAAAAGAATAAACAAACAAATAAATACATGTCTAAAATGTCTCCTCAACAGCTGTGGTGATATCTACCTTTCAGAAAATTAAGGGTATATGTGTGAGATAGCGGCTTTACCTGGTGGAAAAATGATTTTTTAAAACAGTTTGGAACAGGTTTACATGTTGAATACTTTCTCTGTTACACTGTTATTCTGAATCCAAGATTATCCAGTGCAGTTCACGCTCTTTCGCTCTGTCTCCATCTCTCTCTCTCTTGCTCTGTCTCACTCTTTCTGTTTATCTGTCTGTCTGTCTGTCTTTCTCTCTCTCTCTCTCTCACTCTCTCTCTCTCTGTCTCTCTCTCTCTATATATATAATACGTATTTATACTTGAATATATCTCCTTCTACCGTCTCTCTCCCTCTGTCTCCTCTGTGTGTGGTTATTTATTTATTTATTTTAAATTTATTTTATTCTTTTATATCGAGAATAATGTGTGTGTGTCTGTGTGCGCGCGCGTGCGTGTTTGCGTGCGTGTGTGCATGCGTGCATGCATGTGTGTGTGTCTGTCTGTGTGCGCGCGCACATGCAGACAAGCAATCGAATTGGACTGGGTCGTTCAAATTGCTTTCCCTCATCCACCTTCCTCCTCCTCATCATACCCACTGATCCCAGATCCCAGAATCTTCATAATGTTGAAAGAGAGAGAGAGAGAGAGAGAGAGAGAGAGAGAGAGAGAGAGAGAGAGAGAGAGAGAGAGAGAGAGAGAGAGAGAAGAGAGACAGAGAGAGAGGGGGGAGAGAGAGAGAGTATGTGTGTGAGAGGGAGGGAGGGAGAGAGAGTGAGAGAGAGAACTCTGAACTCTGAACAGGTTTAATGTACATTGGCCTTTAGCCACAATACATACAGTGAGCAAGGCAAAAAGGCAAGTGAAGGAAACGAAATGCAAAAAGAGATCATCACATTTTCCATCTAAGCCAGCTCTCCTGGTGGCATCACACCAAGTACACATCCAAATAAACAAAAAAATAAGACAATAAACCTTGAAAGCAAGACATGAAGTCAGTGAATATAAGATAATTAAAAGAATGGCACATCAAGCAGCCACAACGACTTTTAATGGAAACAAGGAGTACAAACAACAGCACAGTTACAAAATGATTTTCTTTCCTCTGTTCAAAGCATGAAAAACATACCTGGAGAGATTGTGACG
>CM054155.1:17310590-17315590 GCA_028751875.1 Rapana venosa | reverse complement strand
GTCTTCCGAGACTGAAGGATGCCTATGAAAAACCGATTTTCTATTTCTGATATCATTCGCTGCTGTGAATAAGCATCTCGCTCTGTATGGGAGGGGAGGATGGAGATCACACATAGCAATAAAGTAAACAGATAGACATGGAGACAGATACAGAGACAGAGAGACAGACAAAAGGGCACAGCACAGACACTCAGAGAGAGAGAGAGAGAGAGAGAGAGAGAGAGAGAGAGAGAGAGAGAGAGAGAGAGAGATAGCGATACAGGCAGCCAGACAGACATGCAGACAGACATACACAACAGACATACATACACAACAGACAGACAGTAGATTATTCACAGCAGCAAATGTTAAAGACATCAACACCATTTGTCATGTGAAGAACCCCTAGCGCACTAGCCTCATTTCCAGCTGTTGTTGTTCATTTCTTTATGGGACAAAAATGCAGAAAATGTATGTATACATTTGGGGGCACACATGTGCGAGGCAAAGAAGCGAAAGCGGGTTATTAGGGTAGAACATGTGTGTGCAGAATGAGAGATGTTGCCAAAAAATGAAATATTAATGAGCCTGATGAGAGACAGAGAGAGAGAGAGAGAGAGAGAGAGAGAGAGAGAGAGAGAGAGAGAGAGAGAGAATCACATCAAGATAGACAGACAGAAAGACAGACAAAGACAGACAAAGACAGTCAGACAGACAGAAAGACAGACAGACAAGACAGACAGACAGAAAGACAGACAGATAAAGACAGACAGACAGACAGGCACAAGGACAGACAAAGACAGACAGACAAAGACAGACAGACAGAAAGACAGAAAGAGAAAGACAAAGAAAGACAGACAGAAAGACAGACAAAGACAGACAGGCAGAAAGACAGAAAGAGAAAGACAAAGACAAAGACAGACAGACAGAAAGAAAGTCAGACAATTAAAGACAGACAAGGAGACAGATAGAAAGAAAAACAGACAAAAACAGACAGACAGACAGAAAGACAGACACACAGAGGCAGAAATAAAAAGACAAAGCAGAGTACACCACACAAACCAATATATTAAACAAGTGTAGACATACGTAATGCTAAAACATCACAATGTTGACGTCTTTCCCTCTTTTCTATCATTCTCTTTGTTCTGTCTTTTTTGCTCTTCCTGTCTCCTCTTTCTGGTCTTCTTTCTGCCGTCTTGATTCATTACACCTGTCTATGATCCAAAAAAAAGAGAAGAAGAAAAAATCAAAACATTTTCTCCCACACCAAAGTCGGATGTGATGGGCCTGACATGTCAGAAGTGCAACATATAAAATTTTGATCATGTAACAAACAACAATAGCTGCTGTTGTCTGGGGGTTCCGCAAAAAAAGATCCCTGTAAAATTGCTTGAAGTACTCTGTTCTGTCTTTATCTCTAACTCTGTGTGTCTGTCTGTCTGTATTGTCATTAAAAACTGAAAAAAACCCAAACAAACTAACAAAGAGCGAAACAAACAAACAAAGAAAGAACACGCCAGAACTGACAATAGATTTCATTTTCCTTGATGAAGCCACCTCAGGAATTAACCCCTCTCCCCACCCCATCCCCTCTGAATAATCTATGCCTTTATTTTTTTTCAGTAGAACAGTTTTGACTGGAGATTACTTTTTCCCCTTATCTTTCCAATATTGCTGGAAGGCATCCTTCAGTCTCGGAAGACTATGGAGTTGCGCTCTAGGTGTTCATTTCTGGTACAGCGTGGAGTGTGGCTGGCCAGTCCCACACGGGAATGACAGACAGTCCCTATGGCTGAGGGCACAGATGAAGTCTGACAATACTGGTCTGTCTATCTGGGCCGCAGCCTTTCTTCTTGCTCTCTTTGCCTCGTGCTGCTGAGACAGACAGACAGACAGACAGACAGACAGAAGTATCACTTCAAAACTGATATTTCTCATTTAAGCACAAAGGCCACACGAAAAGTTAACTGAATATTTGGGTTCAAGAGCTCTGTACATTAATCTATCAGCTGTGTGTGTGTGTGTGTGTGTGTGTGTGTGTGTGTGTGTGTGTGTGTGTGTGTGTGTGTGTGTGTGGTGTGTGTGTGTGTGTGTGTATGTGTGTGTGAGTGTGTGTGTGTGTGTGTGTGTGTGTGTGTGTGTGTGTGTTGTTGTTGTTGTAGTTGTTGCTGTTGTTGTTGCTTCGATTTTACATCTGTTTACTCAAAAGTGATATTAGACGAAAGTGTGTGTGTGTGCGTGCGTGCGTGCGCGTGAGGGCACGCGTGTATGTGTGCGCGCGCGTGTGTGTCTGCTCATGTGCCTCTCAAAGTGTATTTCACAGACTGTTTATTTGTTTTATCTCAATGTCTGTGTTAACACGTGGGACATTTGAATGCTCTTTCTGGTGTTGTAAAACGTCTTTATGTCTAAAAAGAAAACTAAACAAAAAACCAACCAGCCAAACAACAACAGCAACAACAACATTAACAACAAAAGGGTAACGCACAAACACCTGTACTCCCCCACGTCTAGATCTATTTCTGTTTACCCACTTATCATAACTCATGTGTCCCATATTTCTACCCTATATCTTCATCCAGGTAGTACATGAGTCCCGTATTTCTAACCTGTATTTATTTTTGTAGCCATGATTTATATGCCCCATATTTCCACCATACGTTTTAATCTATGTACTACACGCGCGTCCCGTATTTCCACCCTGTTTTTCTAAAAGAAAAATCCATTTGTCATAGGTGTCCTCTATTTCTACCCTACCATTAGCCTGTACATTGTTGGGTCTATACTCTAAACCAGTGCTTCAGACCACCTGCAAATAAACAGTGTGGGTGCGGCAGAAATTTTCACACAGTAGAATGCTACCAATGCTTCTTTTCACCCATCCCTTGTCTACTATCTTTTTCATTTTATTTTATATCGAGTAGAATGGAATAAGCACTTAAGTGCTTTTTTTTAACATCCAGTCCCCGTGTGTATGTGGTTTTGTAAATTCTGTCATCTGTCCCCACCGGCACACATTGGCCTACTCTTACGAAACAGGAACAGGATTTAACGTGAGCGCAAGATGTTCTGCGTGCGTTCGCACACTGGGCCTCGAAGGACTTTTGGGGAGAATGGAGTCTGTACTGATGTTAAACTCCAGAGCAAAATATCCCCCTTGAACGGAAATCGAACCCGAGTCGTCAGATTGCGAGCGCAATGTTCTAACCACTAAGCTATCATCCCGTCCCCCTGCTGTGAGACGATGTGTGGCTTCCTCTCTCAGTGACAGAATGCTGCTCCTTTAACATACACTATGAAAAGCTGATTACGCTGTTAAGATGTGTGTCTAAGCAGGTCTGTCTGTGTTTCTGTCTGTGTCTGTATCTGTCTGTCTGTCTGGCTGACTGGCTATCAGTCTGTATCTGTGTGTCTGTCTGTGTGTGTCTGTCTATCTGTTGGATGTTTTAGTTTGTTTGTCAGTGCATGATTATTTCTCGCTGTTTTGTGATATTCTAGGTTCTTTCTTTAACAATATCTTCTCTTTACTCGGTGTCAATTTTCTCTGTCTCTGTCTCTGTTTCTGTCTCTCTCACTCACTCACTCACTCACTCACTCACTCACTGAATCTAAGTTCCTGTATCTCTGTCTCAGCCTGTTTGTTTGCCTTTGTCTTTTCCATAAGTTTTCATTTTTCGTCTGTCTGTCTGTCTTTGTGTTTGTCTTTATGTATCTGTCTGTCTGTATGTCTGCTTCAGTCTCTCTCTCTCTCTCTCTCTCTCTCTGTCTCTCTGTCTGTCTGTCTGTCTGTCTGTCCCTCCCTCCCCCCCTCTCTCGCTATCTCTGTCTCTCTCTCTCTCTGTCTGTCTGTCTGTCCCCCCTCCCCCCCTCTCTCTTGCTATCTCTGTCTCTCTGTCTGTCTGTCCCTCCCTCCCCCTCTCTCTCGCTATCTCTGTCTCTCTCTCTCTGTCTCTCTGTCTGTCTGTCTGTCTGTCTCTCCCTCCATCCCCCCTCTCTCTCGCTATCTCTGTCTCTCTCACTCTCAGAAAACAAGCCACATGCCTGTGCCTACATACATAGATAAGTAAGTAGACCGGTGTAGCAAAAACTTCACAGTATCAACAAGTTTGACATATAAATATTTTCCTTCTACCCAGCCTCCATCTAAACATTCAACAATATATTATTACTGTCTACCATCTCCCATGTCTCCATCCATTCATATTGTTGTGTCTACAACAAGCTCATGCATTTATAGACCAAGTGTAAAACTATCTTGATGCATGTGACAGACAGATTCATATTATCTTCTGGCTCCAAGAACGCTTGCTATTGTAAAGTGTTTGTGTAACGTGTGACGTTCTGTGATTGATGACGAATGCATTAATGACGTCATGTCAGTGTCTTCCTGAAATTATTATGTCATTGCCTGTATCTTGCAAGTGTTTCTGCATCAAGAATATTCCCAACTGGGCATATGGTAGATTTTCTTCATTGGTCGTCACTTTATGTATCTTGGGAGTTTATTGAAGTTTCTGAATGTTTTTTCCTCATGATTTCTTGTGTTTATCGGTGGATAATAGAAGTGAAAAACAGAATTAAAAACGCCATCGGGCTATTATAAAGAGCTCCTGATTTAAGTGGACCCCCCCAAAAAACCCCCCCAAAAAACTGAAGTGGTACAGGCACGTCACACGAACATCTGGACTGGCCAAGACTGTCCTACAGCGAACAGTACAAGGAGGGAGACGAAGGGGAAGACAGAGAAAACGATAGGAAGACAACATCAGAGAGTGGACTGCAGGCCTTGAGTGGAACGATTTGCTACGGAAAGCAGGGGACCGCGTGGAGTGGAGAAAGCTGGTTGCAAAATCTTCAGTGGTCCCCCAAAAGTCTGCAAGACTTCGGGGTAGGTGAAAGCAGAAGGCCCAAAATCTGTATTTAAACAAAGCTGTAGTTGTAGCAAGAGATGAGGAAGAATGAAAAAAAAAATGCGAATGGATAATTTTTGACTAAGCTCCTTGTTAAAGACCATACTC
>CM054155.1:17295590-17305590 GCA_028751875.1 Rapana venosa | reverse complement strand
CCCAACAACCAAGGCACACACGCACACACACAACACACAGCAACATACACGCACACATACACACACACGCACACACAAACGCACACTACACACGTACACACACACACGCACATACACACGCACTGCACACACACACACACACACATGGACACACACACACAATAGGGTAGACAAAAAACAAAACACAGACACACAAAACAAAATAATCATAAAACTAACAAAACTAGCATCATGGAAAAGAATACTACAGAGAAATAGTCACACATAGAAAGACAGCGTGAAATAATACGATTGGAAGAAACATAATGAACAGATATAGCCTCCTACGTTTTGTTTGCATTATGCCCCCTGCAAGGCAGTGATGAATAGTTCTCAGTAGTCTCCCATATGTCTTTTCAGAGCTCCATCATACCCCATGGGTTATTTGCAATATCCCCCCCCCCCCCCACCTGTGTATTGCCTATCCTATGTTATTTCCTAATGCCCCAATACCATAGAAATAGAACATGGATACACGTAGGTACACAAACATCCAATCAACGGAAGCATTCAGTCGACACAGAATACAGGTACGTCCGAGCATGCACGCACGCACGCATACGCACACACACAAACACACACACAAACACACACCACACATACAAACACACAAATACACAAAAACAACCACAGACACACACAACGGATGACAACATTTACAAAATCGCTTACACCAGGGGCCGGATGTTAAAAAAAGCACACGAGTTCTTCTTTCATTATCTTGAATCAAAAGAATAAAATAATACAAAATACACACACACACACACACACACACACACACAACACACACACACACACACACGCACGCACGCCCATGTACCACACACACGCTTTCCTGAAGAGTAGGCCATTGTTTGCATGTTGGAAGGGAAGGCACAATTGACAAAACTGCGTACCCACAAGGAGGGGACTGGATGTAAAACAAACAACGCAAGACTGCTTATTCCATTATCCTCGAAATAAAAGAATAAACAAATAAATAAATGAATACATAATAAATTAAAAAACAAACAAACAAATAAATAAATAGATAACAAAATGAATAAATAATAGAATGAATGAATGAATGAATGAATGAATAAACAAACACACATAACACTTAAAAATCGCTTTGCTAAAATAAAAAATAAAGGAAAAGAAAGACAGATAAAAGACCACCGAAAGGACAGAGCTATATAATATAATCGATGCTGCCTTTAAAATTCCTCTGACAAAAATGGTATTAAAGTTATGCTGATGCTGAGAAAAGTGTGTGTGTGTGTGTGTGTGTGTGTGTTGGGGGGATTGGTTGTTCATGTTAACCAGTGTGTGTGTGTGCGTGCGAGTGTGTGTGGTGTGTTGTGTGCGTGCGTGCGTGCACGTGCGCGTATGCTTGTGTGTGTGTGTTGTTCGAGTTAACCAGGATGTGTGTGTGTGTGTTGTGTGTATGTGTGTGTGTGTGTGCGCGCGCGCGCGCGCTTGTGCTTGTGCTTGTGTGTGTGCGTGTTCATTTTGTGGGTTTTTTTGTAAGCAAATAGGTCCAGTTGTTTTCACTATGTTATCAATTGGAGAGGCTACTGAAAAGCTAGAGAGCACACGCATGCGCGCGCGCACCACACAACACACAACACACACCACGCACGCACGCGTGCGCGCATACGCATTCTCTCTCTCTCTCTCCTCTCTCTCTCTCTCCTCCTCATCTCTCTCCTCTCTCTGCCTTTGCCTCCTGTCTCTGTTGTCTCGTCTGTCTGTCTGTGTCTCTTCTGTCTGTCTGTCGGTCGGTCTGTCTGTCTGTCTGTCTGAGTCTCTCCCTCTCCCCCCTCTGTCTCTCTCACTCTCTCTCTCTCTCTCTCCGCTCTCTCTCCTCTCTCTCTCGCTCCTCTCTCTCTACTCTCTCTCTCTCGCTCTCATCTCTCCTCTATCGCTCTCATCTCTCTCTCTCGCTCTCTTCTCTCATCTCGCTCTCTCTCTCTTCTTCTCTCTCTCTCTCTCCTCTCATTCTCTCCTCTCGCTCTCTCTCTCTCGCTCTCTCTCTCTCTCATCTCTCCTCTGCTCTCTCTCTCATCTCTCTCTCTCTCATCTCGCTTCTTCTCTCTCTCTCGCTCTCTCACTCTCTCTCATCCTCCTCTCTTCTCACTTCACTCATCTCTCTCCTCTCTCTCTCTCTCTCTCTCCTCCTCTCATCTCTCTCTCTCTCTCTCAGACAAAACTGATCTGCTTTTGGTAAGTGACGCAACATCTTTATGAGCTCTGTATGAAAATTCCATTTTATGATTGTTTTAGAAAATTGTTTTCAGAAAAAATTAAGTCGCGTGTGACGGGATAGCTCAGTAGTCGGAGCACTCGCTTTCCCCCAGCCAAGTTAAGCAGCGTCGACCGTTTGCGCGCCTTGGCTTCAGTACAGTTTCCCCATTTCACCCAGCTGTAAATGGGTACCTGCCCTCTTTAGGGTCAGGGAAGGTAAAGCAGCGAGGGAGAGGAGATGGGCGCCGCCCTCAATATGCTGGCCCCTAGAGAAGTGAGGTCTCTGACGCCTCGCTCCCCTACGACCTTATAGGTTATGGGACTCTTTTACCTTTTTACCTTAACCCCGCCCCCCCCCCCCTCCCTTGACAATAGATATCATTGGGCAATGTCAATAACTTGTTCAAAGTGTCAAAGCGTCTCCGTCTCTGTCTGTCTGTCTGTCTCTGTCTGTCTGTCTGTCTGTCTCTCTCTCTCTCTCAGTGTGTGTGTGTGTGTGTGTGTGTGTGTGTGTTACTTGTCTGTCGCACATTCCATACCGTAATTAATCACAGGAAATTGGATTTTTTAAAAGTTATATTTCACTTTAAATGAGAAATAATGAAGAACACATACCCTTTATCTGTAACTGCATATTTGAATCAAGAAATATGAGCCAAACACTTTTCAGCACAATTTGTTAATGTGCGGACAGAATCGTTTTATTTTCCGTGTGAAAGCTTGAAAAACCACGGTATATCTGATCTTTGCGATGAAACCGTTATGTCCAGTCATAAATTGTCATTTTCATCCATTATCTTTTTATTATGATAAGATTGCTTGCAGATTTATTTCTTCTAAACATTTCGATTTATGGTAGAAAAAAAGGTATAGCAATCTCTCTGTGTGCAAAAACCCTTTTTAAAAAAAGGAACAAGTTGCACTGAAGAATCTTGTAAATAAATACTTTTCTACTTTTTTGTACGTTAATTTTAAAGTTGGATATTTCCCTGATGCACTAGATTATGAGTGGCATATCGGCGTGTTTATGAGATGAGATAGTATTTTGAAAGCCTTATGCATGTATATGCACAATATTCGAAGACCAAAATGCCAAATCTATTCAAAGCAAGAAGCTAATCGCACGTACGTGGCAAAACCTATAGACAAAAATGGTCACTCTCGTAAATAATCAACCACGTATCAATCCGATCCAATCCGATTCAATCCAATTCAATCCTATCATGTCCAATCCTGTCCTATTGTAGAAGGTCCCGCACAGGACAGATGCAAAAAACCCCAGCCCAACCTATAGAGAAAATGTCATTCTCATAGGTAAATAATCACATATTATCAATCCAATCCAATATATTCCAATCGCATCCAATCCAACCCAATCCAATCAAGTCCTATCATATTCAATCCAGTCCTATTTTAGTAAGCCCTGCACATGACAGAAGCAAATTAAAAAACAACTATAGCGCAAAGACCACTCTCATAAATAATCCAATTCAATCCAATCCAATTATATTCAACCCAGTCCTAATTTAGAATTCCCTGCCCATGACATGCATACAAACTAAAGAGCCAAGGTCACTCTCATAAGCAAACAATCACATATCAATTCCATCCCATCCCATCCAATCCCATCCATTCCAGTCCCATCCAATAGAATCCCATCCATTCCAGTCCCACCCAATCCCATCCAATCGAATCCCATCCATTTCAGTCCCATCCAATCCCATCCAATCGAATCCCATCCATTTCAGTCCCATCCAATCCCATCCAATCGAATCCCATCCATTTCAGTCCCATCCAATCCCATCCAATCGAATCTCACCCCGTCCAGTCCCACCCAATCCCATCCAATCGAATCCCATCCATTTCAGTCCCATCCAATCCCATCCAATCGAATCCCATCCATTTCAGTCCCATTCAATCCCATCCAATCGAATCTCACCCCTTCCAGTCCCACCCAATCCCATCCAATCGAATCCCATCCATTTCAGTCCCATCCAATCCTATCCAATCGAATCCCATCCATTTCAGTCCCATCCAATCGAATCCCATCCATTTCAGTCCCACCCAATCCCATACAGTCCTATTGTAGGGAAGCCCTGCCCATAACGGAGGACCTGTCAGGGAAGTCACCATGTCAACATGTCAGTCTCAGTGCATATATATGTATGTATGCATAATCTATCTATCTATCTATCTATCTATCTATCTATCTATCTATCTATCTATCTATCTATCTATCTATCTATCTGTCTGTCTGTCTGTCTGTCTGTCTATCTATCTATCTATCTATCTATCTATCTATCTATCTATCTATCTATCTGTCTATCTGTCTGTCTGTCTGTCTATCTATCTATCTGTCTATCTATCTATCTATCTATCTATCTATCTATCTATCTATCTATCTATCTATCTATCTATCTATCTATCTATCTATCTATCTGTCTGACTGTCTGTCTGTCTGTCTATCTATCTATCTATCTATCTATCTATCTATCTATCTATCTATCTATCTATCTATCTATCTACATACATGCATACATACATACATACACACAACGACAACAACAACAACAACAACAACAATAACAACAACACACAGAAATTAAAGTCAGATCAAGTCCAACTCTTCTCCCGTGTCTCCCTATCAAGGCCCCAGCTAACCTTAATTGAGGGTCAGACAAGGCCAGTGTCTCTGCCTTGTTGGGAAGAAGGGCCACAGTCATAAGCGACAGGTGGACGTGAATGGAATTAAACGAAAGAGACGAGTTATCAAAAATAAACCGTGTTCGTTGCAAAGAACTCTGTGTGTGTGTGTGTGTGTGGATGGGTGGGTGTGGGTGTGTGTGTGTGTTACTTGTCTGTCGCACATTCCATACCGTAATAAATCGCAGGAAATTGGATTTTTTAAAAGTTATATTACACTTTAAATGAGAAATAATGAAGAACACAGACCCTTTATCTGTAACTGCATATTTGAATCAAGAAATATGAGCCAAACACTTTATAGCACAATTTGTTAATGTGCGGACAGAATCGTTTTATTTTCCGTGTGAAAGCTTGAAAAACCACGGTATGTCTGATCCTTGCGATGAAACCGTTATGTCCAGCCATAAATTGTCATTTTCATCCATTTTCTTTTTATTATGATAAGATTGTTTGCAGATTTATTTCTTCTAAACATTTCGATTTATGGTAGAAAACAAGGTATAGCAATCTCTCTGTGTGCACAAATCTTTTTTTTAAAAAGGAACAAGTTGCACTGAAGAATCTTGTAAATAAATACTATTCTACTTCTTTTTACGTGAATTTCAAAGTTGGATATTTTCCGGATACACTAGATTATGAGTGGCATATCGGCGTGTTTATGAGATGAGATAGTATTTTGAAAGCCTTATGCATGTATATGCACAATATTCGAAGACCAAAATGCCAAAACTATTCAAAGCAAGAAGCTAATCGCACGTACGTGGCAAAAACTCTAGAAAAAAAGATCACTCTCGTAAGTAAACAATCACGTATCAATCCGATCCAATCCAATTCAATCCAATTTAATCCAATTCAATCCTGTCATGTCCAATCCTGTTCTATTGTAGAAAGTCCCGCCCAGGACAGATGCAAAAAACCCCAGCCCAACCTATAGAGAAAATGTCATTCTCATAGGTAAATAATCACATATTATCAATCCAATCCAATATATTCCAATCGCATCCAATCCAACCCAATCAAATAAAGTCCTATCATATTCAATCCAGGCCTACTTTATTAAGCCCTGCTCATGACAGAAGCAAAACATCTAAAACTATAGCGCATACATTCGAACACCCAGATTTAAACAAACCACTGTTGGCCGTCGCTCTTTCTCTGTTTCCGGTCCCTCTACATGGGACGACCTCCCTCTTCCTCTTCGCCAAAAGCCTTCATGTGATTCTTTCAAATCTAGCCTCAAAACGCACTTATACTCTACTTGAGATCTTCCCCTGTTATCTGTTCCTACTTCTCAATAGCTGCCTTCACCTCCACCACCCCCACCTAAGTGTGTTGTGTATATAAATTTGATATTTGTTTATCTTGATATTTATGGATGGTTGCATGCATGTGAATGATTTGAATGCAAGCGCTTTGATTTGTTTACTTTACAAGATTCAGCGCTATATAAATTACATACATTATTATTATTATTATTATTATTATTATTAAAGACCACTCTCATAAATAATCCAATCCAATCCAATCATATTCAATCCAGTCTTAATTTAGAATTTCCTGTCCATTGCCGATGCATACAAACTAAAGAGCAAAGGTCACTCTCATAAGCAAACAATCACATATCAATTCCATCCCATCCCATCCAATCCCATCCATTCCAGTCCCATCCAATATAATCCCATCCATTCCAGTCCCACCCAATCCCATCCAATCGAATCCCATCCATTTCAGTCCCATCCAATCGAATCCCATCCATTTCAGTCCCATCCAATCCTATCCAATCGAATCCCATCCATTTCAGTCCCATTCAATCCCATCCAATCGAATCTCACCCCTTCCAGTCCCACCCAATCCCATCCAATCGAATCCCATCCATTTCAGTCCCATCCAATCCCATCCAATCGAATCCCATCCATTTCAGTCCCATTCAATCCCATCCAATCGAATCCCATCCATTTCAGTCCCACCCAATCCCATACAGTCCTATTGTAGGGAAGCCCTGCCCATAACGGAGGACCTGTCAGGGAAGTCACCATGTCAACATGTCAGTCTCAGTGCATATATATGTATGTATGCATAATCTATCTATCTATCTATCTATCTATCTATCTATCTATCTATCTATCTATCTATCTATCTATCTATCTATCTATCTATCTATCTATCTGTCTGTCTGTCTGTCTGTCTATCTATCTATCTATCTATCTATCTGTCTATCTGTCTGTCTGTCTGTCTATCTATCTATCTGTCTATCTATCTATCTATCTATCTATCTGTCTGACTGTCTGTCTGTCTGTCTATCATCTATCTATCTATCTATCTATCTATCTATCTATCTATCTATCTATCTATCTATCTACATACATGCATACATACATACATACACACAACGACAACAACAACAACAACAACAACAACAATAACAACAACACACAGAAATTAAAGTCAGATCAAGTCCAACTCTTCTCCCGTGTCTCCCTATCAAGGCCCCAGCTAACCTTAATTGAGGGTCGACAAGGCCAGTGTCTCTGCCTTGTTGGGAAGAAGGGCCACAGTCATAAGCGACAGGGGAACGTGAATGGAATTAAACGAAAGGGACGAGTTATCAAAAATAAACCGTGTTCGTTGCAAAGAACTGTGGTGTGTGTGTGTGTGTGTGTGTGTGTGTGTGTGTGTGGTATGTGTGCGTGTGTTTGTGTGTGTATGTGGTGTGTGTATATGTGTGCGTGTGTGATGTGTATGTTGTATGTCTGCGTGTGTGATGTGTGTGTGTGTGATGTGTGTTGTGATGTGTGTGTGATGTGTGTGTGTATGTATGTGTGCGTGTGTGTGATGTGTGTGTGATGTGTGTGTATGTATGTGTGGTGTGTAATGTGTGTGTGATGTGTGTGTGTGATGTGTGTGGTATGTATGTGTGCGTGTGTAATGTGTGTGTGATGTGTGTGTGTGATGTGTGTGTATGTATGTGTGCGTGTGTGATGTGTGTGTGATGTGTGTGTGTGTATGTGTGCGTGGTGTGATGTGTGTGTGATGTGTGTGTGTGTGTGTGTGTGTGTGTGTGTGGGGGGGGGGGGTGATGTGTGTGTACGCGCGCGCGCATTAAAGTGTGTGTGTGGTGTTTTTTTAAATTTGAAGTTATCTTGGAATATTGAAACAAATAATTATAAATCATACATTTCTGGTATTCCCTCCCCCCCCCCCCCCCCCCCCCCGGAATATGATACCTCACAATGATGCACCTGACATTGCTGTAATTACCCTTCATGAGATGATTGAAGTTTTTGTTCGACTTTTAACTTGACTACGGTTTGATAACTCAATCCTGACGGAAGGGGGGGGGGGGGAGGTGGTGGATGGGGGTGGAAGGAGGGACGACATCCAGTTTTTCAGGAAGTTAAAGATTATTGCTCATGTAATATGGCTAACGGGATCTTTAAGGAGCCAGCAATAAAATGTTTGTGCCTAATGTAACATCCTGAACATACTGATACCCGAGAAGCAGATGCTCCACGGTTATTCACATAGTACTAGAACCAAACAAAAAGAAGTTCTCTAGCCTATCGGGACGGGATAGCTCAGTGGTCAGAGCACTCGCTTTCCCCCAGCCAAGTTAAGCAGCGTCGAGCGTGGTTACCAGTTGGATGGGTGACCGTTTGCGCGCCTTGGCTTCAGTACAGTTCCCCCAGTTCACCCAGCTATAAACGGGTACCTGCCCTCTTTAGGGTCAGGGAAGGTAAAGCAGCGAGGGAGAGGAGATGGGCGCCGCCCTCAATATGCTGGCCCTTAGAGAAGTAAGGTCTCTTGACGCCTCGCTCCTCTACGACCTTATAGGTTATGGGACACCTTTGCTTTTTTAATGTAAGGGCAGTCAGTGTGTATCCCAGTGAGTGCTGTATTTTTTTTCCTATAATGTTTTCCGCACAGAAAGGGAGGATGAATAACTGTACACAAAGACAGGCAATAATGCGCCATGGATGCTGCTGCATGCATTGTGTTAACATGTGCTGTCTTTAAGGGAAGAGATCAGCGCAGCCTGAATTTTCTGCAGAGACATTTATCATTACTTTATTCTTTTTGTATACTCTTTATAGTATATTAGTATATATTAATTTCTTTTGAGGAAAATGGTATAAGCACTTATATCCCCCCACCACCGTGGAAATGCCTGGGGCCTGCCAGTATTGACAGCATCCCCGCCCACTGGAAATTCTGCGCTAGCAAGTCCCTCTTTTCTATCAATCTCTTATTTTTTTGCCTTGTTGTTTTTTTTATTTCCTGTCACCTCCATCTTGTCTTTCTCAGACTTCTTGGTCCATCCATTCTCCTTTCCTTTTTCTCCAGAAAAAAACACACAACTGAAAATGTAACAATTCTCTCCACACGCCAAAGTGGGATGCGCCGGGCCTAATTTGTCAGGCGCTTAACGGCAGCGCAACGCATTTTCGCTCATATGACAGACAACGTTAGTTACTGTCTGAGCTTTCTACACTGAAGACAAAGAGTAAAGACAGGGGCTCTGCAGGGGTGAAGACGAAAGAATAAAATAAAGAAAATAACAAGTCAGTATGGGGTGAGACAATTTCCCAGAAGAAAAAAAGTGCTTAAGTGATTAGAAAAAATGAATGGCGAAGATGAGGAGAGTGGAGGTTGGGGTGGAGGCGGTTGGGGGGATGGGGGTGGGTGGTGGAGTGGTGAGGGTGGAGGGCCTGCTAGCTAAAATCCTGTCTGCAAGGTCACCTCTGCCAGAAAATAATAATGTATGGAATTTATATAGCGCTGAATCTTGTAGAGCAACAAATCAAAGCGCTCAGGGTGTTTTTTTTTTATCGAGGATAATGGAATAAGCACTCAGGTGCTTTTTTACATCCAGTTCCCGTGTGTATGCGGTTTTGTAAATTTTGTCATCTGTTCCCACCGGCACACAATGGCCTACTCTTTAGAAATGCGGAACAGGATTTAACGTGTGCGCAAGATGTTCTGCATGCGTTCGCACACGGGGCCTCGGTTTATAGTCTCATCCAAAGGACTT
>CM054155.1:17280590-17290590 GCA_028751875.1 Rapana venosa | reverse complement strand
TGTCATCTCGTGCTGAGTTAACTTCATACCAGTAGTTTCCAGTCTTTTCGCTGCGCAAAGCAATTTCTGGAAATTTATTATTAATTTCATTTTTGTCAGTTATTGTGAAGCTGTTGCAAAAGTGCCCGGCTTTTAGAGTCGCGTGTTTTTAGAACAGGAGCGAAAACAACGCTTACAAAATAAAGAAAAAAATGGAATGCTTAAGTCGTCGTCGCCATCGTCGTCGTCGTCGTCGTCGTCGTCATCATCATCATCATCATCATCATCATCATCATCATCATCATCATCGTCGTCGTCGTCATCATCATCATCATCATCATCATCATCATCATCACCATCATCATCATCATCAACACCACCACCATCACCCTCCTCCTCCTCGTCATCACCATCACCACCACCATCACCATCTCCTCCTCCTCTCCTCCTCCTTCTCCTCCTCCTCCTCCTCATCATCATCAACACCACCACCATCACCCTCCTCCTCCTCCTCCTCCTCCTCTCATCATCATCATAATCATCATCATTATCATCATCTCATCATTATCATCATCTCATCATCATCATCATCATCATCATCATCATCATCATCATCATCATCATCATCATCATCATCATCATCATCATCTCATCATCACCATCATCACCATCATCACCATCATCACCACCATCATCATCACCACCACCACCACCACCACCACCACACCCACCACCACCACCACCACACCACCACCACCACCACCACCACCACCATCATCATCATCATCATCATCATCATCATCATCATCATCATCATCATCATCATCATCATCATCTCATCATCAATTCCGGGATCTTGTCAAACTCGCAGCAAACAAATGACGGCATACGCATCAGATTCTATGGTTACTGATTCCTCCTATCAATAATTATCAAAAGCGCTTTTCGCTTCCAATGCAATATGAGTATGAATGGATGAACCTGATCTTTTCTCCTCATCACTCATTTTGCCCACCACCTCCACCACCACCTAGGCGAGTGGTCGACTCGACGCTGTGTTTTCCAGACGATAAATTTTCCATGACTGCAGCAGGGCTGCATGCTTTCAGACCTGTCATTTCCCTTCGCCCTTTTCCTCATTACCTTTTTTTTTCTTTAAGGAAGATGATAATGGGGCGGGGGGGGGGGGGGGGGGGGGGGGGGAGGAATAAGCAGAGTGTCGGACCCAATACCTGTAATAATTCAAAAGTGGGGTAAAGATTGCGGTGTTTGTGTCTGTGTGTGTGTGGTGTGTGTGTGTGTAAGTAAGAAAGTACACACAACAACACACACAACAACACACCAACACACACACACACACACACACAAACACACACACACACACACACGTGCGCGCGCGCGCTCACGCACACACAAAGAAACACACACACAACAATATCACTTTTGATTTAATGTCAAGTTTTGAGTCAGACAACCCGCTTATTCCACCCCATAATTATATCATCATCATCATCTTTAAAGAAAATTATCGGGGGACGGGATAGCCTAGTGGTTAGAGTGATGCGCTCGTGATCTGCTGACCCGGGTTCGAATCTCGTTCAAAAGGATTTTTCCTCTGGAGTTAACATCTGTGCTAGCTCTACTCCTCCCAAAAGTCCTTCGATTGAGACTATAAACCGAGCTCCCGTGCGTGAACTCATGCAGAACATCTTGCGCACATGTGAACGCCCGTTCCGCTTTTCGGAAGAGTAGGCCATTGTGTGCTGGTGGAAACAGATGACAAAATTGACAAAACTGCATACACACGGGGACTGAATGTAAAAAAAGCACCCTAGTGCTTATTCTATTATCCTCGAAGTGAAAGAATAAAAGACAGAAAAATGAACACACACGCAGAGACACACAGACACACAGCACGTAAGTGCTTATTCCATTATCCTCAATAAAAAAGAATAAAAAAAATAAAAAATAAAAAATGACACACACACCACACACACACACACACACACACACACACACACACACACACACACACTTATACATATGTATACACACACGGTGCACCAATGAATATTGCATCCGACCGTTTGCATACCATTAAGGTAACTGCATTTCGTCCTCAGGGATGATGTCTAAACATGTCACCAGTACGGAAGCGGTTTTTGTTTGGTTGTTTGTTTTTAAACATCTTCATTCTTTCCTACCAACACGCGATGGGCTACTCTTCCAAAAAGTGGATCTGGTTTTAAAGTGTTTGAAAGACGTTATGCGTGCGTTTGCACAGGTGACATCGGTTTATAGTTTCATCCAAAGGACTTTTGAAGAAAAGGAGTCGGTACTGATGTTAATTTGAGGGGAAAATCACCCCTTCTGTGTGTGTGTATGTATCTCTCTCTCACTCTGTCTCTCTGTTTACAATAAACACTTGGAAGAAGTGGATTCTCATAAATTGCTTGGGTTAAATATTGATAACAATTTGTCTTGGTTTAGTCATCTTTCAAATTTGTCCAAAAAGTTAGCCCAGAAAATCTTTCAGCTCAATAAAATAAAACTTTTTCTTGATCAACATACCCGCAAACTATTTTTTCATGCTTATATACAGCCTGACATAGATTATGCTTCCACATGCTGGGATTTAGCCGGTAAAAATTGTCTAAAGCGATTAGAAAGTTTGTATAGACGTTCTTTAAAAATAGTGCTTCTTAAATCAACACCCTTGGAAGTAACAGATTACAAGGAACTTAATATTCTTCCCTTCCATCTAAGATGTCGTTTTAACAAAGGTGTGTTCATGTACAAAATTATGTATAATCTTGCGCCATCCTATCTTCACAAGTTTATTGTAAATAATGTTCGAGGCAAAAGTATACTGTTTATCCCACGACCAAGAACTGATCTCTTTATGTCTTCTTTAATTTATTCAGGAGGTAAACTTTGGAATGAAATCCCTGATCACTTAAAACAAAAACCTAGTTTTTCATCCTTCAAAACATCGTTTCAGAGATATTTGTTTCAGGTGGTCTGAAAGAACTAAGCACTTGGTCCTGTGTGAGAGGAAATGAATATCCAGAAGACGTGGACTGAGTGGGGACAGATGGACAGGGAAAAACTTGAAGGAAGGACCAGGGGCAATGAAAGAAGCTGCATCAACATGGTTCCTACTCCCACTTAGACTAGAAATTATTGTTATGCCATTATTGATAAAGTCTTATTTAGTTGATTGTGAATATAATGTGTGTATGAGTGTGTTATATTTACTTGTAACTTTGTGAGTGTGCTGTCTTTTTCTTCATATTTTTTTTCGTGTTCTCGTTGATAATTGGGGCTTGTTTGTGTATGTGTGTGTGTGTGTGTGTGTGTGTGTGTGTGTGTGTGTGTGTGTGTGTGTGTGTGCGTGCTGGTGTGTGTGTGTGTATGTGTGTGTGTGAGTGTGTGTGTTCATGCATTCTTCTACAAATTCATTTGGTTTGGATGAGACTTGTTGGGTTTATTCTATAATATTTTCCTTAGGAAAATGGGGAGTGGAGTTGGGCATGGTGCAAAGAAACGTACTTATTCATTTCCCTACAACATAGTGTTAAATGCGTTTGTATATTCTCTGTTTATCTGTCTGTCTGTACCTGTCTATAGCTCCGGCTCTATCTCTGTCTCTGCCTGTCTGTTGTCTGTTGTCTCTCTCCCTCCCTCCCTCCCTCTCCCTCTTTCTCTCTCTCTTATTGTCTCTTTGATTTTCATCTCATAATAGTAGTAGTATTTCATTATGATGCTCATTTGAATCTTCATTGGAATGTATCTAAAACTGCTGATTCTTACTGTTGCATTCTTTGTTTACTTGAAGGGTTTTTTGCATTGCTGTGTGTTTGTCTATTTGTTGCTGCTAGGTTTAGTTTCAGTTCTTCTGTTTTGATTAGTGTGTGTGTGTGTCTGTGTGTGTGTGTGGGGGGGGGGGGGGGTATGTAGTTTTTCTCGACTTTTTCCTTCTTTTCTTATTTTTTTTCTGTTTTTTTTTTCCTTTTTTGTGTGAGAGCATGGTGTAAAGAAGCCCTGTGTTTATCCATTTACTCTCAATAAAATTTCGAGTTCGAGTTCGAGTTCGAGTTCGAGTTCTCTCTGTCTCTGCGTGCCTCTGTCCACTTCTCTCTCTCTCTCTCTCTCTCTCTCTCTCTCTCTCTCTCTCTCTCTCTCTCTCTCTCTCTCTCTCTCTCTCTCTTCTCTCTCTCTCTCCCCCCTCTCTCAATGTCTCCCTCTCTCTCTGTCACTCTGCCTCTCTGTCTCTGTCTGTCTGTCTCTCTCGGACATCTTGCGCACACGTTAAACCCTGTTCCGCTTTTCGTAAGAGTAGGCCACTGTGTGCCGGTGGGAACAGATGACAGAATTTACACAACCGCATACACACGGGGATTGGATGTAAAAAAGCACATAAGTGCTCATTTCATTATCGTCGATATAAAAGAATGACATTTTTTCTAAAATCTCTCTCTCTCTCTCTCTCTCTCTCTCTCTCTCTCTCTCTCTCTCTCTCTCTCTCTCTCTCTCTCTCTCTCGCAATGGGTGAAAGTAGTAACGCAACAATTCATCTGAATCTTACTGTAAATCACTTCACCATGTCGTGGAATCCATGCCATAAAGAGGCCATTTGGGCTGAAGAAATGTATACAATTTATTTCTGAAAATGTGTGTTTTGTGCCCAGTCCCCTTCCCACTGTTCCCTTGTGAATGGGTTTAAAAAGCTTAACACAATAAAATATTGTCATTGTCATTGTCTGTGGTGGTGGTCGTCGTGGTTCGAATATCCGATGTCAGATCGCAAACTCGAACGCTCTTATAACCACTAAGCTAGCCCTCCTATCCATCCCTACCCTCACCCCCTAACACACCCACCCACCCATCCACCCATCCCACTGTTACACTGACCACTTTCCCCATGGTTGTCTTTGTTTCTGCTGCTGCTGCTGCTGCTGCTGCTGCTGCTGCTGCTGCTAGGCTGTCTGTTTGGCCAGCATCAATTGGACAGGGTGGTTTTTAATTAACCGTGACATTGAGCTTGCGTGCTACCTGTTTTGTGTTGTGGAGTCTGCCTTGTTTGTTGTCGTCCTGTTTTGTGTTGTGGAGTTTGCCCTGTTTGTTGTCGTGAATGTGCCAATTGAACTTCGCTCCCGTGACAAAACCGCGCAGCTGACAGAGAGAGATAGAGGTAGAGAGAGATAGAGAGAGAGGAGAGAGAGAGAGAGAGGAGAGAGAGAGAGGAGAGAGAGAGGAGAGAGAAGAGAGAGAGAGAGAGAAGAGGAGGGAAGGGAGAGAGAGAGAGAGGGGGAGGGGAGGAGAGAGGGAGGGAGAGAGAGAGGGAGGGAGGGAGAGAGAGGGGAGGAGGAGAGAGAGGGGGAGGGAGGGAGAGAGAGAGAGAGGGAAGGAGGCAGAGAGAGAGGGAGGGAGAGAGGGAGGGAGGGAGGGAGAGAGAGGGAAGGGAGAGAGGGAGGGAGAGAGAGAGAGAGAGGGGAGGGAGAGGAGAGAGAGGGAGGGAGGAAAGAGAGAGGGAGGGAGAAGGGAGGGAGAGAGAGAAAGAGAGAGGGAGGAGAGGAGAGAGGGGGGAGGGAGAGGAGAGAGAGGGAAGGAGGCAGAGAGGAGAGAGAGAAGGAGGGAGGGAGGGAGGGAGAGAGGGGAGGGAGGGAGAGAGAGAGAGAGGGAGGGGAGGCAGAGAGAGAGCGATGGAGGGAGAGAGAGAGAGAGGGATGGAGGTGAGAGAGAGAGAGAGGGAGGGGAGAGAGAGAGAGAGAGGGATGGAGGGAGAGAGAGAGAGGGAGGGAGGGAGAGAGAGAGGGAGGGAGAGAAAGAGAGAGAGAGGGATGAGAGAGAAAGAGAGAGAGGGAGGGAGAGAGAGGGAGGGAGAGAGAAAGACATAGAGAGAGAAAGAGAGACAGAGAGAAAAGAGAGAGAGGAGGGGAGAGAGAAAGAGAGAGAGGAGAGAGGAGAGAGAAAGGAAGAGAGGAGAGGGACAGAGAGAGAAAGACAGAGAGAGAGGCAGAGAAAGACAGAGAGAGAGGCAGAGAGACAGAGAGAGAAAGACAGAAAGAGAGAGAGAGGGGGTGGGGGACAGAGAGAGAAAGAGAAAGAGAGAGAGATGAGGGGAGAGAGAGAGAGGACAGACAGACAGAGAGAGAGACAGAGAGAGAAAGACAGAGAGGAGAGAGAGAGGAGAAGAGAGACAGACAGAGAGACAGAGAGAAAGAGAGAAATAGAGAGAAGAGGAGAGAGAGAGAGGAGAGAGAGAGATGGAGAGAGAAGAGAGAAAGAGAGAGAGGGACAGAGAGAGAAAGACAGAGAAAGAGAGACAGAGAGACAGAGAGAGAACTCGAACTCGAACTCGAACTCGAATGATTTATTCACAAAAAGGCCATTGGCCCATACATGAAGGGGGTTGCCGAACTGCTTAGTATTTTGGTTAAAAAATAAAATAAAATATAAACAAAAACACACACACAAACAACATGTTACTGTATAACAAAAAGTCAGCTACAAAAATATCACTTAGGATAACATTATCTCTCTTATTCTGGAAGCTTTACACAAATATAAAGTGAGGCTGCGCACAACCTCAGGATGACTTGATGCCAGGAGTAAACAGAGTCTAAATAAATTAGGCTGCCTACTATATTTAACAGGGATGTAGTTCTGCCTAACATCCTCAAAAACTGGACAGCACAACACAAAATGTACTTCATCCTCCGGTGCTTGCTTACATAATGGGCATAGCAGCCTGAGGTCGTAAATATCATGTTCTCTGTATCTGAATTTATGAACATTTATATTGATACACCAAGTCTAAACTTAGACATAATTCTTTTCAAATGTATATCCATATCAAGTTTTAGATAAGGTTTGACATCATGCAAACTTATAAATTGTCTGTACATTTGAAATCTTTCACTGTTTTGTATATGATCACTCCATTGCTGCCATCGGCAGTCAATCAGTCTTTGCCTGAAAGCGTTAATAAACTCTCTACAATTTCCGACTCCTTGATTGAGCCAAACAAATCTAAACCCGAGTTCACACAAACAGGTACGTATTTGTGTCACCCAGTTGTTTTTCCCTTTGACATCTAGATCATAAAGCATCTTGTAGGATTTAAAAGGTAGCCTGCTCTCATTCATATGCAGAATCTTAATCCAATATCTAATGCATTTTACAGCAGCATTAACAGAGAGAGGGTATCTATTAGTTTCACTATAAACAAGATCATTAGGTGTACGTCTATCTAATCCTAAAAACTGCTTTAAAGCAAAGAGGTGTACAGACAGAGAGAGAGAGAAAGAGAGACAGACAGACAGATACAGACAGACAGACAAGGCCAGAGACAGAGAGACAGACAGACAGACAGGCACACATGCAGTCCCACCCCTCACACGCCCCTAACCCCCACACAAACACACATGTATTTATAGTCAGATTAATCATACGTTGCACACACACAAAGTCACTAACACACATACACACGCACGCACACACACACACACACACAAAGTCATGCATGTTAAACACACACACACACTCACAAATTCACGCATGCAAACACACACCCTCACACACACGCTAACACACACACCGCGCGCACGCACGCACGGACAAACAACACCCCCCCCCCCACTCACACACAAAACACACACACACAGACACACACCACACACACACAACACACTCACCTACACCCCACCCACCCACCACTCACACACACACACTAACACCCCCCCCCCATCCACACACACACAAACACACACAAACACACACGCCCCACCCACACCCACACCCACACTCCCACACAAACACACACAAACAACCCCCACCCCCCCACCCACAAACACACCCACACACACACACATATCCATCTATCATTGACACTGATCCAGAATATTGATAAGTTTGGATGATAGACAGGGGAGGACGGGGAGTGGGTGGGGTTGATGGGGTAGGGGTGGTGGGTTGGGGGTGGTGGGTTGGGGGGTGGGTGGGTTGGCGGAGGTGAGGGTGGACGGGAGGAACAATGCAGGTTGCAGTAACTGCATAATATCTACTGCAGTGACGATGCCTAAGGACTCTGATGTGACAGTCAACACACACACGCTTTCGCTTGCGACTGCGAAGAGATGTAAAGAAGCACATAGACACATTAACATACAGACACACAGATATACAGATAATGATAATAATAAATGGAATTTATATAGCGCTATATCTTGCAAAAAGAAATCAAAGCGCTTACATTCCTCACACTCATACATACAAACAATAACAATTTACAGAGCTAACAAATTCGAATGTACAAAGATTATACACTTTGGCAGGGGGATGGGATTTTGGCTGTTTTAGGCAGGGATAGATTTGAAATGAAACAAGAGGGGGAAAATCAGATTTGGAACAAATATGTCTTGAGGCTGGATTTAAATACACACACACTTTGCGTTTGCTTTTTATATCCATCCCCTTCTTCTGAATGCTATCATGACATTTACATGTAGAATATATTTAAAAACGAGAGAGAGAGAGAGAGAGAGAGAGAGAGAGAGAGAGAGAGAGAGTCAGACAGACAAAGAAAGACACAGAGAGACAGAGAGAGACAGACAGAGACAGAGAGACAGAGGGAAACAGAGAGACAGAGAGAACTCTGAAATAAGAGACAGAGAGACAAAGAGAGACAGACAGACAGAGAAAAATAGAGAACTCGAACTCGAACTCTCGAACTAGAATATTTTAATGAGGGTAATTGGATAAGCCAGAGGCTTCTTTACACCAGGCCCTCATGGGGAAACAAGTGAAACAAACATGAATAAACCAATTGATCAACAAACAAGATAATGTCAGAAAGCAAAGAAATGAATCATTCAAATTGCCATTCAAACAGAGAGAGAGACAGACAGAGACAGAGGGAAACAGAGAGACAGAGAGAACTCTGAAATAAGAGACAGAGGACAGAGAGAGACAGAGAGAGACAGAGAGACAGAGATAGAGACAGACAGACAGACAGAGAGACAGAGGGAGACAGAGAGACAGAGAGAACTCTGAAATAAGAGAGAGAGAGAGAGAGAGAGAGAGAGAGAGAGAGAGGACAGACAGACAGACGACAGAAGACAGATAGACAGAGACACAGAGACAGACAGAGACTCAGAGACAGGCAGAGACACAGAGACAGAGAGAACCCTGAGATAAGAGAGAGAGAGAAGAGAGAGAGAGAGAGAGAGAGAGAGAGAGAGAGAGAGAGGAGAGAGAGGAGAGAGAGAGAGAGAGAGAGAGAGAGAGAGAGAGAGAGAGAGAGATGCCAGATTCTGTTTTGTTTCAGACGCATTTCACAAAGAACAAGAACACACTCTTGGTCTATTGCACGCAGAAAACTACTGAATAATGTAAACAACCAGTCAGAGGACTTAACCCCGAATCTTAAAAATAGGAGAGGAGACTGCTGGACATTGTAGACAGAAAGTGGAGAAGAATCCCCCGACCCTATTCTACACATACATCTTACTTAGTTTAACTCTATAATAAACTTCTCTCCTCACCTCCGGGATAGCCTGGTGGTTACAGTGATGTATGTATTCGTGATCTGCTGACCCGCGTTCCAATCTCGTTCGGGAGGATTTTTGTTTTCTCTGGAGTTAACATCGGTGCTGACACCACTCTTCCCCCCCAAAAGTCTTTCGGATGAAACTATAAACAGAGGTCCCGTGTGCGAACGCACGCAGAACATCTTGCGCACACGTTAAATCCCGTTCCGCTTTTCGGAAGAGTAGGCCATTGTGTGCCGGTGGGAACGGATGACAAAATTGAAAAAAACTGCGTACACACGAGAACTGGATGTAAAAAAAAAAGCACATGAGTGTTTATTCCATTATCCTCAAAATAAAGAATAAATAAATAAATAAATATTCTATAGTGTACCAGACCGTCATGGGCACCACTGAAGATTTTGCAACCAGCTTCCTCCACCCCTGGAGGTTTTCAGCTATCCGTGCTTGTAGCAGGTCGTTCCACT
>CM054155.1:17263090-17270590 GCA_028751875.1 Rapana venosa | reverse complement strand
CTACAGACGGGACGGGGTAACCCAGTGGTTAGAACATTGTGCTCGCAATCTGAAGACCCGGGTTCGATTACCGTTCAAAGGGAAATTTTTCTCTGGAGTTAGCATCAATGCAGACTCCACTCTCCCCAAAAGTCCTTCGGATGAGACTATAAACCGAGGTCCCATGTGCGAACGCACGCAGAACATCTTGCGCACACGTTAAATCCTGTTCCACTTTTCGTAGGAGTAGGCCATTGTGTGCCGGTGGGAACAGATGACAGAATTCACAAATCCGTATACACACAGGGACTGGATGTAAAAAAAAGCACATAAGTGCTTATTCCATTATCCTCGATATAAAAGAATATAAAAAAAAATAAAATAAAAAATGTCTAGCACATGGAGGATGGCCATATCCCAAAAGACAGTCTGTGTGGAGAGTTGGCATCTGAGAGAAGAACAAACAGCTACGCTACAAGGATGTCTGCAAGAGAGACACGAAAACACTTAACATCAACACCCAAAATACTGCGCTTGATATTCACCACATTCTTTTTTGCGTTGACTCAAAAGCAGTATTGATGGCACTAAAGCACTGGCAGGGGAACATAAAGAAAGATATTGTATTTGAGATTAAATTCTTGATACATTGTATTGCAAGCAGAGGCGTACAAATACATTTTTGCTGGGTCCCTTCTCACTGTGGAATCTATTGGGATGAGTTGGTTGATTCTTTAGCAAAACAAGGTGCCTCTGATTACAACACTGAAACGTTTGATTACAATCTCGCATTGTCCTCGCATGAAATTAATGCTAAATTGATGAACTGTGTGCATTCCAAAATGAAGAAAACACACTTTGAAAACATTTCTTGCTCACGGAAAGTAGAAATTTTAATATATAAAATGAGGCTAAATGCATGAAACACCAAATATTCTAAAAATGTGACATGTTGCTGTTCCCAATCTCTTTCAATCCACCATTTATTTTTTGATTGCCCAATCTAAACTGAACTGTTTAAAAGGAGAGGAATAGATATTCATAAAAAATATGCCACTGTTCAAGAAGTTTTATATGACTCTCAGCAGTTCATAACATCAGTTGCTGAGATTATATATTCTCCTCCAGTAAGACCTCTACTGTAGACAGTTGTGAGAATATAAATATACATACATGAGAGAGAGAGAGAGAGAGAGAGAGAGAGAGAGAGAGAGAGAGAGAGAGAGAGAGAAGAGAGAGAGAGAGAGAGAGAGAGAGAGAGAGAGAGAGAGAGAGAGAGAGAGAGAGAGAGAAGAGAGAGAGAGAGAGAGAGAGAGAGAGAAGTTGGTTTGAATGTCGGGTGTGTCCTTATCACCAAGTAGTGAATGGACATTAAACAAAAACAAACACCAAAAAAACCAAAAACATCAACACCCAGTCCTTGGAGGACTTCACAGCAACTGTACGTGCGAGGTGGAGAAGCGCTGTGAACCAACCCCTCCAGTTAGGGATAGGAAGAGAAGCCGATGAACACAGAGGTAGAAACAAGGCCTGCAGAAAGGAGCACAACAACTCCAACAGACCAGAAGACCACACACACAAATGCCACCTTTGTGACAGAGACTGTTTCTCCCACATCAGTCTCCACAGCCACAAAGTGATGCTGCCAAGATCTAACAGACAGGACACCCAGAATGTATACCCATGATCAAACTTGATCGACAGGGGCCTACTTCTGATGTTAGTCTTCCTTCACCCAATCATTTGATTTCATGCTAAACTGAAATTATTTTCATCGACAAGCCTCAACAGGTTTTTGAATGTAACCTGTCACCCCAAATCCCACTTACAATTCGACCAGAAGAATAATTATTCCAGTTGTTTTGACTGTAGAGTGTATAAGTGAGAATAAGCAAAACTGTAATGAAACGATCAGGTAGCATGTTTCATACATAATGAAATGACTGCACTGCCATATGTAAGTAAAACACACTTTTTGATTAAATAGTGACTTAATCTTCCCAAAGTTCTTCATAACAAGAACTTTGTCATGTTGCAAAGCACACAAGTTCTTTTAAATCAATGCATGTCTTTATGTCCTGAAATTGAAAGAATTGTCACTGCTGACCTTTTGGCAAAATACTATTTTCATTTTCTGAATGAAGAATTTGCATTATCAATAATAACATGTTGAGCTTCTCACAACTTCTCACTGATCACATAGCATTTGGCTTTATACTTTTTGGGGGGGATTCCTTTCACCTTATCTGATTTGGGTCGAAATATGTTATTAAAAGTTTAGACAGAAATTATTCAAAAACATGAAAGTGATAAGAACGAAGACAGCAAGGCATAATTGAATCTAAGGTGACAGAGCGAAAACTGATTGGATGGAAATGCGTGGTGGCCACCACGGCTAAATGTTAGTTTTATAGGGGCACAAAAGTACAAGTGCTAATTCTCCGACTGATTGCAGCGCCACATCTCTCATCCATATTCAAGGCAGTGCAACACGTGCCTTTATGGTAATCATTATTCTCACGTATGTGCCTCTGTCTGCTGGGACTGCTGATGCATATTCCTCGTCAACACAGAAAAAAATCGAAGGGCCACTTTGCAGGGTCGTTCTGTTTGTTTGTTCGTCGCTAAATCATTCAGGTTTTGTCTTCAGGTTTCTGTCTGTCTGTCTGTCTATCTGTCTGTTTGTCTGTGTGTGTGTGTGTGTCTTTATCTGTCTTTGTCTGTCTGTCTGTCTGTCTGTCTCTCTGTGTCCGTCTGACTATCTCTCTGTCTATCTCTCTGTCTCTGTCTGACTGTCTGTCTCTCTATCTCTCTCTTACTTTTATTTCCCCGTTAATGTTTTTCACGTTGTATTGTTGTTGTTGTTGTTTCTGTTTCTTCTTGTTCTTCTTGTTCTTGGTCTTGCTTTTCTTCTTCTTCTTCTTGCATGCATGTTTGTGCACTGGCGAGCATGTGCACTTACATGTGTTTGTGTTGCGCGCGTGTGTGTGTGTATGTGTGTGCACACTTACGTGAGTGTGTGTGTGTGTGTGTGTGTGTGTGTGTGTGTGTGAATCTGTGTTCGTGTGTACGTGTTAATATATATATATATATATACATTTATATATATATATACAAATGTATATATATATATATATTGTAATTGCCCTTCATGGGATGATTAAAGTGTTTTTGACTTTATATATATATATATATATATATATATATATATATATATATATATATATTATATATATGTATATATATTACATGTACATATGTAAGACTGAACTAAACGAACACACAGACAGAATTCTAACCGTCAAAAAACGGTATGGGGCTACATTGTACTGCCCGACCGAACTTATACTTACATAGAGGCAACAAACCAAGTCTCTGCACTTTGTGTTCATGTAAAATACACAAACGATGTGTCTATAACTGCATGGAATTGCTAACTAGTTGGCCGTATGCCATTTGGGACATTCCCTCTACCCTTCTCCTCCCTCTCCTTCCCCCCTCACCATCCCCTCCCCCACCTGGATATGGTATGTAAACATTGTTTGGAATCACTGCCTGCGATTAGTAGCCCTGTGGGAATCATTATTAGCATAATTATTAACTTTCACCTATAACACAGTATAATGACTTGGGGAGAGAGAGAGAGAGAGAGAGAGAGAGAGAGAGAGAGAGAGAGAGAGAGAGAGATGGCAAATGACACAACAAATTATTATATTTTTGAGGATAATAAATAAGCAGCCATGTGCTTTCTTACATCCAGTCCCCACCCGTAGGAATACATCATAATAATGATAAGCCTCATACTCATACACTTACACGGTGAAAACAAAGAAGAAAAAACCCTTTAAAAAATCCAACAATAACAACAAAATTTAAAAACAACAACAAAAATTAAGGAAAAAACCAAACTAATGAAGTTCATAAAAATGAACATCTACACATTGTAAAGTAAGGTACACATAGTTGTTACACTCAAGAATAAGATATTGAAATAAGACATTCACTAGAACTCAAAGAGAGAGAAGAGAAGAGAAGATAGATAGATAGATAGATAGATAGATGGATAGATAGAGAGAGAATTCAGACTTCAGACTTTTACTGTACATTGGCCTTAGGCCACAATACAAAGGAATGATGGGCGTATGGAGTGGACATATGACATGTGTGTTATAAACACATTACTATCAATGTATATAAATATGAAATGATATATCAGCAATAATAAAGAAATTACATCACCTATTTCTTGAATATTCATCACAAATCAATTCATGTTTGTTATAATCGACAATGTTTTGAATGTAGTTTTCGTCAATATAAGGATCCATTTCTATAAAGTTATCTTACTTCTTCTGTTGGTTGCATGAAAAATAAATCGTGATAAATTATGTCTATCAGTAGATATTGTAGCTTTGAGTAGCACGTGCAAAGGAAGTCTCTTCGCATCTTTAAGAAAGTTATGTCTCAAATCTTCATAGACAGGGCAATTAAATAAAAAGTGTTCTTCATTCTCTATTTGGTCTTTACAAACAGGGCACTACTTATCTTCATTTGAAGTACTATTGCGATGTGTATTATTGTTTAGTGGTAGCGCATTCAATCGTACTTGAGTAACTGCAACGCGAAAACAATATGTATTCATTTCACTAATATACTTCTCTCTTTCAAAAACAATCTTAAAGTTTCTGTAACTATCATATCTACTGCAATCTCTGATGGTACCAGTCCATTCCTGGGTAAACCAATCTGCAAGTCTTTGTTTAAAGGCACGTAAGAACATTTTTATGTCTTCTACTCCTTGGTTTAACCAAACGATATTAAACCCAGTTATGCAGAATATTTCCCTGATTTTAGAGACCCAGCATTGTTTGCCCTTTTTATCTAATTCTAACAACATACAATAAGCTTTATGTGGCAATCTTTTAGAATCCATATGTAATAATTTAAACCAAAATCTTGCGCATGCAACATACGTGTTTACATACAATGGGTACCTGCCCAGATCTCCATACACCATTTTATTTGGTGTCTTGACAGGCACACCTAAAAATCTTTTACAAGCGATTAATGTACTTTTTCTAGATGCTCTAGTCTATTCAATCCCCAACTTTCAGCTGAATATAACTGTATTGGTTAGATTTTGGTATCAAATATTTTTTTTAAATGTCATTTCTTTACACTTCTGAAAAACTTTGTTAAGCTGAGTAACTGCTTTTTACCTTTAGTAACCAAATGTGATGCACCTCTCTTTGCGCTAATCATAGATGTAAAATTAAATCCTAAATAGCAATAACTGTTAACTACTTCTAATCTCTTATTATCAAAGAACCATTTTTCACGTTTTCCTAAGAGCCCCCCTTTCCTAAATACCATAATCTTAGTTTTGTCTATGTTTACACTTAATTTCATATTATCACAAGTTTCTAAGACCTTTAATTGATTTTGTAAACCAGTAGGTGTAGTTGACATTAATGCTACGTCATCGGGAAATAATAAGATAAACAACTAAAAAAATATTGGAAACATTGTGCACCGTGCTTACCTTTTTCATTCATAACGTTTGCTAACTGATTAATGAACATAGAAAAAATGTAGGGCTTAGAACATATCCCTGTCTTACCCCTGGGGGTTTGAAACATATTATTAATTTCAGAATTTGATCGTATGCATGGTGAAAAAGACTTATACATAGCTCCCCAAGTGATGCAAAAAATGTACCCTTTACACCTTGCTGTTTGATATAACGTAATAACCTATCATTTTTAAACCCTGTGTCGAAGGCCTTTTAAAATCTACAAAGGCAACATAAAATTTTTTCTTCCTTTTTTAGTCATATAGCCTGAATAGTGGCGTACAAAGTAAATATCTGATCAACTGTAGAATATGTTTGACGAAAACCTGCCTGACTTTCTAAAGATTAGGTTATTATTTTCAAAACCAGTCATACAATCGAACATTCAATATGGTAGTGTAACATTTGGATACTATACTTAAGAGAGACACTCCTCTATAATTATCAACATTCTCAGGATCTCCTTTCTTATACAGAGGAATAATTATGGCTTTAGACCATTCTTGTGGGTATATGCCTTGGTCAAAAATGACATTTAATAGCTTTACCAGAAATACATTTACTTTTGAACCACCATTTTTTATCATTTCTGCAGAAATTTCATCAATGCCGCTTGCTTTGTTGTTTTTCAGTCTTCTAATAGCATGACTAACTTCTTCTTCTGTTATCTTTTTATTTATCACGTGGTCTATTTCCTCGGATAAATCATTTACAATGTCACAGTCATCAATACACTCATCATTATTACCCTGAAAGATGTTTTTAAAGTGGTTAAACCAATCATCTGTGGTAATGTTGTTTGTAATTCTATTCTTATTTCCAAGACCCAATCTACGTAATTCCTTCCAAAAACTAGAGGGACTGTTCGCCTCATTTGCTAACTTTTCAGTTTGTTGCCTGTTATAAGTGAGTTTCTTGGCTTTTAGCAACTGCTTAAACCTCTTTCTGGCTTCAACATAAATAATTCTATTTTCTTCCTTCCTGGTAAATCGAAAGTGGGGTAGATAGATAGATAGATAGATAGATAGATAGATAGATAGATAGAGAGAGAAGAGAGAGAGAGGGGAGAGAGAGAGAGAGAGAGAGAGAGAGAGAGAGAGAGAGAGAGAGAGAGAGAGAGAGAGAGCATCGATTTTATCCTATCTATCGAGTCAATTGTGGTTGGTGCTACTAAGCGCACAAAGCTTTGAAACTGGAATATTGGTGACCTCGAGTTAGAACACATTAAAAACTGCTATTGCAAATATAACATAATTTGCGGTAGCTCTCACCCTCTCCTCCCCCCTTCCTCCTCACCCCCCCCCCCCCAATAAAAAAAGAAAAAGAAAAAAAAAGAAAAGAAAAACAAAGCAAAACAGTATTCACAGACACAGATGCAGGCAATCCATGGAAAAGTCTCGACATCATCTGAAAAACCGTCAAAATGTAAATAAATATCTGTGGCAGCTTGTCGTTAGAACAAGATAACGACAACAACAGCAGTAGCAGCATTAGCAGCAGCAGCAGCAACAACAACAATAACAATACTATCAATATCAACAACAACAACAACCACAACGACACTTCACACCCACTGAGGGTATGGATGGATGGATGGATGGATGGATGGATAAATGGATGGATGGATGGATGGATGGATCATAACACATTACCAGTCAGAAAAAATGAGATGATACAGGCACTTCATTTACCCATCCATCCATTTGTAAAAAAAAATATTTGTAAAGCACGGTTATCAACTGCTGATATCAGATTGCTGTGTTGCTCTTCGTGTGGAGCATCATCTTATCAATCATACCCTTGACACCACAGATCCCATAGGATAATGATCATATTCCCAGTGTGTCACTCTCCTCTCACACGTACGGAAGGGGGTAGGGTAAGGGATGTATTGTGATATGGATCCTCGAGGTCACAGAAAGAATGTGACACAGGCAATTTTGGAGGTG
>CM054155.1:17238090-17253090 GCA_028751875.1 Rapana venosa | reverse complement strand
AGAGAGAGAGAGAGAGAGAGAGAGAGAGAGAGAGAGAGAGAGAGAGAGGGACAATGAGTATTTGTTGTAAGTTGTATTAATTTGGTTTGGGTTATGTTCTGGGTAAATCAAAGGCTTTTTTTGCTTGTAAGTGATTTGAGTAGGAAGCGTGAATTATGGCGACTACATACAGTACTCTACAGTTTACTGATTCATAAAGGATGTGCTTTGAATTTGTTTTCAATTCAAACAAGGTTCAGCACAACCATAAACTACAAATATCTCAACCGCAACATTATTTTTTCAAAATCATCCTCCCGATTCCCTGAATGTAAGGAGTTAGTGGAGATGTAGGAGAAACGGCAGGCGTTGGTAGAAGGCAGAAACAATGAGAGGGATAGAAAAGAGGGAATTCCCAACACAGAAAATTCAGAAGTTGGGTATGCTATTTATACTGACAGGCCCCCTGACATCCTTACTATGGAATCTTGCCAGACTGGGAACTGGTAAAGTATTCTGATACAAAGGCAGCTGTGGAAACAAGGACAAGGCCATTAACATTAATGTCAGAAGCAGTCTTAAAAAGTGTACTGAGGTAGGAGATGTGTTGGACGTAAACATTTTTCAAATACGTAGTTTTTATGGTGTATGAAGGAAGGCTGTACATAAAAAACACGATATTGTCTATGAATCGGTGCCCTTTTCCCGGCGCAATCTTTATGTGTGTGTGTGTGTGTGTGTGTGTGTGTGTGTGTGTGTGTGTGTGTGTGATGTGTGTGTGTGTGTGTGTGTGTGTGTGTTTGTGTTTATCTATTCTTTTATTTCGAGGGTAAGAGATTAAGTACTCATGTGCTTTATTACATATAGTCCCCGTGTTTTTGCAGTTTTGTAAATGTTGTCAAACGTTCCCACCGGTACACAATGGCCGAACGGGTTTTAACGTGTGCGCAAGATATTCTGGGTGCGTTCACACGTGTGTGTGTGTGTATGTGCGTGTGCGCGCGTGTGTGTGTGTGGGTGCGTGCGCACGAGTTTGTGTGTGTTTCTGTGTATGTGTATCTATCTGTGTGTCTGGGTCTGTTTGTGCCTGTGTTAGAATGTCTGTGTGTCTATCCGTGTTTTATCTATGCGTATCCGTCAATCTGTTTGTCTGTTTGCAGTATCTGTAGTCATGTACTTCCATGGCTCTCTTACTTATTCACGTGCGTATATGTTGACGTGTTCAATGGTCATGCGTATATGAGCATATGCCTATGGACGTATACAAACATGAACACTTTAAGTACACACACACACACTATGCGCGCGCACACACACGCACTACGCACACAAACACACACACACTACACACACACACACACACACACACACACACACACACACACACACTGACACTGGCACACACCTATTTGCCCTTATCCTCGTGTATTTCTTTATTAGTATTATTATTATGATTATGATAATGATGATGATTATGATGATGATGATTATTATTATTACTAGTATCATCATCATCATCATCATCATCATCATCATCATCATCATCACCATCCTTCTCCTCCTCCTGCTCCTCCTCCCCATGCACGATGTATTTTGTGACTGAGGGCGCCAAAGCAATCCCTTGTTGTCAGATTGAAGCAGGCTGATGATACATCCCTGACTGAATAATGATGGATGCAACACATGGCAGTATCTACACACCAGAAGCACCACTGCAGCGTGCATTGGAGGGGGGAAGGGCATGGAAGACAGCGTGGCGGTGATGAGGAAAAGGGGAGTGTTTAGAGTGTTAAGGGCATAAACTACGCTCCACTCCCATAAACGATTACATACACACATACACACACGCGCGCGTGCGCCTAAACGCACACATACGCGCATGTACGCACACATTATGCACACGTGCGCAAGACACACACACACACAACACACACACACACACACACACACACACACACACACACACACACACACACTACGTATGACCAAAACTGAAGGAAGGGGTATCTGTAGTAAAATACACACCCACCCACACACATACACACAGTCACACACACTCACACACACAAACATACATACACACAAATACCCCTCTGTCCCCCCCTCCCCCCACACATACACATCGGGGAAGGGGATAGCCTAGTGGTTAGAACATTGCACTCGCAATCTGACCACGGGGGTTCAATTCCTGTTCATGGGGATATTTTCCCCTGGAGTTAACATCAGTGCAGACTCCTCTCTCCCCAAAAGTCCTTCGAATGAGACTATAAACCGAGGTCCCCTGTGCGAGCGCACGCAAAACATCTTGCGCGCTTATGTTAAATCCTGTTCCACGGGGACTAGATGTAAAAAAGCACACACGTGCTTATTCCATTATCCACGATATAAAAGAATAAAATATAAAAAAAAACACACAGTCACACACACAGACACACAGACACCCCCCTCACACACTAACACACAAACGCACTTATGAATACAACCCCCCCCCCCCCCCCGCCCTCCGCCCTCGCCCCCCTTCCCCCCCCCCCCCCCCCATACCACGAATACAATCCCCGCCTCCACCCACCCCCCAACACACACGAATACACCCACCCACTCACCCACCCACTCACCCACGCACATAGTCTTCACAAATGAATGCAAATAGGCCTCCCCACTATTCATGAAACGACTCTCAGGGGATAGTATAGGCCCTTAAATCTGGGATTGTCCGTGACAAGGTGACGTTTCAGAAAGGCAACGCCAAACGGTTCCGCCTATGACACCCGCATTTGAATAAACAGAATATTACAAATCCTAGAGGGTTTTTTTGGAGGGGTGGGGGTGGGGATGGGGGTATGGGGGGGGGGGGGGGGTTCTTGTCACAGCCTGGGATACCCATTGTTTCAATCTGACCAATCGTATTGTTTATAGCCCCGCCGACCACAGAGGCCATAGTTATCAAAGGGGGGTGGGGAGGGGGTGGGAGTGCGGGTGGGGAGGGGGTGGGGCGTCACCTCGTAAAATTGTTTGTTTGTTTGTTTGATTTTGTTTTATTGTTCATCGGCTTAAGGCTTCAAGGTCCATCCATGATAAATTTATGTGTATGCGACTGGATTTTTTTTTGTCCCACCCAATATTGAGGTAGCCGCATTCCGACTTGGGGGATGGTGTTTAAACACGACACCTGTTGTGTGCATGCTAGGTTTTTTTGTGTTGATATGTCATCCGTTCCTACCGGCACACAATGGCCTACACATCCTAAAGGAGGAACGTGTTTTTAACGTGTGTGAAAGATGTTTTGCATGCATAGGCACACGGGGGCTCGGTTTATAGTCTCTTCCGAAGGACTTTGATGTTCAGTGCGATTTTGGGGGGTCAAAATAGGAAAAAAGGGCGAGGCTGGGAATTGAACCCAGAACCTCACAATTTACTTGTTGGCAGGCGAACATCTTTTACCACCCTGCCACCCTCCTTGTTTGTTTTTGTTTTTGTTTGGAATTCCGTGGGATTTTTACGATATAGTGGGAGTTATTGATTCGCAGTTTTGCCCTAGGAGCAACAGACAATGTACTCTAAGATAAAAGCAGTATCTGACACTACGCTCTTAAGACAAAGTTCTTGGTTGGCAAAAATAACTACAGCGTGTGACGCATCAGAGCAAGGCTCTGTTCCCCACCTCACGGCAACGATGGGATGATAGCCTAGTGGTTAGAACAATGCGCTCGCAATCTGACGACGCGGGTTCGATTCCCGTTCAAGAAGATTTTTTTCCCCCTGGATTTAACATCAGTGCAGACTCCACTCTCCCCCAAAAGTCCTTCGGATGAGACTATAAACCGAGGTCCCGTGTGCGAACGCACGCGGAACATCTTGCGCACACGTTAAATCCTGTTCCGCTTTTTGTAAGAGTAGGGCATTGTGTGCCGATGGGAATAGATGACATAATTTACAAAACCGCATGCACACGGGGACTAGATGTAAAAAAGCACATAAGTACTTATTTCATTATCCTCGATTTATAAGAATAAAATAAAAATACAAATAAAAACCTTACCTCACCTATCCCGTAGTCTAGCAGCACTGAAGATTTTGTAACCAGCTTCCTCCACTCCTGACACTCACGCACTGTTCAATAGATAGATAAAATAAATAGACAAATGAATAACAGAATGACGACCATGAGGACGAGGACGACAATAACGCCCAACAAAGAGGCTGACGAGAAAGATAATGATAATGGCAACGACCATGATGACAGTGATGACGATGACAATAGTAATGGTGGTGGTGATGATAATGATATAATGATGTGATGATGACGATGATGACGACGACAACGACGATAATGACAACGCCGATTGAAAAATCCAAATATCATTAACGTTGGTGAAGTGTAGGTATCCACGAGTCAGCCAGTACAGAACGAAAACTAATAAAAAAGTTATTTTTCAAACCTAAAGAAAGACCGTCTCAGGTAAACAATGCAGAGGAAAACAATGGTGCTGACATTAAAAGTGTGTGTGTTTCACACAATGGCAAGAACGATAATAAAACCAAAGGAGGCAGTGGGCGGGACAGGATTGACAGTAATACAAGAAAGCAATACACAATAATTATACTTGCACTTGAAGTCAACACAGAAGATTGCGAAACTCGACAGGTGAGGGTACCTGAAAGATGGGTTGAAAAAGAAAAAGTAAGTTAAAAAAATAGATATCTCAAACGAAATTGAATGATAACGATGGAAGACAAATGCGATTGTTCTTTCAATGTAGAACTGTTGTTGTAATAGCGGTTTGCATTTGTTTGCTTTGAAGAAGGGTAGTTACAGCCAAGACATGTGAATGCTTGGATCATGTGCTCTGCTCGTCCTTTGCGGGCGAAGATGACCATGAGTTCAAATTCCTAGGGGTGGGGAGGAGGAGGAGGAGGAGGAGGGAGAAGGGGTGGGGCGGAGATGGCTGAGCAGGCTGATCTTTTGCCCCCCCCCCCCCCCACCCCCCCAGTCCTTCGGTTGAGACTATAAACCGAGGTCCCGTGTGCGAACACATGCAGAACATCTTGCGCACACGTTAAATCCTGTTCCGCTTCTTCGTAAGAGTAGGCCATTGTGTGCCGGTGGGAACAGATGACAATTTACAAAACCGCATACACACGGGGACTGGATGTAAAAAAGCACATGAGTGCTTATTCCATTATCCTCGATATAAAAGAATAAAAAAAAAGTATGTTGCTGCAGTGGGGACAGGGGATGGTGGAGTGTGAACCATGCTGGGAGGTGGAGGAGCTCTCACCGTCTTTTCTTTTCTGGCGTCTCTGTTCTGTGTCCCTGATGCCTCTCTCTTCCAACTTAAGACACTGCAGATCTGACAGGGGAGCGCCAGAAGGGAAGGACGGTCATCAGCAGTCACTTCCCAGGGGGAATGGGGGATGTCACAGAGCTGGAGAGACTCATGCAAGGTTTCTTTGTAACGTGTTTTTGTTTGTTTGTTTGGCTTGCCGAGTGAACGCTTGCTTGGTAGATAGCTGGCTGGCCATAGACCAGTCTCTTTGGGGGGTGACAGTCGTCCCTGCGGTGAACGTGGCCAGCCCACGGGAGCTGAGAGCACAGAAGGATGAATGTATTCAGCACGTATTGTACAACCTCAAAAGAGATAGTTTATTTATTTTTTATTTATTTGTTTATTCTTTTATTTCGAGGATAATTGTTAAGCATTCATGTGCTTTTTTCAATTTTATAAAATCCAAGTCCTCGTGTGTATGCAGTTTTGTAAATTGTATCATGCGTTCCCACCGGCACAAAATGGCCTACTCTCGGGTTTTAACGTGTGTGTAAGATGTTCTGCGTGCGTTTGCACACGTGGCCTCGGTTTATAGTCTCATCAAAAGGACTTTTGGGAAACTGGAGTCGGCACTGATGTTAACTCCAGAGGAAAAATCCTCTCGCACGAGATTCGAACCCGGGTCAGCAGATCAAGAATACATCACTCTAACCACTAGGTTATCCCGTCCCCCGGGTTGATTAAACTTGCCCAAATACATACTGCCAGAAATGTTCAAGATTCAAGATTTAATTCGCCTTTGACCCCTCTTGGGGGCATGGAGGATTTCAAAATCAACCGTAACATACTAATGTGATTTGCATTAACAAAGACATTTACATCACTGCATGTGACAGAATTTTTTAAAGAATGTATTCAACCTTTCCATTATTGTCATACAACTTTACTCGTGTCTATAAATTTGCTAAGTTTTAATAAAGTCTTTTTGCATAAAGATAACCAAATTAATTCAATACATGAGCATAGATTTTGAATACAGATATTCCTAAGGTAGGACAATCTTCCGAAGCTCAAAAAAAAAATCAACATGGTACGCTTAGAATTTCAGGAAGGGAAGTTAAGAAGAAGAAGTAAAAACTATTTTGGACAACAATCCAAGATATGTCAAGAGGAAAAAAACCCAATTAAAATACTGTCACAGAAGATTGTTGTTTAAATGGGCTCTCTTGATAGAGCAGGTCGTCGAAATCACGTCCACAGCTATTTGACACATTTGCTCTGGGACTTGGCAGACACACAGTAAATATTTCATGTGGTTCCATTGATTCTGGCCTTCACCTCTGTTCCAAAGCTATTCTGGGAATTGTTCTGTTCTAATGCAATGCCCACTGCTGATTTATGGGGTTTTGGGGTTGTTGTTTTTGGTGTTTTTTTTCTCTCCCTGCTTGTATTGTTAAGTGTTAATGTGTTGGGAAAAAGAGAGAAGGAAAGAAGGATAGATAGACAGACAGATAGATAAATAGAAAGATTGATGGATAGTAATGTGGAGAGGAGAGGAGAAGAGAGAGAGATGAGAGAGAGGAGAGAGAGAGAGAGAGAGAGAGAGAGAGAGAGAGATGACAATGACTTTAAATCACTATCAATTGTGTTTTAAAAATCCACATTTTCAGTTTAAACAAACTGATGCCTACAAGCATATATATATATATATATATATATATATATATATATATATATATATATATATATATATATATGCTTGTAGGCATCAATTTGTTCAAACTGAAAATGTGGATTTATAATATATATATATATATTATATATATATATATATTATATATATATATATATATGTGTGTGTGTGTGTGTGAGAAAGAGAGAGAGAGAGAGAGAGAGAGAGAGAGAGAGAGAGAGAGAGAGAGAGAGAGAGAGAGACAGAGACAGACAGACAGACAGAGACAGATAGAGAGCGTGCGGTATATTAAGGATAGGGATTTTTAAAAAAATAATTTACAAACTCCCAAGTCAACTTCAAGTGCAGACTTGCAAGTGCCTTAATTTCCTTCGTGTGTATGATATACACATGCAGAAAATCAAAAACACGCACGTTTAAAAATCCCACAAATCATATCAGCAGCGTTCGGAATAGCTTACAGGAAGCCGCAAAACATCACCAAACAAACATACCTTGAAGTTGGAATGCGGCTACCTTCATATGAGGGGCGTGGGGGGGGGGGGGGGGGGGGGGAGGGGGGCAAAAAAGGGGGGGGAGGGGGCAACGATCTGGCCTTACAGCACTCACTAATCGAAGACCGACAAAAAAAACCCCCCAGACATAAACAATGTTCACAGGAGGCTGTCATAACGCTAACATCAGACACTCTGCCTGGAGCAATCAATAAGACTTATGATCTTCTTCTCCCCTCGCCACCCCCCCCCCCCCTCCCCCCCCCACACCTCCGCCATCCCCACAAATAAAATTAACGTGTGATACATGAATCGTAAGGTGAGCACCACAAACAGCAATAAAGAAAGAGGTAGCAAGCACAGATGGGGGGGGGGGGTGAGGGTGAGGGTGATAAAACAGACCTTCAGTCAGTCAGTCAGTCCGTCAGTCAGTCCAGTAAGTCCGTCAGTCCGTCAGTCAGTCAGTCAGTCCGTCCGTCAGTCCATCAGTCAGTCAGTCTGCTGTCCGTCTGTGATAAAACAAACCCTCAGTCAGTCAGTCAGTCAGTCCGTCAGTCAGTCAGTCAGTCAGTCCGTCCGTCCGTCCGTCCGTCCGTCAGTCAGTCAGTCAGTCAGTCAGTCAGTCAGTCAGTCTGTTGTCCGTCTGTGATAAAACAAACCTTCAGTCAGTCCGTCAGTCCGTCAGTCCGTCAGTCAGTCAGTCCGTCAGTCCGTCAGTCCGTCAGTCCGTCCGTCCGTCAGTCCGTCAGTCCGTCAGTCAGTCAGTCAGTCAGTCAGTCTGTTGTCCGTCTGTGATAAAACAAACCTTCAGTCAGTCCGTCAGTCCGTCAGTTCGTCAGTCAGTCAGTCCGTCAGTCCGTCAGTCCGTCAGTCCGTAAGTCAGTCAGTCCGTCAGTCAGTCAGTCAGTCAGTCAGTCTGTTGTCCGTCTGTGATAAAACAAACCTTCAGTCAGTCCGTCAATCCGTCAGTCCGTCAGTCCGTCAGTCAGTCAGTCAGTCAGTCAGCCACCGGCCCAAGCCAAGAGCAAGCCTAGCGAGCTATTTTCTAAACAGATGTGCACTGTGTTTGTGGAGGATGGGGGTTGGGGGGGGGGGGGGGGTTAGTCTGATCACCGCCTTGCACTGGTCACTCAGCTCAGTTTAACGCTCAGATCAATCAGTCAACCAACCAATCAATCAATCAATCAATCGTCGTCGTGGTCATTCTTTACAGCTGCAGCTGGGTCGCTGTCGTAAGCCACAATCATGAAGATGCTGCCGACCTCATAAATCTGTACCAATTTCTATAGTTGTCGTGTGAAGTTCAGCCAATTCTACCTTGCTCGTCTTTACTGGGAGGGATGGGGGGTGGGAGGGGGTAGCCTAGTGGTTAGAACATTGCGCTCTCAATCTGACGACCCGGGTTCGAATCCCTTTCGAGGAGATTTTTTCCTCCTTGGAGTTAACATCAGTGCAGACTCCACTCTCCCCAAAAGTCCTTCGGGTGAGACTATAAACCGTGGCCCCGTGTGCGAACGCACGCGGAACATCTTGCACACACGTTGAATCCTGTTCCGCTTTTCGAACGAGTAGGCCATTGTGTGCCAGTGGGAACGGATGAAAAAATTTGACAAAACCGCATACACACGGAAACTGGATGTAAGAAAAGCACATGAGTGTTTATTCCGTTATCCTCGAAATAAAAGAAAAAAAAAGAATAGTCCTGCTGTGGTTCCAACACAGCAAATAGTACGTGAAACAGTCACTATCTAAAGCTACAAAATCTGTTTGTGTGACTTGAAGAAAGAAAGCAAAACAAACAAAAACAGAGTAGTTTTGAAATCTAACATTTGTAGGGGTCTTTAATATTCAAGTATTTTTTCTTTTCGTTTCTCGGCTAGAGCTCCGAGGGTTTATTAATGGTGAGATTTTCTTTTGCGAATGCGATCTGTTTTAAATCTACCATGAAGGTATCCGTACTCCGACTTCGGGAATGTTAATAGTGCATGATTTGATGAATACAATTATGAGTGGATTGAAATTTTTAGAATAGTATGTGCTGTGTAAAAAGAACATCTGGTTTTTTGTGTCTTTTTTTTTCTCCTCTGTCCGTATATCTGTCTGTCTGTGTGTCTGTCTGTCTGCCTGCCTGCCCGCCTGCCTGTCTTCATGCCTGTCTGTCTGCCTGCCTGTGCCTGTCTGCCTGTCTGTCTGCCTGTCTGTCTTTCTGTCTGTCTGTCTGTCTGCCTGCCTGTCTATCTTTCTGTCTGCCTGTCTGTATGTCTGTCTTGCTGTCTGCCTTCCATGGCTTCCCTTAGTTGGGTGCTTGTAAGACAGTTTCAAACATGCATGCTAACTTTTGCTACTTACACACACACACCCACACACACACGCACACCTGCGTGGGCGCACGCACATACACACATACACATACATATAGACACATATGCGCGCACGCACACACACATGCATGTCAGCCAAAGTTTTTTTGTGTCATGTTAAAATTCGTGATGGACTCAGAGAGAGAGAGAGAGAGAGAGAGAGAGAGAGGAGAGAGAGAGAGAGAGAGAGAGAGAGAGAGAGAGAGAGAGAGAGGGGGGAGAGAAAGGAGAGAAAGAGAGGAGAGATAGAGAGAGAGAAAGACAGAGAGAGAGAGAAAGAGAGAGAAGACAGAGAGAGAGACAGAGACAGAGACAGAGAGAGACACACACAGACACACACACAGGCATACGCAAAGACAGAGACAGAGACAGAGATACAGAGACAGAGACACAGAGAGGGTTCAACGGGAAGGGAAGGGACGGGGCGGTGGTAAGAAAGAAGGTTGGCTGACATTTTCCTATGGCATGTGTGTATGTGGGCGTGCGCGCGCGCATGTCTCTCTCTCTCTCTCTCTCTCTCTCTCTCTCTCTCTCTCTCTCTCTCTATATATATATATATATATATATATATATATATATATATGTGTGTGTGTGTGTGTGTGTGTGTGTGTGTGTATGTATGTAGGTGACCGAATGCGGCCAATTAAATACACAGGAGGGCCAGACTTCGCAGACAGTTGAAGGCATAATCATCACTAGCTGTGGAATCGCTGCCAGCATGGTAACAGCAACTAGGCAGTCTTTGAGACCTGGGAGACTTAGAATCTTGACAGAGAGAGAGAGAAGAAGTTGGAGGCAGCGGTGGTAGTGGTGGTGGTGGTGGTGGTGGTAGTGGTTGCAGTGGGGGGGGAGGTGGTAGGGGTGGGGGGTGGGGGGTGAGGAGTGGTGGGAGGAGAAAAAAAAAAGAATGGTACAGGGAAGATTCTACACCAAGAGATCACGTGTTAAAGCCATTTGCACATTGGCAGACATAGTAAGCATTTTAACAAACTCCCCTCTCCTCCCCTCCCCCCTGCCCCCCTCCTCCCCACCCCCACCCCCGCCTAGTGCCAATTTTTATTCTCCTGTATCTTGTAAATTTAGTTTTTTTTTAAAGGGAAATGTCGATTTTTTTGGTTTCTATCTCTCAACTGTTCTCGTTTTTTTTAAATGTTTCAAGTGGTTGAACTTAGGAATTTCCGCCCCTGGGGCCTTATTTATATAGAACTGTCAAGACATTTTTTTTCTTTGGCATTGTTAGGTGTTGGTTATAATTATTAACTCTGGGGAGAAAACGAGAGAGAGAGAGAGAGAGAGGGAGAGAGAGAGAGAGAATAATTCATGAAATCTGTCTGTCTCTGTCACTCCTCTCTCTCTCTCTCTCTCTCTCTCTCTCTCTCTCTCTCTCTCTCTCTTCTCTCTCTCTCTCTCTCCTCTCTCTCTCTCTTTGTATGTTTTGTGTGTTGCGTGTGTGTCGTGTGTTGTGTGTGTGTGTGTTGTGTGTGTGTGTTGTGTGTGTTGTGTGTGTGTTGTGTGTGTGTGTTGTGTGAGTGTGTGTTTTGTGCTGTGTGTGTTGTATGGTTTGTGTGTTGTTTGTGTATTGTGTTGTGTTTTGTGTGTGTGTGTTGTGTGTGTGTGTGTGTGTGTGTGTGGTGTGTGTGTGTGGTGCGTGTTGTGTGTTTTGTGTGTGTGTTTTGTGTGTGTGTGTGTGTGTGTGTGTGTGTGTGTGTGTGTGTGTGTGTGTTGTGTGTGTTGTGTGTTTTGTGTTGTGTGTGTTTGAATGCATCATTTTATGTCTGATGGGATTCCTCTACCTGGAAGCTTTTGTGTTTGGTAGCCAGAGAAGGGCATGCATTGTATTGTGTTATATAGAACTGTATTGTATTGCAATGCTTTGTGTGGTATTCTGATGTATAGTATTGCATTGTATTGCTTTGTATCTATTGTGTTGTATTGTATTGTATTGCTTTGCTTTGTATTGTATTGTTTGATATTGAAGTGTATTATGTTGTATGTAGTTTTTTATGTTGTATATCATTGTATTGTATTATATTGCTTTGTATTGTATTGTGTTGTATAGTATTGTATTATATCATGTTGTATTTTTGTGTTGTATAGTATTGTATGATGTTGTATTTTGTTGTATAGTATTTATTGTATTGCTTTGTATTGTATTGTAGTGTATAGTATAGTTTTGTATTGTGTAGTATTATATTTGATTGTACTATGGTGTATTGTGTTGTATAGTATCGTATTGTATTGCTTTGTGTTGTATATTGTTGTATAGTATTGTATTGCTTTGTATTGTATATTGTTGTATAGTATTGTATTGCTTTGTACTGTATATTGTTGTATAGTATTGTATTACTTTGTATTGTATATTGTTGTATAATATTGTATTGCTTTGTATTGTATATTGTTGCATAGTATTGTGTTGTATTGCTTTGTATTGTATATTGTTATACACTGTTGTATTGATTTGTATTGTATATTGTTGTATTGTGTTGAATTGTGATGTATTGTTTTGTTTTGCATTGCTTTGTATTGCATTGCATTGTTTTGAATTGCATTGTACGGCAATGCATGGTATGGTATTGTATTGTATTATATTGCACTGCATTGTATGGTAGGTTATGGTAAGTTATGGTATGGTATGGTATGGTATGGCGTGGCATGACAATGTTTTGTACTGTGTTGTACTGTATTGCATTGCATTGTATTGTATTGTAATGTACTGTATGGTATTGCAAGGTATGATATGGTATTGTATTGTAATGTACCGTTTGGCATGGATTGGTATGGTATTGTATGGTATAGTATTGTATTGTACTGTACTGTACTGTATGGTATGGGGTGGTGTGGTGTGGTGTGGTATGGTATTATACTGTATCGTATTGTAATTTATTGTTTTGGACTGTGTTGATTGTGCGGTATGTTATTGTATTGTATTGTGTGGTATTGTATACCACTCTAAATCAATTCTCTCCCCGGGGAGAGTGCGTCGCCACAAGAGCAGTACCACCCATTATCTTGGTTAAAAAAAGTCTTCATGTGTATTTGCTTCCCTTTGAGAGGCTTTTTCCTACAGAATTTTGCCAGGGACAACACACTCGTTGCCGTGGGTTCTTTCACGTACACTAAACGCCTGTTGTACCTCGGTTTATCGTCTCATCGGAAAGACTAGCACCCAGACCACCTCTCACGGCCTGGTGGATGAATGAAGGGAGAAGTTTTGGGTACAAAACGGGGACCAAACCCGGACCCGAATCGAACCTAGACTTTACGCTTTTTAGAGAGATGTATTACCTCTAGACCACCGATCCACATGCATTCCAAAAAATGCAGTAGCTTAGCTCATCCCTTTTTGTTCATTGTCTTTTATGGCTGTACTAACCATGGTTTATCTTCTTCGTCGAACGCTCAGACAGCAACTATCGTTGTTTGTCATAAGAGGGAAAACGTGTTGTACTGCCGTTAAGCGCCTAACAAGACATGCCCAGCGTATCCGACTTCAGCGTGGGCGAGAATTGTTATCGTCTAAGTCTTTGCGGAGAAAAAATAAAGGGCAGGAGAATGGACTAAGAAGGCAGAAATGAAACAAGAAGGAGGTGACAGGAAGGAAAGAAACGAGGCAGCCTTGTTATCTTGTAAGTCTCTCTCTGGATTAAAAACAAAACAAAAGCAAAAGCAAGAAAATGGACCAAGAAAACAGGAAAAAGACAAGGAGGAGGTGACAGGAAGAAAAGGAACGAGACAGAAACAAAAAGAGAGGGTTTAAAAACAAAATCTTTTATTTCGAGGATAATGGAATAGGCATTCATGTGCTTTTTTTTTATATCCAGTACCCGTGTGTATGCAGTTGTGTAAATGTTGTCACCAGTTCTCCGGCACGCAATGACCTATTCTTACGAAAGGCGGAACGGGTTTTAACGTGTGCGCAAGATGTTCTGCGTGCGTTCGCACACGAGACCTCGGCTTATAGTCTTATTTGAAGGTATTTGGGGGAAAGTGGAGTTGGCACTAATGTTAACTCCAGAGAAAAAATCCACTTGAACGAGAATCGAACCCGGGTCAGCAGATCACAAATACATCACTCTGACAAACAGGATATCCCGTCCCCCTTATAAAAGAGGTTTAAGAGAGGGAACTCCTTGCACAGAATTCCTAGAAGGAAGGTGGGATACTATTTATACTGAGGGGACGAGAAAGTCTGGTGGTTAGAACATTGCGCTCGCAATCTGACAACCCGGTTCGAATCCCGTTCAAAGGGACTTTTTTCCCTGGAGTTAACATCAGTACAGACTCCACTCCCCCCTTCCCCCACCCAAGAAAAAAGTCCTTCAGATGAGACTCTAAACCGAATCCCCGTGTGCAAACGCACGTAGAACATCTTGCGCACACGTTAAATCCTGTTCCGCTTTTCGAAAGAGTAAGCCATTGCGTTCCGGTAGGAGCAGATGACAAAATTTACAAAAAAAAACCCCAAACCAGCATACACACGCGGGGATTGGATGCAAAAAACCCACCACCACACATGAGTGCTTATTCTATTATCATCGATATAAAAGGATAAAATAAATAAACAAACAGAAACAAGTTACCCCTGGGCATTCACACGGAGGACCCATGGCTTATCGTATGAGTCAGGGCTTGGCAAGCCCCACTTCGTATTTGTGGGAAGGTGATGAAGAAGTGCAGCTTAGCTTCCCTGTGAGTGAAAAGCACTAGAGGACATTAGCTTTGTGATAGATGAAGGCGTCTGTACTGTAAAAGACTTGAAGTGATGGCAGTTGACATTCAAAACTGTCTGTCGGGTGTTTTTGTTGTTGTTGTTGTTGTTGATGTTGTGATTTTTTGGGGGGTGGGTTTGGTTGCTGTCTTGCCTTTTTTCTCTGTCTTTTTTTTTCAATCCCCGAAGAAGATGTTGAAAGAGGAGAAAAGGAAGACTTTGAAAAAAAAAGAAGAAAAACAATATGAAGAGGCAGGCACTATCGTGCATGCGCATGCACGAACGCACACATACTCACACTCACGCACACACGCACGTCTACACACACTCATAGACAAATACACAAACATACACACAGGCAACCATCCATCCATCCATCCATCCATCCATCATCCACCCACCCACCTACACACACATACACACAGACGCGCACACACACACACACACACACACACACACACACCACCACCACCACCACCACCACCACCACCACACCACC
>CM054155.1:17225590-17233090 GCA_028751875.1 Rapana venosa | reverse complement strand
CTATCTATCTATCTATCTATCTATCTATCTATCTATCTACCTATGGATCTAATCTAATCTAGTCTAGTCCAGTGGAGTCTAATGTAGTCTAATGTAGTCTAATATAATCTAACCATATCTATCTATCTATCTATCTATCTATCTATCTATCTATCTATCTATCTATCTATCTATCTATCTATCTATCTACCTATGGATCTAATCTAATCTAGTCTAGTCCAGAGGAGTCTAATGTAGTCTAATGTAGTCTAATATAATCTAACCATATCTATCTATCTATCTATATATCTACCTATCTATCTATCTATCTATCTATCTATCTATCTATCTATCTATCTATCTATCTACCTAATAATAATAATAATAATAATAATAATGTATGGATTTTATAAAGCGCTGAATCTTGTAAAGCAACAAATCAAAGCGCTCAGATGACATGATTTTTTTTTTTTTACTCAGGTGCTTTTTTTTGGTACATGCGGTTTTGTAAATTTTGTCATCTGTTTCCACCGGCACACAATGGCCTACTCTTTCGAAAAGCGGAACAGGATTTAACGTGTGCGCAAGATGTTCTGCATGCGTTCACACACGGGGCCTCGGTTTATAGTCTCATCTACCTACCTATCTATCTATCTATCTATCTACCTATCTATCTATCTATCTATCTATCTATCTATCTATCTATCTATCTATCTATCTATCTATCTATAACATCCAATATGAAGCCAACCAAAACATAGTGGAAAATCAACATCATCTCACTGAATATATCAAACACAACAACTACTCGTATGTACAATTAGATCAACAACAAAAAAGTCGGTGAAATGGGAGATGATAGAAAACATCCGCAGGAGGTCATTCAACACCAGCTCCGCCCTACTGTACAGGAATCAATAATACTGGTGATGTTATCAGCAGCAAATGGATGTACATCATTAACCCAAGGTTAGGAACATAAACCCCACCACGAAGGAAAGAAGGAGGACGGAGAACAAAGCAAGGTGCGGTATATACACGGCAGGGAGCTTTGACAAAACAATGTGCTGTTTGATCTGGTCCTCGTAAAGGTGTACCCTGGATTTATTGTTCAGACAAACCATTAGCCCTCAGGATGGGGATGAGTGCCTGTAAGAAATATGAAGATATTTCAATTACTATAAACCTGTGTTGTGTGTGTGTGTGAGTGTGTGTGTGTGTGAAGTTAACTGGACTGCTTTAACTACCAACACATGCGAGGATACTTCATTTATCATCAATCAGTGTTTTTTGGTTTACGAAGGGAACTGAACTGTTTTGCCTTGCCACGAGTAAGAGACCAGCACAAGCGTGGATGCTTCATAAATTGTATCATTAGATTTATCTGTGTTTTGTGTACAGAATTAACTGAACTGCTGTAACTGCCAACACAGGCATAAATACTTCATAATTTTGTCATCAATCTGTGTTTTTTGTGGACGAAGTGAACTGTACTGATTTGTCTTGCCCGAGTAATAGACCAGCACATGCATGGATACTTCGTTTTTCATCAATCTGTATTCTGTGTACACAGTTGACTGAATTGTTTACCCTGCCATAGTAACAGGCTAACAAAGCGTGGATACTTCATAAATGTTGTCATTAAATTTATCTGTTATTTGTGTACAGAGTTCACTGAACTGCTTTAAGTACCAACACGTGTGAGGATACTTCCTTTATCATCAATCAGTATAGTTTGTTGTATGAAATGAACTTAATTACTTTGCTTTGCCAGTGTAATAGACTAGTACACGCGTGGATACTTCATTTTGACTAATCTGTATTCTGTGTATTAGAGTTAACTGACACACGTGAGGATACTTCATTGACCATCAATCTGTTTTTTGGTGGACGAAAATTTTAATGAACTGAATTACTTTGCTTTGCTAGAGTAATACACCAGTATACGTGTGGATACTTCATTTGTAATCAACCTGTATTTGTCTACAAAGTTAACTGAACTGATTTAACTACCAACACACGCGTGGATACTTCATTTTTCAATAATCTGTATTCTGCTACAGAGTTAAATAATGGAACTGTTTTACACTGCCATAGTAGTAGACCAGCACAAGTGTGGATACTTCATAAACTTTGTCATTAATCTGTATGGTTTGTACGGAGTTAACTGAACTGCTTTAACTATCAACACATGCAAGAATACTTCATTTATTATCAATCAGTATTTTTTATGTACGAAGTGAACTGAACTACCAGTACACGCGATGACACTTCATTTGTCATCAGTCTGTATTCTGTGTATACAATTAACTGAACTGCTTTAAGTTGCAACACACGTGAGGATACTTCCTTTATCATCAATTCGTATGTTTTGTTGTACAAAGTGAAATGATTGCTTTGCCTTGGCAGAGTAATAGACCAGTACACGCATGGATCCTTCATTTTTAACTAATCTGTATTCTGTGTACACAGTGAACTGAACTGCTTTGCTTTGCCAGATTAATAAACCAACACAAGCGTGGATACTTTATTTGCCATCAATCTTGTATTCCTCTACGAAGTTAACTGAAATGTTACCAGCACACCCGGTTGATACTTCATTTGTCGTCACTCTGTGTTTTGTGTACGAAGTGAACGGAACTGTTTTACGCTGCCAGGCTAATAGACCAGCACACGTGTACAGTAGCAGTACGTCCTTTTCACTGCATATTACTATCGTAACAACCAAACATTGACCTCCGGGGCAGTGTGGCTCATTTTGTGGCAGAGGGTCACATTTGTTGTTTTGGCAGACACACGGGCCATTGTACTTTATTTATTTATTTATTTATGTATTTATTTATTAATTCTTTTATATCGAGGATAAGGGAATAAGCACCATGTACTTTTTTTACATCCAGTCCCCGTGGTTAGGTTTTGTAAATTTTGTCTTCTTTTTCACCGCACAATGGCTACTCTTTCGAAAAGCGCGAACCTGGATTTAAACGTGTGGTACAGCAAGATGTTTGCGTGGCGTTCGAAACACGGGTTCGGTTTATAGTCTCATCCTGAAGCTTTGACATTCAGTTCGAATTTTCGTCAAAACTGGGAAGAAAGGGTGAGGCTGGGAATCGAACCCACAACCTCACGGTTTACTTGTTGGCAGGCAAACGTCTTAACCATCCTGCCACCTTCCTTCTTTCCCTTAGCTAGTCCTTCAGTTTCTTTATGCAGTGTGTCAGAATGTTGTTTTTTCTTAACTTGAATAACTTGTGTGTGTTGAAAGTCACAACAGGGTGAGCCCAGGAGAGTCCACCTCATTTTGTTCACTAAAACAACCATTCGTCATCTTGTGATTCTCTCCCATTTCACGCAACGCGTTATTCTCCCCAAGTAACTTTCTTATTAGTATGTAATGTTTTGGGAAACTGTCTCTGTCAGAGTCTTAACATGAAAACTGGCTTTCTTGATATTTTTTAGGTAGAGAAACTACATCCGACCATGTGTGGTCCTCTCATCCCTGCCACTGGAATGGGTAATGACTTGTGTTTAAAATAAATAAACTATCTCACAGTGAGAACAAGGTTGACGTTAGTTGTTATTGTGTGGATACGCACCATAAATTGGCTTATTTTCAAAGACGTGCTTTTCTTATAGAAACTGCGCTACTTAAATAATAATCATCTTTTATAACACGTTTCTTCTGTCAAAGCTTCCATTTCTGTTGGCTGCAGATTGTATGATATATATATATATATATATACTTTTCCATTATCGTTATTTTAAAAGAGGAAAAAGAAAATTGTTTTGTTTTTGCCATTCACTTCCTTTTACTCAATTACTTGTATAGTTATTCTTCTTGTACTTTATCTCTTTAACTTGATGACACACAGGGTAACAGCCTTAGGATATAAATTTGTGAGTAGTGATTTGGTGCCATGCCTCATTGTTCGCAAAGCACATAGTGTTTCTGGTTTTACACAAGGATGAAGAGGAGGAGGAGTGGAGGGACTAAAATAAGCTATGACTTGACCTTCTTCCTGTGTTCTTGTAATCACGTACTGAATAAATCGTTGTTTTAAAATGGGTAAAGGGTGTCCCATAACCTATAAGGTCGTAGGGGAGCGAGGCGTCAGAGACCTTACTTCTCTAGGGGCCGGCATATTTAGGGTGAAGCCCATTTCCTCTCCCTCGCTGCTTTACCTACCCTGACCCTAAAGGGGCGGGAACCCATTTACAGCTGGGTGAACTGGAGGAGGGACTGTACTGAAGCCAAGGCGCACAAACGGTCACCCATCCAAGCGGTAACCACGCTCGATGCTGCTTAACCTTAGCTGGGGGAAAGGGAGTGCTCTGACCACTGAGCTACCCCGTTGTTTTAAACAAGCAATGAAAACACCACTAGTCAATACAAGTGCGACACCAGCAGTTGAATAGAGGGAGAAGCCAAAGAACACGAGCACACTTTTTCTTCTATACTCCCTACCATCTCTCGTTTACTGAGTGCTTTGCCATCCCACCTATCCCCTTTTTTGCCAAATTTCTTGGGGAAAAAATTACTTCCGAATGAAAGAAAACTTTAAGAATGCGTAAGTATGGAGGAAAGAAAGACAGAAAGAAAGATAGATAGACAGACAGACAGACAGACAGATAGATACATAGATTGATAGATGAATAGAGAGAGGGGGTGGGGATCAAATCAAATCAAACTGAGAGACAGAAAGACAGACAAGCAGACAGACTCCAACGAACAAAAAATAAACATAAACCACACCCAGGCACAAGGGTAAAAAAGACACATCAAAAGCATTCCACGTGGTTGAAGGAAAAAAAACAACAACCCACAGGCAAGAGACCTCCCAACAATGATATAATATGTGTATTTGTACATGAATTGATCTTTCCAATCATGTCTCTGCCTGGTCAACATTGAATCACCATGTTTTTCATTTTAATGGACAGTTATTTGTACTTGTGATATTTGTATTGATTGTGCTGATGATGTGTTTCATGAGATGTCTTTGAATAATTGTTATGTGTGTGGATTTGCTTTGCTACTCTTAACCTTTACTGGTGTGTGCGTACGCTCGCCCATACGTGTGTGTGATTGTGTGTGTGTGTGTTTGCGCGCGCGCGCGTTGTGTGTGTGTGTGTGTGACGTGGATTGTTGTCGGCTTTTAAGTTACTATATAACTTCTTAATCTGTATTGTTTTATAACGCCATGCTGTGTAATTGTAATTCGAAAATGCCACTCATAATTTCTCTGGTTGAGACATTAAAGTATTCTTTGAGTCTTGAGTCTACAAAACTAGTATCTTTCTGGCCAGCCTGCTTTTGTTATCCATCCCAGCATCTTGAACATTATGCATGCATGAGGGAAGCTGATCTAATACCAGATGTTGTGGGGGAGCTGCTGTCCACATGTTGATGATGCCAGTGTCGTCATTGCGAGCCACGTTGTCTGTTTCGGTAAGCTCAGGATTTGTGTTGTTCCTGCTTTGGCAAGTGAAGGTGCAGCAGGAAGCAGCAGCTAGGGAAGAGGGAAGAAGAGAGAGAGAGAGAGAGAGAGAGAGAGAGAGAGAGAGAGAGAGAGAGAGAGGGAGAGAGAGAGAGGAGAGAGAGAGAGAGAGAGAGAGAGAGAGAGAGAGAGAGAGAGAGGGGGGGAGTGAGTGTGTGTGTGTGTGTTTGTGTGTGAGACAATGACAATGACAAATTGACAAATTCTTTTATTTCGAGGATAATGAATAAGCACCCATGTGCCTTTTTACAATCAGTCCCCGCCCTTAGGGATATATATAAGAGAGAGAGAGAGAGAGAGAGAGAGAGAGAGAGAGAGATGAGAGAGAGAGAGAGAGAGAGAGAGAGAGAGAGACAGACAGACAGACAGACAGACAGACAGACAGACAGAGCAGAGATGTGTGTGTTGTGTGTGTGTTGGGGTGGAATTAAACCTAAGTCTGTTCGTGTTTTTTGTACACCTGCTGGACTGTTCGTGTTTTTTGTCCACCTTTGTGTGTGTGTGTGTGTGTGTGTGTGTGTGTGTGTGTGTGTTGTGTGTGTGTGTGTGTGTGTGTGTGTGTGTGTATCTGTCACAGTGTTGCCCCGTTTGGATGCCAGGGGACTGTCAGAAGAAATAGCATCCCCCATCTTCTGCAACTGCCGTGCTAGGAAATCCCTCTTTTCGATCCCTCTCTCTATGTCTGCCTTGTTCATTTTTTCTTAGCACCTGCTTCTTATCTATTTTCTGCCTTTTTGGTCCATTCTGCTGTATTTTTTTTCTCTAGAAAGACTTAAAATATAACAATTCTCTCTTAATATGTCGAAGTCGGATGTGCTAGGTCTGACTTGTCAGGCGCTTAACGGCAGCGCACTGCATTTTTGCTCATATGACTGACAACAATAGTTGCTGGCTGAGCGTTGAAATAAATAAAGAGAAGAGAAGAGATTTGAGAAGAGAAGAAAAGATGAAAAGAAGAAAGAAGAAGAAGAAGAAGAAGAAGAAGAAGAGTCAGAGTGTGTGCTAGCATCGTGAGTTGTGAAGTGGTGCAGTGGAAATACAGCTTTAGTTTGGTTTCTGTATATCATTGTCCCATTCTTCCTGTTTACTTCTGCAGTGAAAAAGAACAAGAATTTGTAGATGAAGGAATCGAAGAAGAAGAAGAATGCAAAAAGAAGAAGGATTCGCAGAAAAATTTTTGAAGAAGAATGCCAAAAAGAATGAAAAGAATGCCAACAAGAATTTGAAGAATTTAAAGAAAAGAAGATGAATGTAAAGACGAACAAGAATGGGAAGAAGATTGCAACTACGATTGCACAAAACAAAATGCACAGAAGAATTTGAAGTAGAGAAATTTGAGGAAGAAACTAAATAAGTTGAAGAAGAATTCGAAAAATATGAAGAATTTTTAGACAAATGTGAAGAAGAATGTGAAGACGAAAGAAGAATAAAAATTTGAAGAAACAGAATTTGAAGAATTTGAAGAATTCGAAGATGATGAAGAAGAAGAATGCAAAGAAGAATAAGAATTTGAAGAATTTGAAGAAGAATTTGGAGAATTTTAAGAGGAAGAAGAAGAATGTGAAAAGAAGAAGAAGAAGAAGAAGAAGAAGAAGAAGAATGTGAAGAAGCAGAAGAATGTGAAGAAGAATGCGATCCAAAAGACTGCGAAGAAGAACTCAAAGAACACGGACAGCAGAAAGAAAGACAGACAGACAGACAGACAGACAGACAGACAGACAGACACAGAAAGACAGCCAGAGCCAGATTAGGATGAAACAAATAGACAGACAGACCGACAGACATAGACAGAAAAACAGACACAAAGACAGAAAAAAAACCCGACAAAAACGCACACACGGGAGAAACCGTATGCACACACATCATGGATGATGGTTTGATATACATTTGTCAGTTAATGATGAAAACAGTCCAGGTATGCTCAGTGGGAAACGGCTGAAGAGGTTTAGGAAGAAGGCGTCCGAAGGAGGGAGTGATTTACGATATCAGTCTTTATGCACAGTGTATCGAGTGCAGCATATGC
>CM054155.1:17198090-17203090 GCA_028751875.1 Rapana venosa | reverse complement strand
CAACAACAACAACACAGAATAACGCACTGAGTGCAGCATGGGCGTGGAGTGCGTGTGTGACCCAGTGTGTTTACATTGCCACTGTTGTTGTTGTTGTTGTTGTGATGTGGTGAACAGACCACGTTTTGGGATTTATCTGTCTGTTGTTCTCTATCTCTTTGTTTCTTGGCGCAGTGAAGAAGAATGTAAAGAACAAATGCCAAGAAAAAACATAGAAGAATGCGAAGAAGACTGCGAAGAATGGGATTGTGAAATAGAATATGAAGATGATTTTGAATAAGAAGAATATAAAGACACCCCCCCCCTCTCCCCCCCCACACCCCGAAGAATTTAGAGAAAATGAAGACGAAGATTTTGAAGATATTGAAGAAAAAGAAGTAGAAGAAGAAGTCGAAGAAGAAGAAGGTGGTGATAATGACGATGATGATGATGATGATGATGAAAGGAAAGAATTTGAAGAAGGAGAATAACAACAAAAGCAACAGCAACAGCAGAAACAACAGCAGCAAGCAGAAAGAATATTAAACCACAACTACCACCAGTACCACCCTCAACAGCGGAAACAACAACAGCAACAACAACAACAACAAAATCAACAAATACTGTAAAAGAAGGAAAACTAACAGCAATGGCAAGATAAACGGGAGAACATTTTCTAATTAGAATACAAAAACGACGTTAAAAGTTGACTTGACATATGCACTAGACAGCAAATCCTGAGTCTAAAACGGAGCTATACAAAACAAAAAAATCCGGTTTGAAAAGAAACGTTTTCAAATTGGTTAAAACAACAACAACAAAACCAAAGTTAAAGCCTAAAACAGAGAAGTTTAAGAAATGGTAAGTATGTTTTCCAACCTCGAAAAGAGAAAGACCAAGGATAAGAGAGATAATAACTCGGCACAGCTCGGCTACTGACACCTGCTTCTCTTTGAAAATAAGCAAGCAAGCAAGTAAGCAAACAAACAAACAAACAAGTGAAGAAACAAAATAACGAACTTGAACTGAAAAGAAAAGAAATAAGGAAAGTAACCATACATTATGCAGTCTTTTACCAACAGACACAGACAGACAGGCAGACAGAAAGGCAGACAGACAAACAGACACACACACACACACACACACACACAACTCACACGCAAGGGCGCGCGAACGCGAGCACACACACAACAGAGAGAGAGAGAGAGAGAGAGAGAGAGAGAGAGAGAGAGAGAGAGAGAGAGAGAGAGAGAGAGAGAGAGAGAGAGAGAGAGAGAGAGAGAGAGAGAGAGAGAGACGCACACAAATTCGCTCACCCCCCCCCCCCCCTGTCCCACACACACACACAAACAGCAATAAATGACAATAAAATATTCAAATATTCTGAATCTGAATCTGAATCTAAATCTGAATCTGAATCACACACACACACACACACACAACACACACACACACACACACACACACACACACACACACACACATATACACACACACACACACACACAGCACACACACAGCACACACACACACACACACATAATTCTCCCGCCTCCATCAACACACATGCACATACACCCGCATACATACAAACAGAAGAAGGACAGAGGCACGCGATCAAACAAATAGACAAACAAACAGACAGACATACAGACAGATAACAGGAAAATAATGATCGCGTAGAAACATCTCAGAATGCCACCAACATTGAAATGAATGGGGGCTGTCAACAAAAACTCATTTATGCAGGATCGGGGGGAAAAAAATCACAGAAACGGTTTTGCTGGAAGCGATATGAGGAGTGATAATTGATGTTTTCCATCCAGGTTCTTTCATTCATATTTTGATGGATTTTTCACATACACGCTCAAGAACGCACACCCACACACCTACACACACATGCGTTCACACTTGCACACACATATGCACGCACGTGCACACATATATATGCACACACTACACACATGCGTCCACACTTGCACACACACATACATGCGCACACGTGCACACATATATATGCACACACATACACACATGCGTCCACACTTGCACACACACATGCACCCACATGCACACATATATATGCACACACATGCACACACACATGCACACACATGCACACATATGTATGCACACACATACAAACATGCGTCCACATTTGCACACACACATGCGCACTCATCCTTCGGATGAGACTATAAACCGAGGCCCCGTGAGCAAACGCATGCAGAACATCTTGCGCACACGCTAAATCCTGTTCCGCTTTTCGAAAGAGTAGGCCATTGTGTGCCGATGGGAACTGATGACAAAATTTACAAAACCGCATACATACGGGGACTGGATGTAAAAAAGCACATGAGTGCTTATTCCATTATCCTCGATATAAATGAATAAATAAATAAATAAATAAATAAAAACATGTACATGCATACTCGCACACATGCATATATACAGGCACTAACACAGATACAGACACAGGCACACAGACACACAGACACAAATACACACACACAGACACACTCAGACACAAACACACACAGACACACAGACACACATACACACAAACACACATACACACAAACACACACACGGACACAGATACACACGCATACACACACATGCACACACATGCACACACATACAAAAATAAGGACAGAGACACGCAGGTTCTTTCATTCATATTTTGATAGATTATTCACATACACGCTCAAGCACGCACACCCACACACCTACACACACATGCGTGCAGACTTGCATACGCGCATACACACTCATACATATACACGCACGTGTACACATATGCATGCACACATATGCATATATGCATGCGCACAGGCACACATATGCATGCGGACTCGCACACATGCACACATGCAGACACTAACACAGACAAAGACACAGACACACAGACATACACACAGACACACAGATACACACACACTAACACAGACATAGAAACACAGACACCACAGATACGCACAGAGACACAGACATGCACAGACACAGACACATACATACATGCACACACACACACACACGTACGCACACGCACACACACACACACACACACACACACACACACACACACACACCACACACACACACACACACACACACACACACACACGCTCTCTCTCTCTCTCACACGCACACACCAAACACAAACACACACACCACATCTCTCTCTCTCTCTCTCTCCTCTCGCTCTCCGTCTCTCTCTCTCCCGCTCCTCTCTCCTCTCTCTCTCTCCTCTCTCTCTCTCTCTCTCTCTCTCTCTTCTCTCTCTCTCTCTCTCTCTCTCTCTCTCTCTCCTCTCTCTCTCTCTCCCCTCCCCCCCCCCTCTCTCTCTCTCTTTCTGTCACTGTTTTTGGGTCCCTCTCTGTCTCTCGATCCATCACAAGAAAAAAAACCACCCAGAAACACACACTAAGGTTGGGACAGACACAAGAAACCACACATGCAGACATCATGGAGGATTAAGCCTATGTCAGCATATTACGATAAAAAAAGACTCTTGGCTACAAAATGGGAAAGTGATGAAACTGCTTTGAGAGGGAAGCCAGTACCAGATCAGAATGATGTATGTCGAGGGTCTCTGTGGTGCCATTATGTGCGACCTCTGTCTGCACATTCTGTGGCAAGCCAGACAAAGATGAATATTGTAGAGTTGTCATTGATTTTGGGGGAGAGATTTACCGTGATCACAGCTAGCATGTTTTTTTGGTTTTTTTGCGCGAGCACATTGACGTATGCGTGCACACACAGATTTAAGCACGCGCGCACAGATACATACAGACACACGTACACATGCACACACACATACATAGTGATGCATGCACACACATATTCATTTACATTTTTAAAAATTTATTCATTTATATCGAGGATACTGGAATAAGCACTTATGTGCTTTTTTACATCCAGTCCCCGTGTGTATGCGGTATTGTAAATGATGTCATCTGTCACATAGACACAGACAGACTCATACAAAAACAAACAGACACACGTGTGCACTATATACCGAGGCCCCCGTGTGCGATCGCACGCAGAACATCTTGCGCGCGCACACGTTAAATCCTGTTCCGCTTTTCGTAAGAGTAGGCCATAATGTGCGCCGGTTGGAACAGACGACAAAATTTACAAAACTGCATACACACGGGGACTGGATGTAAAAAAGCACATGATTGCTTTTTCCAATATCCTCGAAATAAAATAATAAATAAATAAATAAAAATAACACACACACACACACACACACACACACACACACACACACACACACACACACACACACACACACACACACACACACACACACACACACACACACACACACATCTTAAAAAGTTGTTTGACTAATGCCCATATGTCTTGTTACATGAATCCCTCTCAAACTGATACAAGTTTCGTAACCGCAAGAAGAGTTAATACACTATCTTTTAGAATGAAATTGAATGCATCTATCACACAATTGTGCAAAAACATATCAGGTATCTATGTGGAGATCAATTTCCAATACACGTATCATGTTTGAGTGCCCAGCTGTCATAACCTTTTTACCCACATTTTCTCAGCATTCTCTGGAAAATGAATTTGAAAATTCAAAGTTAGCCTTTGCCATTGCTAGATGTCTATTGCACAGTCCCCTTGAACATTTGTTGTAGTGACAGTACTTTTTGTTGTTGGTTCATTTTCACATTTTGTTGCGTTTAACTTTTTGCTCATGTTACAGATAACTTTTTTTTATTTCTCTATTATTATTATAAATTTTAAGGCACAACAAGAACAAACACACCAACACAATGCTATCTCTTTATGCTTTCTCCTTCTACCTTGTTCTCTACTTTTTTGAACTTCCACCCACCACACTTTCCACCTTCCTCGTCTAAAATCACTGAGAGTGAACACACTTAAATTGAAGACAACACCACGATGACAACCACCACCACCAACAACAACAGCAACACACTCACTCACCCACCCACCCACCCACCCACACCCACCCACCCACACACACACAC
>CM054155.1:17188090-17193090 GCA_028751875.1 Rapana venosa | reverse complement strand
CCCGTTCTCTACTTTGTTGAACTTCCACCCACCACACTCTCCACCTTCCTCGTCTAAAATCACTGTCGTTAAATTGAAGACAACAATAACAACAACAAACACACACACACACATCACACGCACACACACACACACACACAAACAACCTTCCCCCCACTCCCCCACACAAAGGTCAATAACACTTTCCCAAGCCAGTATAAACAGTGACAGCTGTCCAAAAGATAACGTCTCCATCAGCACGAGGGATCGTCTCTATTCAGAAACCCTCCTCCCACCCCCATCCAAAACATCACACACATAAGTCAGGACACACGTAAGCAAACTTGCGTGTGTATGTAGATGCATGCACACGTTTCCTTCAGTAGTGTATTAAATCAATCATTCCTGACCTACATGAAGAGTGCTTGAGGAGTCATTGGGGAGTCATTGGGGAGTCATTGAGGAGTCATTGAGGAGTCATTGAGGAGTCATTGGGGAGTCATTGGGGAGTCATTGGGGAGTCATTGAGGAGTCATTCAGGAGTCATTCAGGAGTCACCGAGGAGGCATTGAGGAGTCATTGAGGATTCATTGGGGAGTCATTGAGGAGTCATTGAGAAGTCATTGAGGAGTCGTTGAGGAGTCATTGAGGAGTCATTGAGGAGTCATTGGGGAATCATTGGAGAGTCATTGAGGATTCATTGAGGAGTCATTGGGGAGTCATTGAGGAGTCATTGGGAAATCATTGGGGAGTCATTGCACTCTTTTCTTTTCTCAGGCAGACTAGCCGCCATGGCGTAGTGTTCAGGCCTTGGATCACGGAGTGGAAGACGGCAGGTTCGAATCCCATCAGTTATAGGAATTTTTCATACTCTGGCCAGCTCTTTCCAGCTCCTGCCCTATGTGCTTATTGAGGAAACTGGGACCCCACAGTTGAGCTTCATCCACTCGAGAGATGCGAGTTTCAGCATTGCACAAATCGCCTGATCAACATTGCAGATATATGCATATCTCAGGCGTGGTTGACACCGGGGTATGATTATTATGATGGGAAGTGCAGAGCACAGCCCTGTCCACGTAGACATCATCCTGGAAGTCGGAATGCAGCTACCTTGTGGATGGGCAAAACCAGTAGGAAGCACACAAGTCTCAGCAGTTGTGAACCTCAAAGCGTTGATAACCGAGGTACAAACATACACACACTCACACACACACACACACAAACACACACATATATATATATATATATATATATATATATATATATATATATATATATATATATATATATATTAAAAAAATATATATATATATTGTGTGTGTGTGTGTGGTGGTGGGTGGGGGGGGTGCTTGTTGGGGACAGAAAGAGTGAGAGAGAGGCAGTGTGTAATAATAGGTACTTTGTTATGAATGCAGGTGTGTCTAAATCACCATGTAGTGAATAGACATTAAACAAAACAAAACAAAGAAAACACACACACACACACAAACACACACACAAAAACACACACACAAACACACACACAAACACACACACAAACACACACACAAACACACACACAAACACACACACAAACACACGCAAACAAACTCACACACAAACACACACACACAAACACACACAAACACACACTCAAACACATTCACACTTACACACAAACACAAACACACACACAAACACACACGCAAACACACACACACAAACACACACACACACACACAAACACACACACTCACACACACACACACACACAAACAACCTTCCCCCCACTCCCCCACACAAAGGTCAATAACACTTTCCCAAGCCAGTATAAACAGTGACAGCTGTCCAAAAGATAACGTCTCCATCAGCACGAGGGATCGTCTCTATTCAGAAACCCTCCCCCCCCCCATCCAAAACATCACACACAGAAGTCAGGACACACGTAAGCAAACATGCGTGTGTATGTATGTATATATATGCATGCACATGTTTCCTTCAGGAGTGGGTTAAATCAATTATTCCTGATCTACGTGAAGAGTGCTTGAGGACTCATTAAGGAGTCATTGGGCAGTCATTGGGGAGTCATTGGGCAGTCATTGGGGAGTCATTGAGGAGTGATTGAGGAGTCATTGGGCAATCATTGGGAAGTCATTGGGGAGTCATTGAGGAGTCATTGGGAGTCATTGAGGAGTCATTGAGGAGTCATTGGGAGTCATTGAGGATTCATTGCACTCATTTCTTTTCCCAGGCAGACTAGCCGCCATGGCGTAGTGTTCAGGCCTTGGGTCACGGAATGGAAGACGGCAGGTTCGAATCCCGTAAGTTATAGGAATTTTTCAGACTCTGGCCAACTCTTTCCAGCTCCTGCCCTATGTGCTTATTGAGGAAACTGGGACCCCACAGTTGAGCTTCATCCACTTGAGAGATGCGAGTTTCAGCATTGCTCGAATCCCCTGATCAACATTGCAGATATATGCATATCTCAGGCGTGGTTGACACCGGGATGTGATTATTATGATGGGAAGTTCAGAATGTAGCCCTGTCCACGTAGACATCATCCTGGAAGTCGGAATGCAGCTACCTTATGGATGGGCAAATACAGTAGGAAGCTCACAAGTCTCAGCAGTTGTGAGCCTCAAAGTGTTAATAACCTAGGTACAAACATACACACACACACACATACACACACACACAAACACACACACACACACAAACACAAACACACACACACACACAAACACACATCACACACACAAACACACACATACACAAACACACACACAGAAACACACACACACAACAAACACACACACACTCACCAACACACACACACTCACAAACACACACATACACAAACACACACAACACATACACACACACACAAACACACACACACAAACACACGCACAAACACAAACACACACACACACAAACACACAAACAAACACATACACACAAACACACACACAAACAACCTCCCACCCACTCCCCCACACACAGATCAATAACCCTTTCTCAAGCCAGTATAAACAGTGACAGCTGTGCAAAAGATAACGTCTCCATCAGCACGAGGGATCGTCTCTATTCAGAAATCTCCCATCCAAAATATCACACACATAAGTCAGGACACACGTAAGCAAATGTGCGTCTGCATGTATATGCATGTACATGTTTCCTTCAGATGTGTGTTATATCAATTATTCCTGACCTACGTGAAGTGTGCTTGAGGGGTCATTGAGGAGTCATTGGGGGGTCGTTAGGAGTCATTTGGGAGTCATTGATGAGTCATTGAGAAGGCATTGAGGGGTCACTGAAGAGTCATTGAGGAGTCATTGAGCAGTCCATGAGCAGTCCTTGAGGAGTTATTCAGGAGTCATTCAGGAGTCCTTGAAGATTCATTCAGGAGTTATTGAGGAGTCCTTGAGGAGTCCTGGTGGAGTCATTCAGGAGTCCTTGCATTCATTATTTTCCAGGCAGACCAGCCATGGCGCCATGGTGCAGTGTTCAGGCCTTGGGTTACAGACTGGAGGATCGCAGGCTGGAATCTCATTAGAGCTATAGGAATTTGTCAGACTCCGGTCAGCTCCTGCCCTATGGGCTTATTGAGGAGACTGGGTCCACACAGCGGAGCTTCACCCACTTTACAGATGCGATTTTGAGAATTACATGATTAACACTGCAGATGCATGTATCTCTCGGGCTTGGTTGACACTGGGATATTTCATGACATCATCCCCAAGTCAGAATGCAGCTACCTTAATGATGGAAAAAACAGTTCCAAGTAAAAACATCTGATCAGTTGTGAGCCTCAGAGCATTAACTGACACACACACACACACACACACACTCACCTATTGATATGGATAGGTACACTCACGTCATGTATCCAAAGAAATAGATTTTGAAAGGTGTTTGTGCGCATAGACGTACAACAATGCTTGTAAAGGGAAGAAACTGGAGCGATTCTATGATACTAAAAATAGTTACACAAACAAACGTTCCACCCAGTGAGTGCGATCACACAGCTATTCCCATGTGTGATCAGGGAGACGGAGTGTATATTCTGGGTGATCTCAAAGGTCTTAAGCTAGGAAACACCTAACAACAGCAACTTCATCATAATTATTTCCCACGACCTGTATGTGTGACTTGTCTATTTACAAATGGCATTTTCATAAGTTCTGCCGCCTTACCAACACTTCCACAGCATCCCACCTCTCCAGTCGACCACCCACTATCAATGCGTCCCTTACAACTGTTACCACTCCATGTCTGTTATACGCGATACTGTCAACAACAACAACAATAATAATAATAATAATAACAATAATAATGTATGGAATTTATATAGCGCCCTTCGGATGAGACTATAAACCGAGGCCCCGTGTGCGAACGCATGCAGAACATCTTGCGCAAACATTAAATCCTGTTCCGCTTTTCGAAAGAGGAGGCCATTGTGTGCCGGTGGGAACAGATGACAACATTTACAAAACCGCATACACACGGGGACTGGATGTAAAAAAAAGCACATGAGTGATTATTCCATTGTCCTCGATATTTAAAAAAAAATCTGAGCCCTTTGATTTGTTGCTTTACAAGATTCAGCGCTATATAAATTCCATACATTATTGTTATTATTATTATTATTATTATTATTACTATTCTATTGAAAAGCAGTTAGGGGCAGTTATTGATCACCTGTTACTCAGAAGACTGCAGGTACCAAGCATCTAGCCCACACGAGTCAGCATGCCACTAAACTTGTCGAACACATTTCAAGTTGAGTAGTTTGAATCATGATAGAGTAAGTCTAGTTTATGCTCTTTACAAGTGTAACAGCGTTTGCTATGTACAGGGTAACACAGCGGATATAGTCTAGCATCTATCTCTGCAACGGAATCCCAGTTATTGAGGACAATCAGAACAATGAAAAATATGGTCTCCATTAAGAGACAATAGAAATTCTACAATAATATACCGTGAAGGCGACGAGTATGTCGGTAAAAATCAGAATTACCATCCCAAGGGAACAGTTTTAT
>CM054155.1:17170590-17178090 GCA_028751875.1 Rapana venosa | reverse complement strand
AGCGACATGAAGATTGTACTGCTATCTCATGTCCACATACAAGGGACACTGAAACACAAAGTGGGCTTCATTCTCTTTGATGCCCAGACAGGCAGGCCATGCAATGTTTTCAGCTGTAGGGGAAAAGCAATGTTTGTGTACATTTAACTGTGACACGCCCATTCTGAATTGCGCCAGGATATTTCTGTATATTTCAACATACAAAATGCTTACATAGTTTTTTTCATATCAAATCTATGTTTAATTTTGCTGTATACGGAAAACCAAGGATTAGAATCTAAACGTTTACACCAATTGTAGCAAAAATTGTTGTGCAATCTCTCTTTAAGCTCTTTGATAAAGATGTTGGGGTGACCACAACCAAAAAGCCAAACTTGTTCAAAACCATTGTCACAAAGAATGTTCCTTATGTGGGTTACCCAAGTTACATGCCCTTCCTGATGCATAGCAAATTACATTCTGTATGACTTTTTAGAATATCTTTTTTCAGATTGTTTCAACATTCTGTAATAGCTGTAATCCATAGTGGAAAACGGCCTAGTTCACCATCTACAACATTACTGGCTGTTTTATTCCGCACATGCAGGAATATTTTACATGTATAAAGATGAACTTCTTCGACTTGTCGATAAGCCTTATGTCTCCATACCTCAGAGGCATACAAAACCAGTGAAACAACTTGTGTGTCAAAAAGTTTGAAGAAAATATCAGGGGAATTACTTTCAATTTTTCTTAAAGTACACATTATATCATTCACACATTTTTTACTTTTAAGTTTTCTTCTTCCATAGCAACTGAGAGAGAGAGAGAAAGAAAGAGAGAGAAAGAGAGACACAGACAGAGATGGGGAGAAAGAGAAAGAAAGTCAGAGAAGACAGTGATAGAGAGACAGAGAGACAGATATACAAACAGACATAATAATTGCTAGATCCCCTACAGTCTGTGTTGCAATCTGCAAGGCACTGCCATGACACGACCACTAGCAGTGTGGGCGTCAGTCAGTGTCACTAGCATCAGGAATCACACCCCTCTAACCATGACAGCAAGGTAAAAAAAGAAACAAACAAGATGACGCCAGCAAAAGCGTCAGGTCTCAGGTGTGGGGGTTTGTTGTTGAGTGGTTTAAGGGAAAGTGTCCTTTACAACAACAACAACAACAACAAAGCTTGTTTGGGTCTCTGACCAAAGTGTTCAGTAAAAGTAGGTCATGATTGTCCACTGTACTGTTTAGCCAATGAGGGTGAAGGATAAGTTAGAGGTGGGTTTTTTTAGTGATGTCTATTAAAAGAGGTTATCAAGTGGAGAGAGAGAGAGAGAAAGAGAGAGAGAGAGAGAGAAGAGAGAGAGAGAGAGAAGGAGTATGAGGGAGACAGAAAAAGGGAGCGAGAAAGAGAGAGAGAGAGAGAGAGAGAGAGAGTGAGTGAGAGAGAGAGAGATTACAAAGAGAGAGAGGTGTGGGCTTTGTTGTTCAGTGTTTGAAGGGGAAGTGTCCTTTACACACAAAAAAGAAAGGCTTGTTTGGATCTATGAGCAAAGTGGTCTCCAAAATAGGTCAAGATTATCCACTGCACTGTTTGGCCAATGGGGTTGGATGATGAGTGAAAGAGGCTTTTTTTCTTTTAGTGATGTCTTTTAGTGAAAGAGGTTTTCAAGCTAATGAGAGAGAGAGAGAGTGAGAGCATAAGAGAGAGAGAGAGAGAGAGAGAGAGAAGAGGGAGAGAGAGAGAGAGAGAGAGAGAGAGAGAGAGAGAGAGAGAGAGAGACAGACTTTAAAAATTTCTTTTATTTTGAGGATAATGGAATAAGCACTCATGCACCTTTTTCATCCAGTCTCTATGTTTATGCAGTTTTGTAAATTGTGTCATCCGTTCCCAGAGAGAGAGAGAGAAGGGGGGGGGGGGTGAAGAGAGAGAGAGAGAGAGAGAGAGAGAGAGAGAGAGATAGAGAGAGAGAGAGAGAGCGAGAGCAGTGTCTTACATTACACCATCTCCATAGGGTTATATGATTAAAATTCAGGTTGCTTTCTACAGAACACGTATAGAGGTATACTACAGTCTTCCACTGGCTTCTTCTTTATGTGTGTATGCTTATTTTTTATGATAAGAAGACAATTCCTTGGTGAAATAAACCCTTCTTGTTTATTATTTGTCTGTCTATCTTTCTATTGTATTTTATTTTGCTTCCACGTTTTCAAAATTGTTTATTGACAATTATTGTTTGATCACTTTTTCTTGGTTTAGGGACTCTTTGAGGGTTTTTTAAAAATATAAAGATGGAGCTTTTTTCGATTGTTTGTTTGGCTTTGTTTTGTTTTTAAAAAAATATTTCTTTAATTTTTTTTTTGAGTGGCACAGTGTAAGTTTGTTCTTTTTAAAACACCACACCACACCACCACCACACCACACTCCACTCCACTCCACTCCACTACACTTCACTCCCCTACACTACACTACACTAAGTCCTTCGGATGAGACTATAAACCGAGGCCCCGTGTGCGAACGCATGCAGAACATCTTGCGCACACGTTAAATCCTGTTCCGCTTTTCGGAAGAGTAGGCCATTGTGTGCCGGTGGAAACAGAAGACAAAATTTACAAAACCGCATACACACGGAGACTGGGTGTAAAATAGCACATCAGGGCTTATTCCATTATCCTCGATATAAAAGAATAAATAAATAAATAAAATCACTACACTACACTGCACTTCACTACACTACACTATACTACACTACACTACACCACACTACGCTACACTACAATTCAATGAAATACAATGCAATACCTCAGTGCTACACTACGCTGTATTACGCTACATACTGCCCTTACCTGCACCGCATTTTTCACACCACCTTATTTATCTAATTACATCACATTGTACCCCCCTCCCTCCCCCCCCCCCCCCGCCCCCCCACACACTCCTATCACACTACGCCATCGAAAACCAAAACATACAATACCTCGCTACACCACACCTCACTACACACGACCGCAATAGACTACTTGTTTCCCTTTCCAGTAGAACAAGAACAAGAACAATAGCAGTAGCAGCAGCAGCAACAACAATAGCACCTCCACCATCACAACAACCTACCACTACACCACCACCACAACCATTACCACAGCTCACCACTACCACCTCCACCACCACAACCACCACCAACCATCACCACCACCACCACACCACCAACAACAACAACAACACATAAAAAGATTAACTGCTTAACAATGCTACAACAAATCTGGACAAGTTTTTATAATAATAATAATAATAATAATAATAATAATAATAATAATAATAATAATAATAATAATAATAATATATGGAATTTATATAGTGCTGAATCTTGTAAAAAAACCAACAACAAACCAAATTGAAGCGCTTGACAGCTAGCGAGAGAGTTCTTGTTTTTCTAAGCATTCCCAGCCATCCTCAGTGGTTCTGGTTTCGGGTGACACGTTAGCAATGTGAGAGGCAGACACCCCTATGTATTGGGTACCCGGGTTCTGTGTGAGGTCACGGGTGACTGCACACAGCTCTGATGTGTTGTGTAGATGGATGGATTGGGGTGGATACAAAAAAAAAAGACGGTGCAGATTGTGTGTACGTGGTCATCAATAATGATCGATTTCTGGTTTTGTCCGTAGTCCTGTGGTGTGTCATTGATTAGGGAAAGGAGTGGAGGGTTGAGTGTAGTGCGATGTGGCGCAATACCTTCAGAATACAGTCGAACACAATACGAAACGAAATAAGGCCATACCGTACCATATCATATCGTTAATATCATATCATACTACACCATACCAAAACAACACAACACGACAAACTACAAATAATACGATGCAAAACAGTACAATACAACACAATAAAATATAATAGAATATAGCACAGCGCAGTGTAGTGCAGGGCAATGCGATGCAATATAATGCAAGGCAAGGTAATGTAATGCAAGACAATACAGTGAATACAATACAATACGATAATATTTCAATATACCGAAATGTATGCACTACGTCACATTACACCACACTATACGAGTTCACCATCAACAACCTGAGATATGCAGATGACACAGTCCTTATCGCCGACTCTGAAGAAAAACTGCAAAAGATTTTAACAACAGTAACAGACGAAAGCGAAAAGAAAGGATTACAGCTCAATGCAAAGAAGACAGAATGCATGGTGATCTCGAAAAAAGCTGTTATACCACAATGCAACATAGCCTGTAAAGGAGAGAGAATCAGACAAGTAAACACCTTTAAATAATTTGGTTGTACTATCACCCCGGACGGCAAGTGTGACACAGAAATCAAGAAGAGAATCGGTCAATCTAAGGCAACTTTTAACAACATGAAATGCATTTTTACCAACAGTAAGATAAGCCTCAAGACAAAGATCCATGTTTTGAGAGCCTACGTATGGTTCATTCTTCTGTACGGATATGAGTGCTGGACCCTAGCCAAGGACACAGAACAGCGACTAGAAGCAGTGGAAATGTGGTTCATCCGGAGAATCATGAAAGTCTCATGGACAAAAAGAAAAACAAATGCAGAAGTAATGGAAATGGCTGGGTACAAGAGATCCCTTCTCAACACCATCAGAGAAAGACAGCTCAAATTTTTCGGCCATATAATCAGGGCTGACGGACTAGAGAAACTGTTATGGAGTGGCAAAATCTGTGGAAACAAGAGCAGAGGAAGACAACGCACAAAATTCACAGACAGCTTAAACAAATTCGCAACGAATAAAGAGGGCACCAACAATGAGCTCATGAGAGGGACCAAGAACAGGGAAGAATGGAGAGCCATGATCGTCGATGTCTGCAGGACCAGACCGGACACTTGAAGAAGAAGATACGAGTTCACATCAAACATTGTCACACTTCTTCTTCTTCGTCTTTGTCTTCGTCTTCGTCTTTGTCTTCGTCTTCGTCGTCGTCTTCTTCTTGTTCTTGTTCTTGTTCTTCTTCTTGTTCTTCTTGTTCTTGTTCTTCTTCTTGTTCTTGTTCTTCTTCTTGTTGTTCTTCTTCTTCTTCTTCTTCTTGTTCTTCTTCTTGTTCTTGTTCTTTTTTCTTGTTTTTTTTGTTCTTCTTGTTCTTGTTCTTGTTCTTCTTCTTCTTCTTCTTCTTCTTCTTCTTCTCCTCCTCCTTCTTCTTCAAACGCTCAGACAGCTGCTACTGTCATTTGAGCAAAAGATCGTTACACTTCCTCTAGACACCTGACAAACCATGCTCAGTGCATGGGACTTCGGCGGGAGAGAGAAGTGCTATCCTTTAAGTCTTTCTGTAAAAAACAACAACAACAGGCATGAGAATGGACCAAGAAGACAGAAAATGGACAAGAAGAAGGTGACAGGAAAAGAACAGAAACAAGGTTGAAGAAGACAGTAAAAGAGGAATACAAAAGAGGGAACTCCTACCAGAGAATTTCCCAAATGTGGGGATGCTATTATTTTACACTGACAGACCACTGGCATCACCACAAGAGGAAAGGAGAGAGGAGGGGGTGGGTGGGTGTGGGTGTGTGGGTGGGGGTGTGGTGTGTGTGTGTGGGTGTGTGTGGATGTGGGTAGGGTGGGGTGGGGGTTAGGGGCTTACAATTCTATAATGAGCTTATAACATTTCCCAGCGAAATTTCCAACCCAGCCAGCACTCTTATCTTTCTGGTTTCAGGTGACACGTCAGTGTTTCTGAGGGCAGACACTCCTAGGTAGCCGGTTCCCAAGTTCACTCTGTGAGGACACGGGTGACTGCACACACAAGCTCTGGCGTGTTCTGCAGGTCGATGGTATGAGATCTCGTTGGAAATGGACAGGGCAGATAGTGTGTGTGTGTGCGTGTGTGGTGTGTGTGTGTGTTGTGGTGTGTGTGTGTGTGTGCGTGTGTGTTGGTGTGTGTGTGTGTGTGTGTGTGCGTGCGTGCGTGTTTGTGTGGGGTGTGTGTGTGTGCGTGCGTGTGTGTGGTTTTATGCGTGCGTGGTGATCAATAATCATCGATTTCTGTTCTTTCGTTCCCTTGTCCCTGTGGGGGCTTATTGACTTGGACAAGAGATGGAGAGCGAAGGGGTACAAGTGGAGTTGTCGCGGGAAGTAAAACCATACAGAAATTCTGACAGTGCTCTTTACAGCTTAATCATATGAAAGACACATAGCAGTTTAACAACACACGCGGGCAGGGTATGCTTAGTGGTTGCAGTATTGTGCTCTGGAGATTTGACAGTCAGGGATCGAGTCCCGGTTTGAGCCACGACTGAGACAGTCGTTTAGGGGGATTTTGTTTTCCCCTCTGGAGTTAACATCAGTACGGATCCCACTTACTCAAAAGTCCTCTGGGTGAGATTATAATCTGGAAAGACCTCTCTCTCTCTCCTTTCGCCAAAAGCCTTCTTATGACACTTTTAAATCCGGCCTCAATACACATTTTATTTCTCAAAGCTAAGAGTCTCCCCTCTTGTTCCATTTCATTTTTGTCCCTGCCCTCAACAGCCCAAACCCCATCACCCTGCGGGAATGTACAACCGTTATGTGTGTGAGTGCGTGTGCATGTGTGTGCGTGCGTGCGCGTGAGCGTGTGGGTATACATTTGAATTTGTAAAAAAAAACCCCACCTATTAATCGAAACTGGCTGCATGTGAATGAGTAGGATGAATGAAAGCGCTTTGATTTGTTTTGTCTTTTTGGCGAGATATAGCGCTATATAAATTCCATTTATTATTTATTGTTATTATTATAAGTCAAGGTCCCGTGTGCGAACGGCGTGCAAAACATCTTGCGTACATGATACATAAAACCAGTTCTTCTTTTTATTTTTGGAAGAGGACTCCGTTCGTGCCAGGAAGAACAAATGATCTCCAAAAATATTATGACAAAAGCCTGATGTACAGCCATGTCGTGTTCAGACATTATTCCCAAAGTCGGAATGTGGCTATCTTAATGGCAGGCAAAAACGTTGAATACGTAAACATATTCTGTGCATTGGTGCTCTGGCGGAAGAACTCCATAACAAAATACAAACCAACAACAACAAACAAAAACAAAACCCCACCCCAAAGCATGTTTGTAATTCGGTATAAGATTGCTTTAGTTATGGCTACAATCCTTGCTTTTTTTGCTGTTATTAGTTGTGGAGGTGGTAGTGGTCATAATAATAATGATAATTATTTAAAAAAATCAATGCTGCTGCTGCTGCTGCTGCTGCTGCTGCTGCTGCTGCTGCTGCTGCTACTACTACTACTACTACTACTACTACTATTACCACTACTACTACTATTACCACTACTACTACTGATAATAATAATAATAATAATAAGAAGAAGAAGAAGAAGAAGAAGAAGAAGAATAGCAACATTACTACTACATTACTACTACTACTACTACTACTACTACTACTACTACTACTACTACTACTACTACTACTACTACTACTACTACTACTACTACTCCTCCTACTTCTTCTTCTGATAATTATGATGTAATGATAATAATACATGGAATTTACATAGCG
>CM054155.1:17158090-17168090 GCA_028751875.1 Rapana venosa | reverse complement strand
TCTCTCCTTCTCTCTCTGTTGTGTTGTTGTGTTCTTGTTGTTGTTGTTGTTTTTTCTCTTATTCTTCTTTTCTTCTTCTTTCTTCTTCTTCTAAAATATGCACTGTATCACTCTATGTTGCCTAATTGTTGTAGTCATGTTGTTGTTGTGTGTTGTTGCGTTGTTCTTTATTCTCCAAAATATGCACTTTTATCACTCATCTTTTGCTATTCTACAATGTCTGTGTTATTGTGCTGCTCAAGAATAATGATCTAAATGCATTTTGTGTACTAAATTGTCAGCATGCTAAAAATCTCAAAATGACAATTTGAAAAAAAGCAACATTTTAAAAATGTGGGACTGGAGACACTTGACTCGTATACATAACGGACAACGTTTTTATAAAGGTAAAGGTGTTCCCATAATGTACAAGGTCGTAGGGGAGCGAGGCACCAGAGACCTCACTTTCCTAGAGGCCAGCATACTGAGGGCGGCGCCCATCTCCTCTCCCTCGCTGCTTTATCTTCCCTGACCCTAAAGAGGGCAGGTACCCATTTACAGCTAGGTGAACTGGGGTGATTGTACTGAAGCCAAGGCGCGCAAACGGTCACCCATCCAACTGGTAACCACGCTCGACAGCTACTTTAACTTGGCAGGGGGGAAGCGAGTGCTCTGACCACTGAGCTATTCTGTCCCCGTCTTTGTACTGGGCTAAAAATAACGGATTTAAAGATAGATCTTACTGAGGGACCCCCCCCCTCTCCCTCTGACAAAAACCAACCAAAAGCACCGACAATCTATAGTCAGATTTGACACAAGACGAGCGAAGAAATTTTGTTTTATTGTCGTTTTAAAGAGAAACAGGACTGGCTGGGAATTGTATCAGGTGATTTGACAAATTGGCATATCCCCCCTACCCCCCCCCCCCCTCCCACCTGGAGATGTGTATGTGGGGTGGGGTGGGGGATTCACTAGAGAAAAACAAGGAAAATGGTAGATACAAAAACTCTTGTCAGATGTCACAAACGACGAAAAGTGAAATGCTATTTTATTGTCATTTTAAAAGAAACAGGACTTAGAGATAAAAGCTGATAACTTCAAAATTTAAAAATCCAAATAGGAAAAAAAGGTAAATTTGATTAATACTTTTTGTATTCTTCCTTTAGATTACCTATCAGGAAGCAAAAACAAACAAACAAACAAATAGTCTGAAAATAGTAATCAACATGCTCTCTTGCTGATTACTTTGACAGTGTATCGACTCCAACAGGCATTGATTACTTTGATAAAAACACAGTTTTTCAGCCTCTTGTTTTTCGCCAGTTCATGCCCTGACCCCTGTAGAGTGATTACAGGCAACATTAACAGGGAAGAGCAGCTTCTGCTGATTTGGCTATACTCCACTTTTAGCTTCCTGTCATGTAGTATCTTCTCTAGAGTCCTAGCACACCTTAAAATCCGTTCCGCATTTTCGGAGGAGTAGGCTATTGTGTGCTCGTGGGAACGGATGACGAAGATCTACAAAACTGCCCACACACTGGGACTGGTTGTGAAACAGCGCATGTGCTTATTCCATTATTTTCGAAATAAAAGAACAAAATCAAATAAATAAATGAATAAACATAAAGCTTTGCTGATTTTCACAGATGTTGAAAGTGTGAAAAAAATGCACTGTGTACTTGTTTTTGGGGGGATTGAGAACATACTAGAACAACACCAGGTAGTCATGAGAAACTTGGAAGTCATCATAAATTGAGGATTGCTTGTATTCCTACAGCGTTGACCCGCATTTGCATAATGCGCTTAGGAAGCTAGCAGACGACAAAGGCCTGCGGGGAGGGGGGAGTGGGGGTAAAGTGCTTGCTGAAAAACTCAAACCTGCCAATTGTGTACAAAGTCATACGAATTTTGAGTCAGATGCTAGTCTTTTGCAAAAAGTGTTTTAAAAAAAAATCAGTGGATGCCTTAATACGTACATTATAAATACACGAGTAAGATAGGAAAATAGAGAGAAAAGTGGTAACAATTAAAGATGGTGTACAGCCTTTAACCGTTTTATTTTTACCACTTAATTTCATCCGAAGAACTCAGGATTTTTAGAGGGCTATAAACCCTCTTTGCAACATCGACTTCCCACTCATTAAAACACGGTTTGTTTCTATTTAGCTGCATTTACGGGTGTGTGTGTGTGTGTGTGTGTGTGGTGTGTGTGTGTGTGTGTGTGTGTGTGTGTGTGTGTGTTGGGGTGAGGGGTAGGTGGTAAGTTAGGGAGGTACAGTGTCATTTATTTATTTATTTATTTATTCTTTTATATCGAGGATAATGGAATAAGCACTCATGTGCATTTTTACATCCAGTCCCCGTGTGTATGCGGTTTTGTAAATTTTGTCATCTGTTTCCACCGGCACACAATGGCCTACTCTTCCGAAAAGCGGAACAGGATTTAACGTGTGCGCAAGATGTTCTGCATGCGTTCGAACACGGGGCTCGGTTTATAGTCTCATCCGAAGGAACAAGTCAGGCCAGCGCATCCGACTTTAGCGTGGGAGATACTCGTTATCTTTTAAAGTCTTTCGGGGGGTGAGGGGTGGGGTGGGGGGAGGGGGAGGAGGCAGGTGCATGGATCAAGACGGCAAAAGAAAGACAAGAAGGAGAATACAGGACGTTAAAGGAACAAGACAGAAACGAAGGGAGGGGTAGAAAAGAGGGAATTCTTAGCAGGGAATTTCCAGAAGGTGGGGGATGCTATTTATACTGACATCACCCCCCCTTGCATTCCCAGGGTGGACTAGACTAAATCTGCGTTCATTTCATAGAAAGACCGTTGAGCGACTTTTGTGTAAATATAGAAAATGTTGGGGACGGGATAGCTCAGTGGTCGGAGCACTCGCTTTCCCCCAGCCAAGTTAAGCAGCGTCAAGCGTGGTTACCACTTGGATGGGTGACCGTTTGCGCGCCTTGGCTTCAGTACAGTTCCCCCAGTTCACCCAGCTGTAAATGGGTACCTGCCCTCTTTAGGGTCAGGGAAGGTAAAGCAGCGAGGGAGAGGAGATGGACGCCGCCCTCAATATGCTGGCCCTAGAGAAGTGAGGTCTCTGACGCCACGCTCCCCTACGACCTTATAGGTTATGGGACTCCTTTACCTTTTTACCTATAGGAAATGTCTGTAGCAAAGCTTTAAAACGAAAAGACAAAAAGAAGCAGGGAAGAAAAATGACATGTTATACAAGATTTGATGCAAAAGATACACAATGTTTTTTCGGAAGAGATTTGTGACAAACTGTTGACATTCAGACAATCGTTAAAGAAGGACACTTGCCTGTGAATTAAAACGCCAAGAAACCTTTTTCTTTCGTGCAATTAGTCTTTATAGAAATTCTCTGAAAAGGCAAGTCTGATGAATCCTCCTGCAAAGATGAATTTACACACACACAACACACACACACACACACAACACACACACACACACACACACACACACACACCACACACAACACAACACACACACGCACGCACGCACACACACACACAACACACACACACACACACACACACACACTGTGTGTATACATGTATGTATGTATGTATGTATGTATGTATGTATGTATGTATGTATGTATGCATGCATGTATGTATGTATGGATGTGTGTATGTATGTATGTATGTATATATGTATGTATGCATGTTGTATGTATGTATGTATGTATGTATGTATGTATGTATTGTGTGTGTTTGTATGTATGTATGTATGTATGTATGTATGTATGTATGTATGTATGTATTGTATGTATGTATGTATGTATGTATGCATCTTTCCAGAAGGATTCATCAAACTTTCCTTTTTTTTCATATTATCTCCTACAGCGCATAAAAACGCATGGTAGATCAGTGGCATACAAAACACAATGCGAGGAATCTGTTGCCTAAAGGACACATACTATGCACCGCAACTTCGAAATGTTAGCTCTTGTTGTTCTGTGCATGTTACAAGGGCTTTGTTTCATTTTTTCGTATGTGTCTTCCATTTTTAAAAGAACATCAGGAAAAAATAATGCAGTGTGTGTGTGTTTGTGGCGAGTGGGGGGTCACTTCATGAACGTTTCCAGCATAAAACGAAGAGCCTATCGAGAAGGGACAGTGTAATGTGTTTCTTTACCTTTGTCACGTTTTATCATCAATTGTAGTGTCAGGGTTTTGGAATGGGGAGCTAGTCACCTAGAGCCATACAAGGGGATTGAAATCTTAGGCACACAAGCCCATTCCATCACTCCACGCATTGCACGCAAACACACACACACACACACACACACACACACACACACACACACACAACACACACACACACACACACACACGTCACATACATACACGAGCACACAGACACTCTCCAAAAAGTTCCAAAAAAAATTCAAATAAAAAGGGAAACTGATTTAAGTCTTCAAAAAACCCCGAAAATATCTCCATATGGTTACCCTATTTAATGACCCCTACTCCACACCCCACACACACACCACACACACACCACACACAACACACACACAATCACACACACACACAACAAAACACACACACACCACACACACACACACACACAACACACACACACACACAAATCTCTAAAAAGTCCAAAATACAAATCAAACAAAGAAATCTTATTTAAGTATTCAAAATACCAAGAACATGATATTGCATATCGGTTACCCTATTTAATGACCTCTCGCTTCCATCCCCCCCACCACACGCACACCTACACACGCGCGGCGCGCACACACACCACACACACACCACACACACACACACACACACACACCACACACAAACCTCCAAAATATCGAACAAATACAAACAAAATCAACAAATCTTATCTAAGTCTGCAAAATGCTCACAAAATGAGATTCCACAGTACAGTTGCCCTATTTAATGATATTACCTGCATCCCCTCTCCTTCTTCCACACTACGTGCGCCGCGCAGCACAAACACACACACACACGAGAGGAGAGAGAGAGCAGAGAGAGAGAGAAAGAGAGACGAGACAAAACAGAAGAGACAGAGAAGAGAAGAGAGAGAGGAGAGACAGACAGAAGGAAGACCAAAGATTTTAAACAAGATGAGGAGCTTAGTGCCAACTAAGTTCTGTCGGAGTCGTTTTCGCGTGCTGGTCAATCCTCTCTCTCTCATTCTCATTCTCTGTCTCTGTCTGTCTCTGTCTCTCTCTTTCTCTCTCACTCTCTCTCTCTCTCTCTCCTTCTCTCAACGTATTAAATTAAAACAAGTGGAAGATAGGTCTGCCATTCATTTTTGTGTGTGTCCAATTTACTAAAAGAGCATTAGCACGGGCACAGAAAGATGGACTGTGAAGGGGAAAATGAGAGAAAAAAACGAATGTACAAAAAAACGTCCTATGGAAGGACGCATGCATAATGAGATTGTGCTGGTTGATTGACAGTTTTTTTTATTGCTGGATGTATTGCTGGATTGCTATATTGATTGATCGATTGATCGAGGGATTGATTGATTGATTGATAGATGTATTGATAGATGAATGGATGGGTGGATGGATGGATTAATGGATGGATGGGTGGATGGATGCATTGATGGATTATTGGATTGATAGATAGATGGATGGATGGATGGATGGATGGATGGGTGGGTGGATGGATGGATTGATTGACAACTTGATTGATTAATAGATTGATTGATCAGGAAAAGTAGAGGTTCCGTTTAAGGAGGTCTCATCAGGGTCGTAATTCTGGACAAATATTGATTGATGAATTGATTGACTGATCGGTGGATGAATGGATGGATGGGTGGATGGATAGAGAACGGTATATATATATATATATATATATATATATATATATATATATATATATATATATGATTTACACACACACACACACATATATATATTAGATTATATATATATAAGAATATATATACATGTATGTGTGTGTGTTTGTGTGAAGAGAGACAGAGACAGCCAGGCAGAAAGACTTAAAAGATAACAATTCTTCCTCATGCTGAAGAAGAAGAAGAAGAAGAAGAAGAAGAGAAGAAGAGAAGAAGAAGAAGAAGAAGAAGAAGAAGAAGAAGAAGAAAATCCATGTGCACACGCATTTCATTGCTCATTCTTAAGAGAAAGACATTCCAGTCATCTAGCATTCCCAGGTCTTCTAATCTACCTCTGCTGCACTCAAGTTCCTTTGTGCAGTAGCGGCAGCATGTTGGGCGGAGCATTCGGGAGCCACACATCAACTGCTTGTCCGCGGCAGTAGTGGATTCCGCCTGTAAGCCCAGCGATGTGTGTCAGACTGAAGTGTCTAGCAGAGTCAGAAGGTTATGCTTGAATTGGTCTACCGCACTGTATTGACCTCCAAAGTGCACTAAATTGCACTACGCTACAGTGTACTGTATTCCATTAGTTTAAGTCCATTCCATTCTACTCTTCTTTTTATATTTTTTAACCTTTTACTCTACTACATTCTCTTCCTAGTCCACTCCATTTCACTCCACTCCACTCCACTGCACTTCAAACCACACTCCACTCCAAAAGGGGTTCTGCAAAAGTGTTTTTTTCAAGCAGTATGTTCTTAGTAATTTGAGTGTGACAAAGCTTACCTTTTCCAATATAGCAATGTGCATGCTGGGTATACATGTGTGTTTGTGTCATCCATAGCAGCGGTCACAACTAGATTAGTCTTCTACGAAAAGCAGTTGAGGGTTTCAACGTGTGCACAATGATTATGTCCTGCATGCATTTGCATTTGAGACGGGATAGCCTAGTGATTAGAACATTGCGCTCGCAATCCGACGACCGGGGTTCGATTCCCGTTCAAGGGGATATTTTCCCCTGGAGTTAACATCAGTGCAGACTCCACTCTCCCCAAAAGTCTTTCGGATGAGACTATAAACCGAGGCCCCGTGTGCGAATGCACGCAGAACATCTTGCGCACACGTTAAATCCTGTTCCGCTTTTTGTAAGAGTAGGTCATTGTGTGCCGGTGGGAACGGATGACAAAATTTACAAAACCGCATACACACTGGGATTGGATGTAAAATAGCACATACGTGCTTATTCTATTATCCTCGATATGAAATAATAAATAAATCAAATAAATAAATAAATGCACACACTATCTCGGTCTCTAGTCTCACCCAAAGAGCTTTCAGGGAAGTGGAGTGAGTACACAAATGTAATCACCATTAGTGTAATTCTCTCAAATGGAAACTTCGACAAAGATTTAAACTCGCGCCCTCAGTGACTATCTACCCTTCTAACCATTAGGCAGAGAGTATTCCACGCACTGGCTGTAGCTTGTCAGATAACAATGCATGGTTATGCAACACAAGAAAAATTCTACCACGCAATACAGACAACGAGAGAAACATTCCTGCCCTAATCAAACACTGGCCATTTTAGACATACTTATGATTTTATCCACGTGCTATTATTCCTGCCATATTTTAAACACTGGCCATTTCTTAATAGATTTTATTCACATAGGCTAGCTCGTATATGTACGTGTCCCTTCTTGCCCTCTCGTCGATACAGCAGACAAACGAACTTCTTTCCCCTGACACTAAGCGTGTACAATGTTACGTGGACGAATACAGGCCACACGTGGACACAGTGTCATGCGGACATCCCCTCCCCTCTCCTTCCAACCCCTCCCCTACAGCCCCTGCCGCCATGGTCAGTTTGACAGTGTTGCTGGGAATGGACAGGAGGCCAGTCAGTGTCCGGTCAGGGTGTTTGCCATCCACTCAAGTTCGCTTTTGATGTTGCATCAGGGTCAAAAGAGATGTCCACGCTAAGTCAGATATGCTGTAGATCTGACTTGTCAGGCGTTGAATTTAATGGCAGCACAGCGTATTTTTGTTCATATGACAGACAACAATAGTCTAGCTGCTTTTTTAATTTTCGATGGGGATTCAGAAGAAGAAGAAGAAGAAGAAATTTATATGAAGAAATCACAGAACCTTCTTTTTACAAAATAGTACATAAGCACACAATACAACAATAGTTTCTCTTTGTTTTAATGATTCTTTTTTTGTTTGTTCGTCAAAGTTTTTTTTTATGCATGTGGTGTGTGTTTGCTCTGATCTATTTTTTCTTTGGTATTTGTATACATGAGAGTGCTTAGAGCACATTCTACCTCTTACAAGAATTGTTCTATTGTTAATTCTCTTAGGTTACTTTAGGGGTTGTACATGCATTTTACATACAGAACCTCAGTTGATTGTTTCATCTCTCGGGTTACTATAGGGGGTGTAAATGAATGCTACATTCAACACGTCTGTTCATCGTCTTACCTCTCTGGTTACTATTGGGGCTGTACAAGCGCACTACCTTCAGAACCTCTGTTTCATCAAAACCATCACTCAAGGTCTGATAAGAGGGGGACGGGATAGCCTAGTGGTTAGAACATTGCGCTCGCAATCTGACGACCCGGGTTCGAATTCCCGTTTAAAGGGATACTTTTCCCTGGAGTTAACATCAGTGCAGACTCAACTCTTCCTCAAAGTCTTTCGGATGAGACTATAAGCCGAGGTCTCGTGTGCGAACGCACGCAGAACATCTTGCGCACAATTTAAATCCTATTCCGCTTTTCGTAAGAGTAGGCCATTGTGTGCCGGTGGGAACAGATGACAGAATTACAAAACCGCATACACACGGGGACTGGATGTAAGAAAGCACATAAGTGCTTATTCCATTATCCTTGATATAACAAAAAAAACCAACAAGATACTACAGAGAAATTTCACACTTTGAATGAGATTTTGGAATCTGATCTGTCGCTTGCAATAGAGACGTGTGAATTTCGATGCCTGCCTGTATTTTTGTGTGATTTGTGAACATACAGAATGTCTCACAGATATCGGAACCACCGGTAACAAATTTACGTTGAAGGGGGTGGAATAAGTCTGTGCAAATGTAGAGATCTTGAAAAATATACTTTATCTTATGTCTATTGGGATCGGTGGTCTAGAGGTAACGCGCCTGTCTAGAAAGCGAAAAGTCCGGGTTCGTATCCCGTCTGGGCCCGAAACTTTTCCCCCATCCATTAGACCATGAGTGGTGGTCTGGGCGCTAGTCTTTCGGATGAGACGATAAACCGAGGTCCCGTGTGTTACAGAAAATTATGCAGCGCACGAAAAAGAACCCACGGCAACAAGAGAGTTGTCCTTGGCAAAATTCTTAGAAAAAAGCCACTCTGATAGGGAAAGAAATACAGTTGCAGACCAAAAAAAAAAAAAAAAAAAAAAAGGGGTGGCGCTGCTCTTGTGGCGACGTGCTCTCCCCGGGGAGAGCAGCCCGAATTTCACGCAGAGAAATCTCGTGACTTAAAGTGGTATAAATAAATAAATAAAATAAATAAATAAATAAATAAATATTATCACGCTTTGACACCATTCCTGGAGAAACCGAAACATTATTGCAAAAATAAAAACCGGTATTAGCGTCTTTTAGACTATCTCCCTTTTTCGCTTTAATACATCATTCCTCTCCATTAACCCCCCCCCCCCTTCTCCTCTATCTCTCCCGATTTACCTTCCTTCATTCTCATCTCACCAGTCCCCTTCCCCCTACCCTTCCCTCCATCCCAGTCCCATGTCCCCCAAACTCTCCTTTGTCCTTCTATTCTGTGCATTCTGCATGCTCTGTAGTCAAAGTGGTTGTACATGCATGAAAGAGAAGTGTTTAGCGTTTTACAATGGAGAGGAAGAGAGGACAGCTCCATCACGAAACCTGGTCACGTCACGAGATGCAATGGCCTTGCTTCCTTAGCTAAGTCTCCAGGGAACAGTGAACTATGGACAGAAGAAGAGTGGCTGAACAGCGAAAAGATGGCTATTGTGCAATTGATGCTGAGGGAGGGAAGGGTTGACAGTTGCAGACGCAAGCCTTACGCGCTATGAACACACTGGTGTGTAACACGCGTACGAAACGTGTACTAAGGTATCTGCGTCACGCGTCGCATCCTTCACACACCATTCCATCACACATAACCACGAGAG
>CM054155.1:17145590-17155590 GCA_028751875.1 Rapana venosa | reverse complement strand
GCTGCTGCGCTATTGTTTTCCATCACTTTGTTGTTGTGTCTTCTTCTTTACTCAATCTTGGGTCTCGAAGCAGATCATGTGTGGCATGTGTGTGTGTAAATCATGTGGAGGGATAAATCAACTGTGGTAATGATACGGCGGAATGGTTGTGTGTGAAAGTTAGTTGGGTTTGGGGTGGTTGTTTTTTTGGGGGGGTAGTGGAAAATGACCAAACTTTGTATTATTCCCAAAAGATGCTGGTACATATGGATTTCAGTAATTAATGATGCTGTGGAAAGTATTGTTTTCATGTTAGGTTTCACCACTGCCTTCGGTGTGAGTGTGTGAATGTGCTGGTCTGGCACTCTTGTGCGTGGTCTTGGCCTTCCAAAACTGTTCTGTGTCTAAAAGTATTTTGTATTGTGAATGTAGGAGACATTGGAAAGGGAAACAAGGAGAACTTTAGTATAACATATCCTCGTGTGAGGTGACTGTGAAACAACTTAAAACAAAGGGAAAAAAAGAGTTGGGAGACGGTGTATGAATCATTTTGAAAGTTGAACGATGTAGGCCAGACTGGAAATACGCCAGATTGTTTCTGAGACGTCACCGAGTTGTGCCAGCATAGTTGTCTTCGGGAATGCCGTTTAGATTTGTAAAGATATGAAATCTTTATCTCAAGCAAGCGGATGTATACGCCCTCGAAGAATTACAATTGCAACCTCTTAAGTCGGGTTTACTTATTAAATGATTACAGGTCGGAGTTACCCTTGCTTGTAAAAATTTCTCTAGTGAAGTTTTGTTAAGTTGGAAACTTGGTGTAAGAACGAGTAGAATTTGTGTTTTTCATGTGTCAGATCGTCGTTGTATGGTTGCAGATATTGCATTTGTATTTCACTATATTTGTTTTTCTTGTAAAGACGGGTGTGACATCACAATGCTGAAATATAGTTCATATAGATGAACTACAAAAACACAGAAAAAATCCGTATTTCTGATTCTGTTTAAAGTGTACATTTTCACCTAGCATCATTGCCAAACAAACAAACAAAACAAAAACAAAATCAGAACTAAATAAAGTGAGCTCGTTAGCTGAGAACATCACATAGCTCAGTCATCTGGCCTGCATTTTTCAAATTTTTGTTTTTTGAATGTAGTTACACCTGAAGCAACGCACTGCAAGAAAAAATACAGGGATATAGTAATAATAATAATTAACAAAGATGCTGTGACTAATTTGTTACGTAAAACATTTCTTGCCAGTACAGCAAAGTGACGTCCACGCTTGTGTATCATACACTCTGAATACGTGACTCTGTTATTAAAGACATACGCGTCCCCAAAATGAAAATGAATGAGCAGGCGAATGCTGTCAATTAGGTGCTGATTCTTTGCTTTTCTGTCAACAGTCTCAAGAGGCACACAGAAAGCACAACAAAACAGGAAAACTACACTGAAGAACGAGGAGAATGGGAAACAGAATCAACGCCGTAGCTGTTTAGTACAGCACGCATCACTGTGTGTTATTGGTCAACTTGTAACGAACTCTGTGCACATCTGGTGGCGAAATACTACAAGTTGCTGTCTGGTCCCAAAGCGGTGTGATCATGCATCAGTGTGACTGTGTCGTCGACTAGTTTCCTACCAAGACCGAAGAACGGTAAGTGTTGACCGCTTTGGAGGGTAGAGCAGGGTACAGTTGCAAACGTGAATGTATGTATGTATGTGTGAATGTGTGAATGTGTGTATGTGTAAATGTATGTATGTATGTATGTATGTATGTATGTATGTATGTATGTATGTATGTATGTATGTGTGAATGTGTAAATGTATGTATGTATGTATGTATGTGTGTATATATGTATGTATGTATGTAGGTATGTATGTAGGTATGTATGGATGGATGGCTGGATGGATGGATGGATGGATGCATGCATGCATGCCTGTCTGTCTGTCTGGATGGATGGATAGATGCATGCATGCAATCATGCCTGTCTGTCTGTCTGTCTGTCTATATATATGTATGTATATATGTGCGTACGTACGTACGTACGTATGTATGCATTTCTGTATTAGTTTGTGTGTTTGTGTGCTTGTGTGTGTATGCATTTTTGTGTGCTTGTGTTATTGATTGTGTGTGTGTATGAGTGTGAGTGCGCACGCGCGCGAGCGCGTGCGTGTGTGTGCATGTATGCGTGTGTGTATGTGTGTGTGTTCGTGCGTGCGTGTGTGTACACGCGCACGAGTGTATGTGCGCGCGTGTAAACAGCTCTTTTATCTAAGCCTTTCCCTCTTTCCTTTTAGTTCTGTCTTTCTTTTTCTGATGGTGTATTTCCCACTGTTCTGCCTGCTCTTCTCTTCGTCTGTCTTTATCTAGTGATGCCTCAGTCTTGCGTTTCCGCGTTTGTCTGGCTTCAGTGTCTGCCCGTATTTCCGTCTGTCTGTCTGCCTGTCTGCCTGGATGTCTGCCTGCCTGTCTGCCTGTCTGTCTGTCAATCTGTATCTATCTATCCCTGTCTGTCTCTGACTCTGTATGTGTGTGTGTTTTTATGTGTGTGTGTTTATGTGTATGTGTGTATGTATGTGTGTGTTTGTGTTTATGTGTGTGTGTGTGTTTGTATGTGTGTGTGTGTGTGTGTGTGTTTGTGAGTGATTTTTTTTGGTATACTCTGTCAGTCTGTCTGTCTGCGTGTCCGTTTTCTGAAACTGGAAGATGCGTTGTTTGTTGTTTGGGTTAATCACTATTATGTATTTATCTGTTGTTTAATCACATCTTCATAACTTGATAATACGTACAACTTGTACTTCACACACACACACACTCACACACACTAGCACACGCACACTTACACAAACTCTCTCTCACACACACAAACTCTCTCTCTCACACACACACGCATACACACATACACACACACACACACACACACACACACACACACACACACACACACACACACACACACACACACACACACACACACACACTCACTCACTCACGCAGGTGGACAAAAAACTCGAACAGTCTTAGGTTCAATTCCACCCCAACACACACACACACTCTTTCTCTGTCTTTCTATCTTATATATCCCTAAGGGCGGGGAATGGATGTAAAAAAAAAAGCACATGGGTGCTTATTCATTATCCTCGAAATAAAAGAATTTGTCATTGTCATTGTCACCTACTCACTCACACCGCTTATACACTTACGCGTATACATTCGCGTACAATACACAATACACATCTTTTTTTCACACACAATAATCGTCAGATGATCTTGGCACTACAGATTTCACATGTTGGGTAAACCAACTGTCAAGATGAAAACAGTTTATGGCACTAGGAACAGATGAGTAGCTGTTGTTACCATTGGATCTGTTCTTTGCATTCGAAGGCTTATCTCGGCCACCTAGCACTTCTGTCTGTTCTGCTGCAGATGCGGAATCCTGCATATAAAGAGAGGGTTTTTTTGTGTGTTGTTTTTTTTTTTTTTTGGGGGGGGGGGGGAGGGGAGGGGGGGTTCAGAACGGGCTTAAGTCTGTCTGTCACTGTGGTACCTTTTTTCCCCTGTTGTTGTTGTTGTTGATGATGATGTTGTTGTTGTTGATGGTACTTTTGTTGGTGTTGTTGGTGTTGCTGTTGTTGTTCTAGTTGTTCTTCTAGTTGTTCTTGTGATTCTTCTTGATCTTGTTGTTGTTCTTGTTCCTCTTCGTCTTGTTGTTGTTTTTGTTCTTCTTCTTCTTGTTCTTCTTATTGTTGTTCTTGTTCTTGTTGTTGTTGTTGTTCTTATTCTTGTTGTTGTTGTTGTTGTTGTTCTTCTTCTTCTTCTTCTTCTTCTTCTTCTTCTTCTTGTTCTTCTTCTTCTTCTTCTCTAAGACACCTTCAACGCTGAGTTAATAGTACAGCTGAAGGGATACTAGCATTGGATTTCTGTCCTGAGAGACGATGAAAATGTCGGTCCTCATCTTGGCCTCAGAATCTAGTGTATTAAACTTGGAGATGTTTTTGTTCTTTTTGTTTTGTTTATTTATTTATTTATTTGTCTATTCATTTATCTATTTATCTATTTTTTGGGGGGAGGGTTACAATCTTCTGTGCAATTTAAAATGCAGACATGTCATCATCATCATCAGTCCCGTGACCTTGGCGGTCGTGGAGGAGACACGAAAGACGATGCCGTGGTAAGCCTCCTCCATCCATCTCGGTCCTCGGCTCTGCGCAGTAGTGCCGAGTCATTCATCCTGGTCCATTCTCTGATGTTGTCCATCCATGACTTGTTCTGTCTTCCCCTCTTTCTGCCACCTTCGAGTGTTCCCTGCAGTACTGTTTTTGGCAGAGTGTTGTGGCGGGTGACGTGGCCGAACCATGTCAGCTTTTTCTTCTTGACGATGGTGAGAAGGGGTTCCTGTGGACCTGCCAGCCGTGTTATTTGGCTCTTGACAAATTCATTTGTCCTTCGTTCTCTCCAGGATATGCCCAGCAGTTTTCTATGGCATTTTGTTTCAAATGTAAGTGTAAGTATACCGTAATAATGTCTGTAGCTGTATCCAAGACCAATATTCAGGTTTTTGTAAAAATTTCTCTTCAGAAAAAAAAGATGCTCAACATTTTGCAAAATCTATAATCAAGAACAAAATTACACGTGAACCCGTTAAAATTACTGATTAAAATCATCTCTGTCTTTGCATGCAGTAGTAAACATGCTTTTTTTTCGCTAACGTAAACTGCATTTGTTACAGTTGATATTGCTTCATGATTTCACCCATGCCCTGATGAGGGTCACAGACTTATCGAATCTTGAATCTTATCTTAGTTAAACGTTCACTCTTATAAGTGATACAGTGTGCATAATTATTCTGGGTGACCTTCAGGGTGTTAAGCTGGGGAACGCACAACAGTAACATTAACAACATAATGATGATGATGATGATGATGATGATGATGATGATGATGATGATGATGATGATGATGATGATACTACTACTATACTACTACTACTACTACTACTACTACTACTACTACTACTACTACTACTACTACTACTACTACTACTTCTACTACTACTACTACTTCTACTACACTACTACTACCACCACCACCACCACCACCACCACTACTACTACTACTACTACTACTACTACTACTACTACTACTAGCAGTAACAACAACAACAGCAACAACAGGAACAGCAACAACAGCAACGAAAGTAATGAAAAATAATAATAATAATAATAATAATAATAATAATAATGTATGGAATTTATATAGCGCTGAATCTTGTAAAGCAACAAATCAAAGCGCTCAGATTTTATTTCATACCACTTTAAGTCACGGCAGATTTCTCTCCGTGAAATTCGGGCTGCTCTCCCCGGGGAGAGCGGGAGAACGCGTCGCCACTTAGCGCTGCGCCACCCTTTCACCCTTTTTTTTTTTTTTTTCTGCAGCTGTATTTGTTTCCCTATCAGAGTGGCTTTATTCTAAGAATTTTGCCAGGGACAACTCTCTTGTTGCCGTGGGTTTTTTTACGTGCGCTAAATAATTACGTGTAACACACGGGACCTCGGTTTATCGTCTCATCCGAAAGACTAGCGCCCAGACCACCACTCATGGTCTAATGGATGGGGGAAAAATTTCCGGTCCAAACGGGGTACGAACCGCCGCACACTTCAGACCCGGACTTTTCGCTTTCTAGACAGGCGCGTTACCTCTAGACCACCGATCCACCATCACTATGTTTATTATCACACCACTAAATCGCGTTTGAAAGAAAGAAATCACCACTCCTCTCCCTTCTCTCCACCCTCCCCATTTACATTTACACACACACTGCATCAACAAACCTAATCATGCGACACAAAAAGTGTAATTCATGGAAGCGGTAAGAAAACAACTACTTCACGAACACAAAATGAGAACAAAACAACATAAAATGTGACGAAGATGCAAACTCAAATGAAAAAGACGGTGTTATCGGAAAAAAGGAAACCAACGATATATCCGGGAGAAAAATGGCTGTTGAACGGAACCGGAAGGAGGAAAAGAAAAGGGAGAGCATTCTAAGCGGAAGGCCCAGAGACAGAAGTAAAAGAGCGATAGGCCTAGCCAAGAGTGGACGTTGCGAATCCAGGACCAGACAAGTGGTTTTTCTCCCTCTCTATATAAAGGCTGTATACAAGTGGTTGTGCTAAGAACTTGTCGTACAAGAAGATAGTATCGATATATTAAGAAAAGATAAAGGTGTCCCATAACCTATAAAGTCGTAGGGGAGTGAGGCGTCAGAGACCTCACTTCTCCAGGGGCCAGCATATTGCCCATCTCCTCTCTCCTTCGCTGCTTTACCTTCCCTGACCCTAAAGAGGGCAGGTACCCATTTACAGCTGGGTGAACTGGGGGAACTGTACTGAAGCCAAGGCGCGCAAACGGTCACCCATCCAAGTGGTAACCACGCTCGACAGCTGCTTAACTTTGGCTGGGGGGGAAAGCGAGTGCTCTGGCCACTGAGCTATCCCGTCCCCCATTATATTACTACAATTCAAAGCATAACATCATTTTCATGTAGGCCTTGCACTAGCACTTTGCGTAGATAATGAACAAGAGCTCGACACCGGTTTGGCCTGAGCAAAATTTGTGTTGTTGTTGTTGTTATTGTTGGTGCTGTTTTTATTGCTTGTTTTGTTATTGTTGTTATTGCTTGTTTTGTTTGTTCGTTTGTTGTCTGAGGGTTGGTTTTTTTATTGAATGGGCCATAGTTGCTGCTGCTTTATTGTTCTTCGTAATTTCATCATTTATCTCACACCCAGATTCGGGGTTATTTTTATTTTGTTTTTGGTTTTTTTAGTCAGATATCTGACTCCCACGCTCCATGCTTTTCATCACCTCCACCTCCCCCCCCACCCCAACCTCCCTGCTTAAATTTCTGAGTGTATTAGCTAGCTTCTATGGGTGGCAATGATGCAGGGAGGGGGTGGGGATGCGGAATGTGGGATTGGGGGAAAAGGGGTGAAGCCCATTATTGAAGACGTGCAGACACTGAATGGATTTTGTTTTTAAGAAGAAGAAGAAGAAAAGAAGAAGAAGAAGAAGAAGAAGAAGGAAGAAGGAAGAAAGAAGAAGAAGAAAGAAGAAGAAGAAGATGAGATCATGTATATCCCCAAAACCACAGGCACAGGACAGAAATGGAAACTTAATGAGCATGTTCTGAGACGTCGATGCCTCTAATTGAGTTGTTTCATTTGAACAGAAAAGAGAAGAGAAGAAAAGAAAAGGAAAAAGAAAAAAAAAATCGTGTGCCCTGTCTTCCGCTACTTTGTGTGTGTGTGTGCGCGCGCGCGCGCGCGCGCGTGTGTGTGTGTGTGTGTGAGTAGGTGTGTGTGTGTGTGTTGTGTTTATGTGTGTGTGTGTTTGTGTGTGTGTGTGTGTGGCGCGTGTGTTCATAAACGAAGAATTGTTATATATATAGTGATACTTATCATGATCATGACGATGGCAATGAAGATGTTGACAATGATAATAGTAATGATAATGATAGTGATGATGGTATAATGGTAATAATAATAATTATGATAATATCATCATTGTTAATCATTTTCATTAAAAAAATTAAAGTAGGTAAACATCACATCACACAGGCACACTCACAAACACACGCACGCACGCACGCGTGCGCGCGCGCATGCACACACACACACACAAACACATACACACACACTCTCTCTCTCCTATCTCTCCCTCCCTTCCTCTCTCCCTCCCTCCCTCTCTCTCTCTCTTCCTTCTCTCCCCCTCCCCCCCTCTCTCCCCTTCCCCTCTCTCCTCCCTCCTTCCTTTTCCCTCTTCCTCCTCCCCCCTGTCTCCCTCCCTCCTTCCTCCCACTCTCTCTCCCCCCTTCTCTCTCTCCTCCCTCTCTCTCCCTTCCTCCCCCTTTTCCCTCTCTCTTCCCGCCCCTCCCCCCCCCCCCCCCCCTCTCTCTCTCTCGCTCTCCCTGCCTTCCTACACCGTTCTTCTTCTTCACCTGATTACAGGTACGGGCGTGTCAGTTAGCCTCTATTGTTGCTGGCACTGCAGGAGAGAAAAAGCTCCATAATGAAAACGACCTGCAGTCATTAAATAACTCCAAGGGAGGTGGCGGGGGGATGGGGGGGGGGTTGGGGGGGGGAGGGTTGTGGTGGGGGGGGGGGGGGTAGTGGGGTAGTGGTGGATGGGGTTGCGGGGGGGGGGGGGGGGGGGGGGAGGCGGGGGGCGGGGAGGGGGCGGGATAGCCTAGTGGCTAGAACGTTGATGTGTGGTCTGATTGGTTCGGTGTTCCAACCATCATTATCACTAAGACGCTCCCCCCCCCCCTTCCCCCTGTTCAAAAGGATTTTGTTTTTTTCCTTTCTGGATTTAACACGAGTTATTTAATACCCTACATAAGTGAGTAGTTCACGTCAGACCGTTCATGTACATGAGTTAATAATCCACGCCAGTTTATCACCCAGCATCAGTTAATACTCCACATCATTCACCAGTCAGTTAATACTCCACATCAGTTAATAATTCACATTGGTTACTACTCCACATTATGTATTGCTCATTGTCAGTTATTATTTCACATAGGTTATTTCTCCGCATCATGTTATTACTCCACATCCGTTAATAACTAACATTAGTTATTACTCCACATCCGTTGATAATCCACATCAGTTATTACTCCACATCCGTTACTTATTAATCCACATCAGTGATTACTCCACACCCGTTGATAATCCACATAAGTTATTACTCCACATCCGTTGATAATCCACATCAGTTCTTACTCCACATCCGTTAATAATAATCCACATCAGTTATTACTCCACATCCGTCAATAACCCACATCAGTTATTACTCCACATCCGATTTTTATTACTCCACATCCGTTGATAATCCACATCAGTTATTACTCCACATCAGTTATCACTCCACACCCGTTAATAATCCACATCCGTTAATAATCCAGATCAGTTATTACTCCACATCCGTTGATAATCCACATCAGTTATTACTCCACATCCGTTGATAATCCACATCCGTTACTAATCCACATCCGTTGATAATCCACATCAGTTATTACTCCACATCCGTTGATAATCCACATCAGTTATTACTCCACATCCGTTACTAATCCACATCCGTTACTAATCCACATCCGTTGATAATCCACATCAGTTATTACTCCACATCCGTTACTAATCCACATCCGTTAATAATCCACATCCGTTGATAATCCACATCAGTTATTACTCCTCATCCGTTGATAATCCACATCAGTTATTACCCCACATCCGTTAACAAGCGACATCGGTTATTACCTCACATCATTAATAATCCACATCAGTTATTACCCCACATCCGTTAATAATCCACATCGGTTATTACCTCACATCCGTTAATAATCCACATCAGTTATTACCCCACATCCGTTAATAATCCACATCAGTCATTACTCCACATCCGTTGATAATCCACATCAGTCATTACTCCACATCCGTTAAAAACCCACATCAGCTATTACTCCATATCAATTATTGCTCCACTCCTGCGGATGACAATATAAATCGACATCCCATGTGCGAACGCACGCAGAACATCTTACACAACACACACACACACACACACACACACACACACACACACACACACACACACACACACACACACACACACACACACACACACACACACACACCTCCACACACACACACACCTCCACACACACACACCTCCACACACACACACACACACACACACACACACACACACACACACACACACACACACACACACACACACACACACACACACACACACATACACACACAACCTTCAGCTACCACTCGCTCTCTCTCCCTATCTATCTATCTATCTATCTATCTATCTATCTATCTATCTATCTATCTATCTATCTATCTATCTATCTATCTATCTATCTATGTGTTTATCTATCTATCTATCTACCTACCTACCCACCTATCTATCTATCTATCTATCTATCTATGTATCTATC
>CM054155.1:17113090-17128090 GCA_028751875.1 Rapana venosa | reverse complement strand
ACCAATAACATGTGGTCGTAGGGAAGCGAGACATCAGAGTCCTCAACTTTTCTAGAAGCCAACATAATTATATAGGGCGGCGTCCATCTCTTCTACCTTGCTGCTTTACCTTCCCCTGACCCTAAAGAAGGCAGGTACCCATTTACAGCTGGGGGAACTGGGGGACTGTATTAAAACCAAGGCGCAGGAAGGGTCACTCATCTCCTGGTAACCACGCTCAATGCTGCTTAACTTTAGCTTGGGGAAAGCGAGATCTCTGACCACTGAGCTGTCCGTCTTCTTAAGCGTTAAATCCAAGTCTATCATTTCAGGTTTCCGTCAGGCTTTAAGGTTCAGGTGCTGTGGTCAAATCCTTCCGGCAAACTCTCTGTGAACTCGGCAGTTCATGTAAATGAATGTCTGAATATCAGAAATGTACAACTCTTTTGTTATATGCAAACAAAAAAGCCTGTGTATTTACTGTATTACATCCTATCGATTGCTTTAAGGTTTGTTTGTTTTTATTCCGTGTTCATATCGGTTTTATGGCCTGTAAAGACTGAATAAAGTTTTCTTTAAATTGATTTGATTTGATTTGGTTCACTGTGTGCATATATATTGCCATGTTGTTGTTTTTTATAGATAGATGACGTGATGACAAAAAGCAATTATGCTGCGGATTCAATGTACCCATCTGAAAATAAAAGTTTGACTTTCACATTGAATCTCTCTCTCACACACATTTTTGTCTGGTTGTCTGTCTCTGTCTTTCTATGTCTCTGTCACTGTCTGTCTGTGTCTCTCTGTCTGTCTCTGTCTCTGTCTCTCTCTGTTGCTCTCTCTCTCTCTCTCTCTCTCTCTCTCTCTCTCTCTCTCTCTCTCTCTCTCTCTCTCTCTCCATCGTTTGTTGTTTGCTTGCGATTTGGGGGTGGGGTGGGGGGGTTGTGTTTTTGTGTTCTTTCTTTGTTTTTGTTTTTTGCCCAGGGGTCTGGATGTCAAAAAGCATGTTTGCACATGCCATAACCCTTTTAAAATAAAATTCATTCACATCAGCTCAACTCAATTCAATCCAGTTCAATTCGTTCTCCTTATTCTTAGCTGTCGGTTTCCTTAATTGAAATGCAAATGGATGTCTGTTTGGGTGAAGATTTTGGGCCCGTGTTTTTTTGTTGTTTTTTTTTCTCGTCCAGTGTGTGATGAATAGCCACCAACATGTCCTGATTGGTTGACTGAATGGAAAAAAGGGATTTAACAGGCTAGCTAGGCCTGTCTTGGCTGATGTGATGGCTCTCGCGAGAAACATTGTGATGTTTAAGTATACATTTAGAGATTTTTCAGAGATGATCTTTCATAACGACAGGGAATGTTTTCGGAAAGCACTGTTATTTCAGATACATATAGTTTATTTATTTTATGTCTATTTAATTATTTTATATCGAGGATAATGGAACAAGCACTTATGTGCTTTTTACATCCAGTCCCCGTCCGTATGCGGTTTTGTAAATTTGTCATATGTTCCCACCGGCACACAATGGCATACTCTTACACAGGGGAACAGGATTTAACGTGTGCGCAAGATGTTCTGCGTACGTTCGCACACGAGCCTCGGTTTATAGTCTCATCCGAAGGACTTTTGGGGAGAGTGTAGTCTGCACTGATGTTAACTCCAGGGAAAAATATCCCCTTGAACGGGAATCGAACCCGGGTCGTCAGATTGCGAGCGCAATGTTCTAACCACTAGGCTATCCCGCCCCCTATATATATCTGTGTGTGTGTGTGTGTGTGTGCGTGTGTGTGTGTGTGGATGCGTGTGTATGTGTGCGCGCGCATGTGTGTGTGTGTGTGTGTGTGTGCGCGCGCGCACGTGTATGTGCATTGCATTGCATTGCATCGTATTGATATTTGTCTTCCCCCTTGACAAGCAGATAGCACAACAGTCTGCATTGTACATTCCAGGAGAAAGATAACATCACTATATCATCTGGCGCCGCACACACACACACACACACACACACACAACACACACACACACACACACACACACACAACACACACACACACACACACACACACACACACACAACACACACACAACAACACAACAACACACACACAACACACACACACACACACCACACACACACACAACACACACCACACACTACACACACACACTACACGCACACACAACATCACACACACACTACACAACACACACACACACACACTACAACACACACACATACACACATACACACTACACACAGACAAATGCACGCACGCACGCGGGCGCACGCACACACACACCACACACACATACACACACTACACACACATACACACACATACACACACAAACGCACGCATGCACGCACGCTAGCACGCGCGCATACACATACGCACACAGTCACACACACACACACACACACACACACCGCAGAACATCTTGCGCACACGTCAAATCCTGTTCCGCTTTTTGTAAGAGTAGGCCATTGTGTGCCGGTGGGAACAGATGACAGAATTTACAAAACATACACGTGGGGACTGGATGTAAAAAAGCATATAAGTGCTCATTCCATTATCCTCGATATAAAATAACAAAAATAAAAAACTAAAATACAAATAAAACACACACATCAGTACCGACTCCACTTTCCCGAAAAGTCCTTCGGATGAGACTATAGACCGAGGTCCTGTGTGCGAACGTATGCAGAACACCTTGCTCACACGTTAAAACCCGTTCCGCTTTTCGGAAGATTAGACCATTTTGTGCCGGTGGGAACTGATGACAAAATTTACAAAACTGCATACACACGGGGACTAGATGAATAAAAGCACATGAGCGCTTATTCCATTATCCTCGATGTAAAAGGAACCCCTTCTCACCATCGTCAAAAAGAAAAAGCTTGACATGGTTCGGCCACGTCACCCGCCACAACACTCTGCCCAAAACAGTACTGCAGGGAACACTGGAAGGTGGCAGAAAGAGGGGAAGACAGAACAAGTCATGGATGGACAACATCAGAGAATGGACCAGGATGAATGACTCGGCACTACTGCGCAGAGCCGAGGACCGAGATGGATGGAGGAGGCTTACCACGACATCGTCTTTCGTGTCTCCCCCACGACCGCCAAGGTCACGGGACTGATGATGATGATGAACAGAAGAAAAGAAAATAACACTCACACACATACACATCACACATACACGCACGCACACACGCACAGGCACACACACACACACACACACACACACACACACACACACACACACACACACACACACACACACACACACACACTACACCACCACACTAGCATTTGACAACCAGACTAACACATCACAACAACAACACACACACACACACACATCCACACACAGTCTTACAGACGAAACACAAACAACAACAGCCCCCCCACACCCACCCCCCCCCCTACACACACCAAACACCACCCCACCCACACACCCCCACACACCCATACCCCACCCCCCATCCCTCCCCCCCCCCCACCCCCCACTTCTCTTACAGCTTGTTTGTTTGTTCGTTTGTTTGAACTTACAAACACATTGTCATTCCTAGATGTGCATAGTGGGATGCACAGAGTTTGCGTTCTTCTTCATTCAACGTGACCCCCCCCCCCCCCCCACCCCCTCTCATTTCCCCCCATCCCCACCCCCCACCCCCTGAAGGCGCTTTAAGCTGTAGAATGCTCAGCAACACCAACAATAACACCGCTAAACAACGCCAACAATAACAACGCTCAACAAAACCAGGTCTCCGGTTTGCAAGTGGAAACCTCCCTTGTTACAATTTTCAAAGTTCAATTCCTAATCCCTCATTACTCACGCGCTATCTCCCACTAGACTAACTTTGAAAAGTGTTTATTTTTCTTCTGCGCGGGTTTTTGTGTGTTTGGTGTGTTTAGGTTGGGTTTTTTTAGGTGGTGGTGGTGGTTGTGGTGGTGGGTGGGGGTGGGGGTTTACTTTGTTTTGTTTTGTTTCGTTTCGTTTTGTTTTCTGTGTGTGTGTGTGGGGGGGGGGGGGAGGGGGGGGCGTGTATGTCTGCCTGTCTGTCTGTCTGTGTGTCTCTCTGTCTCTGTTTGTCTGTCTGTCTGTGTGTCTCTCTGCCTGTCTGTCTGTCTGTCTCTTTTTCTCTGCCGGTTTCTCTGTCTGTCTCTGTCTGTCTGTCTCTGTCTGTCTGTCTTTTCCCCTCCACCCCCCTCCCGACCCCCGACCCCCCCCCCTCCCTCTCTCTCTCCTTTTTGCTTTCCAATATGCTAAGCTGCCAGTTTCTCTAATTAAAATGTAAAATACTGCCTTTGTTTCAATGGAAGCGGAAGGGCATTTTTTCGGTTTTTTCTTTCTGTTTGTCAGATCTGTGCTATTCAATTTTCCATCATTTTGGAACTGTTTGGCAAAAAAACAAGATATAAATAAATATTTTAACATAGCCCACGTGTTTTGTTTGTGTGTGTGTGTGTGTGTGTGTGTGTGTGTGTGTGGTGTGTGTGTTGTTTTCTTTAAAGAAAACAACCAGAACAATCATACTCAGTCATGCATAATTCAAGCAGCCGAATCTTTAAGAAAAAAATTCCTCGTTTTCCTTTGTTGATGTTTGTTTTTGTGTGGTCTCTTTTATAATTGATATATTACATTTATTTTCGCTATTTCATGCTAGTTATTCTTTTATAAACACGATTGCCGTGCGGTTAATGAAAGGAAATTGGAAGAAAGCCGTATACTTTGGTTTTAAAATACGTTCAAAGGCGTTTGTTTGATATCTTGCATATTTTACTTCTTTGATAAAGATGTAAAACGCAAAAAGAAAATGTGTCCTGTGACATATATGGTCGTAAAGGATCGCAGCATCAGAGATCTTCAGCTTCTCTAGGGGCCAATATATTAAGGGCGGTGTCCATCTTTTCTCCCTTGCTGCTTTACCTTCCCTGACCCTAAAGATGGCAGGTACCCATTTACAGCTGGGTGAATTGGGGGACTGTACTGAACCCAACAATTACCCATCCACTTGGTAACCACGCTCAATGCTGCTTAACCTAAGTTTGGGGGGGAAAGCGAGTTCTCTGATCACTGAGCTATCCCGTCCTTTGCCTATTATCTATCTATCTATCTATCTGTCCCGTAGTCTGACGACCGTGGGGGCACCCTCAAAGACTCAGCAACCAGTTCCCTCCATTCCTCTCTCTGTTCTGCCTTTCTCAGGGTTTTGTTGAGTTCTAGGCCTGTCCATTCGCTGATGTTATCCTCCCAGCTCTTCCTTGGTCTGCCTCTTCTTCTTCCTCCTTGGACAGTGCCTTGCAAAACTGTCTTTGTAATTCCTTGGGATCTTGTAACATGCCCATACCACTTAAGTTTACGCTTTTTCACGATCGTTAGAAGGTTCTCGTAGGGTCCAATGGTTTGCTGGATTCTGTTATGCACGCTTTCGTTGCTTATGTGGTCTTTGTAGGAGATGCCAAGGAGTCTCCGAAAGCATCTCATCTCCACTGCCTGTACTCTTCTCTCCAACTCTGCAGTCAGGGTCCATGATTCACAGGCATACAGAAATATGGATATGACAAGGGAGCGCATTAGTCTGATCTTGGAGATAAGTGAGATATTCTTATCTCTCCAGATGGTGTTTAGTTTTGACAAAGCTGTTATTGTCTGTGCAGTCCTGCATACTACTTCTGGCTTGGATCCCTGGTCGGATACAATGGCTCCCAGGTACTTGAAGCTTTGAACTGTTTCCAGCTTCTGGTCATTAACCCTGATATCAGTGCTAATGCCGTTGGTGTTATTGCCTATTATACCAGTAGCTAAAACGTAGAGAATGCAGTATTGTTTGTAACACACCTAAGTTACAGACTTATTGTTGCTTGGGTACAAAAACGTTCGATAAACATGTTCTATAAACATATCTATCGTTCTCACTCTACCCCCACCCCCCTACACACATATACACACATACACACAAACACACACACAATACACACACAACACACACATACACAACACACACTTACACACACAACACACACACACACACTTACACACACAACACACACACAACACACACATTCACACACACACAAACACACAAACACACACACACACACACACACACACACAACCACACACACACCGCACAGTCACAATCACACACAAACACACACACAATACTCACACACACAAACTATTGACACAAACAGTTCAATAAAACACCAAGAACCCAACCACCCATCATAAGCGCAGTACAAAACCAAGCTTATGCATGACTGTGACCACTGGTGGCTAAGGGGCCTGCGTGCATCACACCAGCAGGACACACTTATCGTGATCTATGGCGTCCAATTACCCACTGGCCCGAAGATGTATTATGGATGATTATTCGGCGCTAAAGATGCCGGGGCTTGGCGATAACACGCCCCTAGCGGCCTAATTATCTGAGGGGAGATGGCTGGAGGAATCGTGGTGAGGTGATCAGGTGTGATGGTGTTCATATCTTCATCATTCTGTTCCTTGATCTTCTTCACCATCATCGTCATCATCATCAACTTCATCATCATCATCATTATAAGCAGCAGCAGAAGCATCACCATCATCATCATCATCATCATCATCATCATCATCATCATCATCATCATCATCATCATCACCAGCATCACCAGCATCATCATCATCATCATCACCAGCATCATCAAGCATCATCATCATCATCATCATCATCAGTCATCAGCACACAGCACAGCAGCGTCAGCAGCAGCTCAGCAGCAGCGCATCGCATCAGATCAGCAGCCAGCAGCAGCAGCAGCAGCAGCAGCATCGTCATCATCATCTTGATGTTGTTGTTGTGGTTGTGGTTGTTGTTGTTGTTTTTCTTATTGTTGATAATTCGTCCTCGTCTATGTTGATAGTGTTCATTTGAAGTTTATGATAATGGTTTGGCAAACGCTATCGTTTTACAGTCATTAAAGTCGCCACGTTCTGTCTTCAGAAACAATATACAAATATTACCATCAGGTGCATTGATTCCTTCCTAGGAATTTGTCAGTCAAACCTACAGACATTACACGGTAAAGGTTTCTTCGAAATGCAGAGTATTTGAAGATGCTGAACATCACCTTGTTGCACATTTCCCATCTGGTCACACAGAATTATGCAGTCTGCGCTGCCTCACTCCTCTCACCTGAAAACTAATGTGAGGGAATACTTCCACACACTTACTGAGAGGTTTGCGTATGTGACTGTTTTAAATGACCTCGCCATCACTATAGGAAGCTATACTTCGACTTAGGAAGAGGTTTTTTTCTTCTATTTTTTTTAGAAGAGTGTAGGTTGTTCTGTTAAGAGCTGTTTGTTGCTGATGACAATCTCAACATAATTCAAACATAACAGTTTTTAATGCAGGCTTTGGTATTTACCTTACATCCATAATAAACATCGACAAACCTGTTGGTCGGGGTCAGGGTATGAAGTTCACGCCGAAGTCGGTTGCGCTGGGCCTGACTTGTCAGGCGCTTAACGGCAGCGCAACGCATTTCAGCTCAAATAACAGAAAACAACAGTGGCTGAGCAGTCAACGACGACGAGAAGAAGATGGTCAGGATTTGAAGTGCATGCCAACTTTGTTGAAACATGGATTCAGGCTTAAGACACCGGAGTTTAAAGTCACATCCAGAGAACAGGAGGGGATTGTGGTTTACACGACTGTCGGCTGTGGAGAGATCGTTTTTTCCCCAACTTGGTGGCTTAAAGTAGGACTGGAACGCTAAACCCATGGTGGACGCATCCAGAGTTCAATCTGTTCAGCCAGTAAGCCCTCAACTAGCACAAGCGCAATGACACACTGACCTTTAAGTGCCCACAAAGCAATCTTTTCTCTTTTTTTCTTTTCTTTCTTTTTCTTGTTCTTGTTCTTGTTCTTGTTCTTCTTCTTGTTCTTCTTCTTCTTCTTTTCTTGTTCTTTTCTTTTCTTCTTCGTCTTCGTCTTCGTCTTCTTCTTCGTCTTCGTCTTCGTCTTCGTCTTCTCTTCGCTCTTCGCCTTCTCCTCCTCCTCCTCCTCCTCCTCCTCCTCCTCCTCCTCCTCCTCCTCCTCCTCCTCCTCCTCCTCCTCCTTCTTCTTGTTCTTGTTCTTGTTCTTGTTGTTCTTGTTGTTCTTGTTCTTCTTGTTCTTGTTCTTCTTGTTCTTGTTCTTCTTGTTCTTTTGTTCTTCTTCTTGTTCTTCTTGGTCTTGTTCTTGTTCTTCTTATGTTTTCTTGTGTTGTTCTTGTTTTTTTGTTGTTTTGTTGTTGTTGTTGTTCTTCTTTTTTTTTTTCTTCTTCTTCTTCTTCTTCGTCGTCGTCGTCGGCGAACGCTCAAACAGCAGCTTTTGCTTTCTGTTATGATAATGAGCGAACATGCGTCACGCTGCCGTTAAGCGCCTGACAAGTCAGGCCCAGCGCATCCGACTTCGGCATTAGAGAGAATTGTTATCTTTTAAGTCTTTATAGGAATAGACACAAAAAAGGCAGGAGAATTGACCAAGAAGGCAAGAAAACAGACGGGCAGGAGGCGACAGGAAGAAAACAGGAACAAGGCAGAAACAAAGAGAGTGATCGAAAAGAGGACATTTCTAGCACAGATTTTCCAGAAGGCGGGGATGCTAATTATACTGACTGGCCCCTGGCATCCCCACAGGAGATGTTTTTTTTCTATTCTGGAATGTGCTCTCTCACCCTACCACACATCATTGTCTTCAATCTGTTGAACTCATCAAAGTAAGTTAAACAACTTTGAGACTCATTTCCCCTATGGCTTCTTCTCCGCTTCTCAACCAGCTGGGTGCTGCGTTCTTCCTCCTCCTCCTCTTCCTCCTCCACTTCCTCCTCCTCCTCCTCCCCATCCTCCTCCTCCTCTTCCTCCACTTCCGTGCCCATTCCTCCTCCTCCTCCCCATCCTCCTTCTCCTCCTCCTCCCCATCCTCCCTTCTCTTCCTCCACTTCCGTCCCCCTTCCTCCTCCTCTCCATCCTCCTCCTCTTCTTCCACTTCCTCCTCCACTTCCCCCTCCCCCTCTCCATCCTCCTCCACTTCTTCCACTTCCTCCTCCACTTCCCCCTCCCCCTCTCCATCCTCCTCCTCCTCCTCCACTTCCTCCTCCCCCTCCTCCATCCTCCTCCTCTTCTTCCACTTCCTCCTCCACTTCCTCCTCCCCCTCCATCCTCCTCCACTTCTTCCACTTCCTCCTCCACTTCCTCCTCCCCCTCTCCATCCTCCTCCACTCTTCCACTTCCTCCTCCACTTCCTCCTCCCCCTCTCCATCCTCCTCCACTTCTCCACTTCCTCCTCCACTTCCTCCTCCCCCTCTCCATCCTCCTCCACTCTTCCACTTCCTCCTCCACTTCCTCCTCCCCCTCTCCATCCTCCTCCACTTCTTCCACTTCCTCCTCCACTTCCCCCTCCCCTCTCCATCCTCCTCCACTCCTCCACTTCCTCCTCCACCTGCTCTTCCTCCTCCACCTCTTCCTCCTCCTCCTGTTCCTCTTCCTCCTCCTCCTCCCCGTCCCCAGCCCCCTCCTCTTCCTCCTCCTCTTCCTCCTCCTGCCCGTCCCCCTCCCCACCCTCCTCCTCTTCCTCCTCTTCCTCCTCCTCCTCTTCCCCCTCCTCCCGTCCCTCCTCCTTCTCCTCCTCCTCCTTTTACTCCTCTTTCTGTAATTAGCATCAGTTTTAAGCCCTTTTCAGAATGTCAAGACGAAAAGCATCCATCAGCCTTCCTTCCCTCATTCTCAGATTTTCTATTTGTCCTTGCACTCTGTCATAGTCTTCTTCCTCATTCTTAGTTCTTCTTTTTTTCCCCTTGCGTGTGTGTGTGTGTGTGTGTGTGTGTGTGTTTTCGTTCTAGGCTATGTCATCACTCCTCCCCCCCCCCCCCGCCTCTCCCCCCTCCCCCTACACACACAGCAGCCACAAGTCATCGATCAGCAGCTCCCATAGAAGTTAAGCACCTCTATCTCTCTCTCCCCGCCCCCCACCTCTCCCCCCACCTCTCCCCCCACCCCTCCAGGCTACTAGTAACCGTTTTAACTGCGATGTTTTGTGTGGGTTTTTTTTCCCCCCTCTCCTCGTTCCATAAAGTTTGAATGGAGCGTCTATAAGTGGCTTTCCTCCAGGTTACAAGCTAGGACAAAGTGTGCGCACATGTTCCCTGCTTTCCTCAGCCTCCTTGCTTCCCCCCCCCCCTCCCACTCTATTCACATGCGCATTATATGCACACATTCTCTCTTTTTGCCTCTCTGTTTGTCTGCCTACCCGCCTGTCTTTCTCTCTGTCTGTCTGTGTCTGTCTGTTCTGTCCTGCCTGTCTGCTACTATCCTCATCTGCTACTGCTGTCTGTGAGGAAGTTATTTATTTATTTATTATTTATTTATTTATTTCTTGTTTATATCGAGATAATGGAATAAGCACTTATGTGCTTTTTTTTTTACATCCAGTCGCCGTGTGTATGCGGTTTTGTAAATTTTGTCATCCGTTCCCACTTGCACACAATGGCCTACTCTTACGAAGAGCGGAACAGGATTTAACGTGTGCGCAAGATGTTCTGCGTGCGTTCGCACACGGGGCCTCGGTTTATAGTCTCATCGGAAAGACTGTTGGGGAGAGTTAAGGGAAGGGTGTGGGGTAAAAGGAAAGGGGGAGGGGGTGGCACACTATTTAAAAAAAAATCTCCAATGGCCCTAGTAGACCCTTGACTGGGGTATGATTTATTCATGCACTGTGGAGCGATTCTGGATGTCGGGTTCAACTTGACCGTTTGGAACAGGTTGTGTCCTGTCTCAGACGGACAGCTCGCGCGCGCCAATGAAGCTGATGGTCGTGCTGTAGGCACGCGTGTGTGCTCCTTGTGTATGTATGCGTTTGAAACATCGTGACTCGCAGCGGGATATATATATGTTTTAACCTTAAATACATCGCCTGTAGTAGTATATCCTTTTGAAACGGACATGTGTAAACGAACGGGTTCAAACGGTCCGTCTGAGCCCTAAGGTTGGGAAGGATATTCTGTTTTACAGGGCCTTCTTTTTTACAGCCCTTCAGCTTTAGTCAGTTGTACATACCTTCAGTTGTACAGACCTTCAGTTGTACAGGCCTCCAGTTGTACAAACCTTCAGTTGTACAGACCTTCAGTTGTACAGACCTTCAGATGTAAGACCTTCAGTTGTACAGACCTTCAGATGTAAGACCTTCAGTTGTACAGACCTTCAGTTGTACAGACCTTCAGTTGTACATACCTTTAGTTGTACAGACTTTCAGTTGTACAGACCTTTAGTTGTACAGAACTTCAGCTTTATAATTATAACCTTCAGTGTTTCAGACCTTCAGTTTTATTGACTTTCAGTGTTAACAGACCTGCTCATAGCCACACAACCCACAACCAGGGCAAAACTTAAACACACAGTGAAGCAGCAAGGCAACTTCATAATAATAATATAATTTAAAAAAAAAAAATGTATGGAATTTATATAGCGCTGAATCTTGTAAAGCAACAAAAATCAAAGCGCTCAGATTTTTTTTCTCCGAGGATAATGGAATAAGCACTCATGTGCTGTTTTACATCCAGTCCCCGTGTGTATGCGGTTTTGTAAATTTTGTCATCTGTTCCCACCGGCACACAATGGCCTACTCTTTCGAACAGCGGAACAGGATTTAACGTGTGCGCAAGATGTTCTGCATGCGTTCGCACACGGGGCCTCGGTTTATAGTCTCATCCGAAGGACTTAACTAATCTGGTGGTGCGATCATGCATGCATCATCTACGCCGTTTTTACTTTCTCTTCTCAGTTATTCGAACGTTGACAGCTTTGCCTTTGATATTTCCTAACGATTTAGGAGAAGAGAGTATGAACATTATTCCTCCACAGAGTAATCTCAAGGATAAAGTAATGAAGGCTGCAAACAATTTTGTCCCTAATCCAACTAACAACCATCGTCACAAGCTAGTTGAACTTGGCAATGAATAATGTCATTAACGGAAAGCCGTAACAGCATGCAAAACAACGGCGTGGCGGCCTGATAATGACGTAGGTTATGCGATTAGTGACGGAAATAACGGCACATTTATTAGCCGCTAAGGGGGATTTGGCCGGGTGAAAACGTAGGTCAACGACGTTATAGACATAATCCTTTTTGCTAGGATGGTGCTGGGGTTTGTGAGAAATGACTTTATGGGGAATATGGTCAACCAGTCTTCTTGTTCTTGTTCTTGTCCTCGTCATCGTCGTCGTCGTCCTCCTCCTCTTTCTTGTTCTTCTTGTTCTTGTTCTTGTTCTACTTCTTCTTCTTCTTCTTCTTCTTGAAGATTTTGAAGAAGAATGAAAAATGAAGATGATGAAAAAGAATCCGAAGACGAAGAATCCGCAGACGAAGAATCCGAAGAAGAACAAGAACGAGAAGGACAAGAAGAAGAAAACAAAGAAGAAGAATTCGAAGAATCCGAAGAAGAAGAATCCGAAGAAAAAGAATCCGAAGAACAAGAATCTGGAGAAGAAGAAGAACAAGAAGAACAAGAACAGGAAGAACACTTCGAGGAATCTTATGGAGAATCTGAAGAAGAATCCGAAGAAGAATCCGAAGAAGAAGAAGAGGAGTCCGAAGAAGAATCCGAAGAAGAATCCGAAAAGAAGAAGAAGAAGAAGAAGAAGAAGAAGAAGAAAAGAAGAAGAAGAAGAAGAAGCATGCAAAGAAGAAGAATTGCAAAGAAGAAGAAGAATGCAAAGAAGAAGAATTGCGAAGAAGAAGAAGAAGCAGAATTGCGAAGAAGAATTGCAAAGAAGAAGAAGAAGAACAACAACAACAGCATCAATAAGAACAAGAAGAAAAATTAGAAGAACAACAACAAGGAGGAGGGGGAGAAAGAGGAGAAGAAGGCGGAGAAGGAGGATAACGATAAGTGAGACGCTTGATGTTACAGGCAAAAAACGTTTCTTTGAAGTTTGGCCAAGATGCCGGTTGGAATCTGTGATGCCATGTAACTATCAGAGTGATATTTCTCTTTCTCTGCCTCTGCTTGTGTGCACAACTCTTGAAAACTGGCTAGCACTTTTTCCTTCGGCGCTTTTTTGAACATTAAACTTTTTTTTTTGTCACAAGCCTCTCCTCCCAGTTTTGTTGGCTGCTTCCTCTTTTGTTTTGTGGGGACGGGATAGCTCAGTGGTCAGAGCACTCGCTTTCTTCCAGCCAAAGTTAAAGCAGCGTCGAGCGTGGTTACCACTTGGATGGGTGACCGTTTGCGCGCCTTGGCTTCAGTACAGTCCCTCTCCCTGTTCACCCAGCTGTAAATGGGTACCTGTCCTCTTTAGGGTCAGGGAAAGTGAAGCAGCGAGGGAGAGGAGATGGGCGCCGCCCTCAATACGCTGGCCCCTAGAGAAGCTGAGGTCTCTGATGCCTCGCTCCCTACGACCACTTAGGCTAGGGGACACTTTTACCTTTACCTTTTTTGTAACGTTCCTGTCCTGCTGTTCACATTCCGCTTATTCCAATCTCCTTGCCACCAGACACACATACCTAAGCTCGTCATTTAGGGGACGGGATAGCCTGGTGGTTAGAGTGTTGTGCCTGCTATCTAATGCACCACCTTCGAGCCCGGGTTTGAGTCACTTACCCAGCTGCCTGTTCAAGTGGATTTACCTTCCTCTCCCCTTGGAGTTAACATCAGTTGCTGACTCCACTTCCCAGAGAGTCTTTCGGATGAGATTAAAGACCGAGCTCCCGTGAGTGAACGCACGTAAAACATCTTGCACTCACGTTAATTCATATCCTGCTGTATTGAAAGTGTAGGCCATTGTGTGCCGGTTGGAACGGATGGCATTTACAAAAACTGAATGCACACAGGGACTGGATGTAAAAAAAAGAAACGCTAGTGCTTACTCCATCGTCCTCGAAATAAAAGATTGAAGAGATAAATAAATAACTGACTAAATGAATACATAGATAAAGAAGCAAATCATCAAATAAAAAACCCAAATATATAGTTGTATGAATAAATAAATAAATAAGCAAATCATTTGATGATAAAAACAAATGAATAAACAAAAAACAAACAAAGAAATAGATAAATAAATAAATACACGAAAAGGAGGTGTATTTTCTGTGGTTGGTTGTGTTGTTTTAATTTAAAAATACTCGCTTTCTCGTTTGCTGCTGCTGATTTGATTTGAATGGTTTTGTGTTTGCTTTTCCGTATGCTCACATGGGATTATAAGGGAGGCAGAGAATTGTACTTGACTTGATTTGACATTCACCAGAATTTATATGCTAAATTCCAATCGTATTTGCGTTAAGCAGCCGAGATGAGCAGCATCGAGCGAAGTTACCACTTGGATGGGTGACCGTTTGTGCGTCGTGGCTTTCGTATAGTCCCCCAGTTCACCCAGCTGTGAATGGGTACCTGCCCCTTTAGGGTCAGGGAAGGTAAAGCAGCCAGGGAGAGCAGATAGGCGCCGCTCTCAATATGCTGGCCCCTAGAGAAGTCAGGTCTCTGATGCCTCGCTCCCCTACGATCTTTTAGGTTATGGTCTTTTTCCTTTAAGGCTTTATCACTTTACCTCTTGCCATTTATCCCACATTTGGGACATTTTTGAAATATTGTTTTAACTTTTAAATTGCGCTCCTAGACACAAAAGTACTCACAAACAGGCGAGTGCAGACACAGAAACATACAGGCAGACAGACAGACAGGCAAACACACACACACACACACACACACACACACCAGCTATAACTTTTGGTTGGGGTTTTTTATAAAATCGAAATGGTAAAAGTTTACCACGGATATCAGTATAGGCAAAGGTTCCATTCCAACTTGAAGAGATAAGGAAACTAAAAGAACTTGTAAGGAATGGGAAACACTTCAATGCGTTTGACGTACACACACACACACACACACACACACACACACACACACACACACACACACACACACACACACACACACACACACAAGCAGGCAAAATATTTCCCGTCACTGTGAGTGAACAGACGTTAAATC
>CM054155.1:17065590-17108090 GCA_028751875.1 Rapana venosa | reverse complement strand
GTTTTAAATCTTATCGCAACATCGATTTTTGCACAGAGAAACAGAGAGACGGAGCGAGAGAGAGAGAGAGAGAGAGAGAGAGAGAGAGAGAGAGAGAGACGGAGAGAGAGAGAGAGAGAGATAGAGAGAGAGAAGACAGAGAAAGAGACAGACAGAGAGAGAGACAGACAGACAGATGACAGAAAACAGACACACAGAGAGACAGACACAGAGAGACAGACAGAGAGAAACAGACACAGACACAGAGAGACAGACAGACAGACAGAGAGACAGAGAGAGAGAGAGGAGAGAGAGAGAGAGAGAGAGAGAGAGAGAGAGAGAGAGAGAGAGAGAGAGAGAGAGAGAGAGAGAGCACAGGAAGACAAATAGACAGACAGACACATCGACAAGTAGGCCAGTGAATATACAGACATATAAGACAGAAAGCAAACAATAAACTCCCTGCCGTCTTCCTTCCCCAAAACATCTGGGTACTTCTCTAACCACACACACACACACACACACACACCCAGCATTTTCAGACAAAATACCATTCCTGAAAAATCTATAGGCTCTGAGTCAAATGTTTACCTCCCCTGGTGTTTATCACTGTGACTACAAGCTATCCTGTATTGAGAATAATTATTACGTGATGGAAAAAACAACACATATATGTTTTTTCTGTCCCTTTTTTCTTCTTTTAAAGTAGATAATAATATAAGAATGCATCCATTTTCAGTTTCCAGGATTTTGAAGTGAGAAGTTTGTTAGTGGACTGCAAGAGATTTGAGTTAGGAAGGAGTTGTTGATTGTTTTTTTAATTTTTTTTTTTATAAAATCTGCAACTTCAACAGACAGCCAAGCCGAACATGCCTGTTAGAATGTATGGATGTAGGTATGCATGCCACTCATTTGTATGCACATACTGGTACTCTTTCTCTCTCCTCAGCTTCCATCTTTTCTGATTAGGGACTATCCAAAAAAGAAAAAAAAAGAGAAAGCAACAAAAAAACCCAAGGACCCCCGCCCCCCCCCCCCCCCATACCTCGCGCCACCACACAACCCTACATCAACAACAAAAATCAGTATGAGAGAGAGAGGGGAGGGGGGTGACACACTCGCCAGAGAGAGAGAGAGAGAGAGAGAGAGGGGGAGGAGAAGAAAGGAGAAGAGAAGAGAGAGAGAGAGAGAGAGAGAGAGAGAGAGAGAAAGGTAGATAGAATTAGACAGACAACGAGAGAGAAACGGAGAGGATGGGACATGAAGATGTAGGCAAGAGAAAGGCACAACAATCACACACGAAAGGAGACGAATGGGTTTCTCCTAGATGAGTGGCGCTGCTCATGCGGCGACGCACTCTCCGCGCCGCAGGGGAGAGAAACCCGAATTTCAGGCAGAGAAATCTGCCGTGACTTAAACTGGCCTATAACTACACAGCTTTTGGGGGCGAACCCCGAATGTCTGCCGGAACAAGTCTTTCTGGCAGCTAGCAGACTGTAACAGACGTTGCCTCTAGGTAGAGGTCTTGACGTAAGTACTTGTAGTGCAAACATGTGTTTTTAACACTTTATAATATAGGCTACACTCCTGCACTAGCCCGCATGTCATGTAGCATCTTGTAAAGAGGGCTAATCTGAAAACAATTCTGGTGGTTTTCACGGTTTTTTGGTGTGTTTTTTTAAGTATGAAAACATGCAGTGTGTATAGGTTACACTCCTGCTTTAGCCTACGGGTCATGTAGCATCTTGTAAAGAGTGCTAATCGAAAAAAAAAACCCTGGTGGTTTCCACGGTTTTTTTAATTCTTAAAGTATGAAAACATGCATTGTGTACTTGTTTCGGGGATTGGGGACATAGAGCAATACCAGGCAGTCACAAAAAAGCTGGAAATGATCATTAAAATGAGGATTGCTTGTGTTTCTACAGTGTTGAACCCACGCATGCATATTCTGGTTTGGAAGCTAGTGGAAGACGAAGGGTTGAGGGAATACATTGTTTTTGGAGAAAAAAAATCAAATATACGAAAGTTGTGTGCAAAATCACCTGAGTTTTGAGTCAGACGCTAGTCTTTTACACAAAAAGGTGGTTTTTATTTCTGTGGATGCCTTAGTACGTGCGTTAAGAATGCAAGAGTAATATAGGAAAACAGAAGGAAAAATGGCGAAAAACTAAGGGTGGTGTGTAACCAAACCAGCATGGGAGGTAATGGCTCTGAAGCTTTGGAGTTATCGACCTTTTTTCTGATACATAAAACCAATGGGAACAGAAACAAAACTAAGCACTTGTCTGGCTAGGTATTTAAAACCATCATCATGAGCACAAATTAGATAATTAGATGTATTGCGCATAACATTTATTTGCAACAACAAAAAGCAAAAGGATCTATATACCACGAGCATTGTACAGTTTAATTCTTGTTGAGTAGAAAGCATACTAAACATTGGTCAAATGAATTATTATGTATGCCCATAACACTATTTGCCAAGAAAGCATCTGTAAACGATGTGTATTACGCGGTTAAAGCTTTGTTTTGCAGAAAATAAAAAGAGAATATGTAAAGCAATCATCACAGCATATGACTATATATAGCTACATATAATTTCTCTCTCATATAAAAACCCACAATTCTGCTGGGCACCACTCCCTTCAAGCACACAGTTGAGGTAGAATATTAAATGGCAATAAAAACACAACTGTACTCAGCTTCATTTCTCCTTTTATTTTTCTTATTTTTATTTAGAGAAATAAAAGGAGAAATGAAGCTGAACATAGTTGTGTTTTTATTGCCATTTTACTATACATACATACATACATACATACATATATATATATACATGTATATATATATATAAAACTTCTGGAAAGATGAGAAATCAAACTCTATTCCTGACGACCAGAGGTATTACCATCTTGTTTCCTACCAAAATAAAAATGGCCATGAAGAACTGGACAGCACTTGGAGGTGGCTAGTGGGAAAGAAAGGAAAGCAGATCCACCTACTAGAGCACTTTCGCTTTAAATATTCCTTGACTGAGAAGTCGCTACAGACACAGTGTTGTGTACACTATTGTATACAATGAAGCAAGGCTTAACACAGGCACCTGGAAAGCAGACACCCTGTTGTACACCATAATTGTCTGGTGTGAGACGGATGTTACTTCAAGCTCTCTCTTTTGGTGGTGAGAGCACACAAAAAGAAGAAACAAATGGATGTCATTCATGTCAGAAGCCATTCTTAGCTAGTTTTCTAATCTAGAATATAATAGAATAGAATGGAATGGAGGGAATTAGAATGGAATATAATGGAATGGAATAGAATAGAATAGAGTAGAATGGATTGGAATAGAATGAAATGTAATAGAATGGAATGGAGGGGAATAGAATGGAATAGAATAGAATGGAATGGAATAGAATGGAATGGAATAGAATGGAATGGAATAGAATGGAATGGAATAGAATAGAATAGAGTAGAATGGAATGGAATGGAATAAAATAGAATGAAATTGAATGGAATGGAATGGAATATAATGAAATGGAATAGAATAGAATAGAATAGAATAGAATGGAATGGAATGGAATAAAATAGAATGAAATTGAATGGAATGGAATGGAATATAATGAAATGGAATAGAAAAGAATAGAATAGAATAGAACAGAATCCCGTTACCTCGCAAAGTCCTAAGCAGCAAACGAAGGCTGGCAGTTCATTACATGTCCCGAGTGTTTTTGCAGCTCAATTGTGTGGGTCTTATGTCAGAAATGATTATCTTTACACCACCCAAACTTAAAGTGAAAGTCTGCTAATACGATAAAAAAATAATGCAGCCAATGTTTTTACCGCTTCTGTTAACACGAGAAATAAACCCATTCAATTACATCATGTTTAATTAATCAATGTATTTATTTATCTATTTACGTATTTACTTATTTACTTTTTCATTTCGAGGATAATGGAATAAGAACTCATGTACTTTTTCATACCCAACCCCCGTGTGTATGCAGTTTTGTCAATTTTGTCATCCATTCCCACCGGCACACAATGGCCTACTCTTCCGAAAAGCGAGACGGGGTTTAAACGTGGGCGCAAGATCTTCTGCGCGCGTTCGCATACGGGATCTCGGTTTATGGTCTCACCCGAAGGACTTTTAGGAGGAGTGGAGTCGGCACTGATGTTAACTCCAGAGGAAAGATCCTCTTGAACGGGAATCGAAAGATATTGTGTTCTCGGGTTTATGGTTAACATATGAAGCAACGCTTTGTATCGTTCCACTATAATTGATCTGCACAGCCTATGCTATATATTCCAATAGGTATTGCATTAAGATAACACATTTTGCCAAAAGAAATGTTTATTTGGTAAATGCATTATTATATAGGAATATATTTTTTTTCTTTAAAGTTGGACTTTCTGTGTTCTTTCACCGTGTCGTTTTCACACTGTGCGTATCTTGCTTGTCTGCGTGTGTGTGTGTGCGCGCGCGCGCGCGCGCGCGCGTGTGTGTGTGTGTGTATGTGTGTGTGAGTGTGTGTGTGAGTGAGTGAGTGAGAGTGAGCGAGCGAGTGAGTGTGTGAGTGTGAGATTTGTGTGTGTGTGTGAACGCGCGCACGCACGAGCGTTTGTGTGTGTGTGTGTGTGTGTGTGCTTGTGTGCTCATGTATGCAAACATACTAGTGTGTGAGTCTGTGCATTCTGGTGACTTATGCGTATTTATGCACCTGCATTAACCATATGCACTGTACGTATATGTCTATATGCCTGCAGTTGTATAAAGAACTATACATCGATATCTATATAATCATTAACCTATAGCTTACACTTGATCTGCATTCGATATCCTGGATGTGTGTGTGTGCATGTGTGTGCGTGCGCGTGCGTGTTTGCGCGCGCGCGCGTGTATGTGTGTGTGTGTGTGTTTAGATTAAAAACTCCCATTGGCAAACGTACTTGCCAAACCAGGACGTTAGTTAAATAATTGTCTATCCTAGCATTGGAAAATGGAAAACAAGGTACGTGCACTAGCATTTTGTCTCTCTCTCTCTCTCTCTATCAAACAGGGGATTTTCTCCGTGGTTTTTTTTTGGGAGGGAAGGGCAGTGAGGTGCTTCTAACTGAAAGCCAACACGGGAGATAGTATGGCCACAGGAGAACTACAACTGCCAGTTGACATTAGTTTGGATGTATACCTTTTTTTAAATTTTCTGCGGGAGTGGAGAGTGGAGGTTGGGGTAGAGGATGAGGGTGGGGGGTGGGGATGGGGGTTGGGGATGGGGGTTGGGGGTGGGGGTGAGGGTGGGGGGTTAGAGGCTAGGATGGCGTAAGTTTGCTTTTGAGATTGTACTTTTCTTTGTCTTTCTTTGTCTGTCTGTCTGTCTCTGTCTCAGCCTGTATCTCTGTCTGTTTGTCTGTCTGTTTGTCTCTTTGTGCCGGTGTGTGTGTATGTGTGCGCGCGCGCGCGTGTGTGTGTGTGTGTGCATGCGGGCATGCATGTGCGTGCATGCGTGTGTATGTGTGCGTGCAGGCGTGCGCGTACAGCATGTGTGTTTGCACGCACTTGTGCGTTTATGTATGTGTAGTTGTTCATGGGAGTGCATGTATATTGCTGTATGTTTGTGTGTGTGTGTGTGTGTGTGTGTGTGCACGCACGCGCGCGTTCGTGTATGTGTGTACCTGCATAGGTGTGTACATATGTGTGCATTTACCATTTTATCTTTTTTTATCAATGTGTATGTGTCCTTTTTTTGTCTACACGTGCATTCAAGCGCTTTTATTTTTTTTTTAGAAGAAGACATCCATGTGTGTACAAACTAATCAACAAACACCCGCATCTTACCTTATTCAATTTCTTGGATGCTTTCTCTCTCTCTCTCTCTCTCTCTCTCTCTCTCTCTCTCTCTCTCTCTCTCTCCTTCTCTCTCTCTCTCTCTCTCTCTCTCTCTCACACACACACACACACACACACACACACACACACCACACCACACACACACACACACACACACACACACACACACACACACACACACACCACACACAACACAACACACACATACACACCGACACCACCACCAACAACACCAACAACAAAATCAGAACTTCCCAAGTGCAAACTGAAAGGCCACACAGGAGACAGAAAGTGATCGCCTGAAGAAGTTTTTTTTTGTTGTGTGTGCAGGATTCACTGAGAGGGGGTGTGTAGGGGTAGGTTTGGGTGGGGTGCGGGTTGGGTTGGGTGGAGGGGATTTCAGAGTGTAGAGTGACATAAATCTTGGCTTTGACGTCGGAGGTTTAGTTTAGTTAGTGTGTGTGTGTGTTGTGTGTGTGTGTGTGTGTGTGTGTGTGTGTGTGTGTGTGTGCTTTGTTGTGTGTGTGTTTTGTGTTGTGTTGTATTAAGTTTGGTTGTGTGTGTGCGCTGTTTTGTGTGTTGTGTGTGTCTGCGCGTATGTGTGTGAGAGTGTGTGCATGTGCGTGTGCGTGTGCGTGATTTTTTAATTATGCGTCTAACCTATGTCTCTGTGCATGCTTGCCTGCCTGTGTATGTGTGTGTAAGCACGCGCGCGTTTGTGCATGTGTGTATCCGCATAGGTGTGTATATGTGTACATTGACTTATTTTATCTTTTGTTATCAATGTGTATGTGTCCTTTGTTTTTGTCTACACATGCATTCAATCGCTTTTAATTTTTTTAGAAGAAGAAATCCATGCGCGTACAATATAATCAACACACACCTGCATCTTACCATATTCAATTTCTAGGATGCTTTCTCTCTCTCTCTCTCTCTCTCTCTCTCTCTCTCTCTCTCTCTCTCTCTCTCTCTCTCTCTCTCTCTCTCTCTCTCTCTCTCTGTCTCTCTCTCTCACACACACACGCGCACGCCCACACACACACACACACACACACACACACACACACACACACACACACACACACACACACACACACACACACACACACACACACACACACACACACACACAACAAAAACAAAAATCAGAAATTCCCAAGTGCAAACTGAAAGGCCACACAGGACACAGTAAGTGATCGCCTGAAGATTTGGTTTTTTGTTTGTTGTGTGTGTTTTATGGCGCTGTAGAAGAGACGTCTTGTGTGCACCCTCATGTCTACAGCAGGCAGGAAGGCTGTCCCTGTGTCTGGAGGTGCAGTGCTGTCTCTCTGACACAGAGTCCAACAAGAAGGACTGACATGGCCAGTGCAGAATTGGATCTGCCAGCCATTTGATTTGTTTCGTTTCGTGTTGAGAGTGCAACTTTGTGCAGGATTGACTGAGAGGGGGTGTAGGGGTAGGGTGGGTGTGGGTGTGGGGGTTGGGTGGAGGGGATTTCAGAGTCTAGAGTGACATACATCTTGGCTTTGAGGTTGGAGGTTTAGTTTAGTTGGTGTGTGTGTGTGTGTGTGTGTGTGTGTGTGTGTGTGTGTGTGTATGTGTGTGTGTGTGTGTGTTGTGTGTTGTGTTGTGTTAAGTTTGTAATGTGTGTGAGCTCTATTTTGTGTGTTTTGTGTGTGTGTGTGTGCGTGCGTATGCGTGTGAGAGTGTGTGCATGTGCGTGTGCATTTTCACATGTGCAATGTGTTAACAAATATATATATATATACATATATATATATATATATATATATATATATATATATTATATATATATATATATATATATATATATATATATATATATATATATATATATATATATATATATATCCGCGGTTTTTGTTATTGTGCATCTAACCTACGTCTGTGTGCATGTTTGCATGCTTGTGTATGTGTGTGTGTGCACGCGCGCGTTCGTGCATGTGTTTATCTGCATAGGTGTGTGTATATGTGTGCATTGACTTATTTTTAATCTTTTGTTATGAATGTGCATGTGTCCTGTTTTTCTCTACACAAGCATTCAAGCGCTTTTAATTTTTTTAGAAGAAGAAATCCATGCACGTACAAAATAATCGACACACACCCGCATCTTACCTTATTCAATTTCTTGGATGCTTTCACACACACACACACACACACACACACACACACACACACACACACACACACACACACACACACACACACACACACACACACACACACACACACACACACACACACTTTAATCTTGGATCTGTCTCTCTCTCTCTCTCTCTCTCTTTTCTCTCACACACACACACACACACACACACACACACACACACACACACACACACACACACTCACGCACACACACACACACACACACACACAACAAAAACAAAAACAAAAAATCAGAACTTCCCAAGTGCAAACTGAAAGGCCACACAGGAGCACAGTAAGTGATCGCCTGAAGATTTGGTTTTTTGTTTGTTGTGTGTGTTTTATGGCGCTGTAGAAGAGACGTCTTGTGTGCACCCTCATGTCTACAGCAGGCAGGAAGGCTGTCCCTGTGTCTGGAGGTGCAGTGCTGTCTCTCTGACACAGAGTCCAACAAGAAGGACTGACATGGCCAGTGCAGAATTGGATCTGCCAGCCATTTGATTTGTTTCGTTTCGTGTTGAGAGTGCAACTTTGTGCAGGATTGACTGAGAGGGGGTGTATGGGTGGGGTGGGTGTGGGTGTGGGTGTTGGGTGGAGGGGATTTCAGAGTCTAGAGTGACATAAATCTTGGCTTTGAGGTTGGAGGTTTAGTTTAGTTGGTGTGTGTGTGTGTGTGTATGTGTGTGTGTGTGTGTGTGTGTGTTGTGTGTTGTGTTGTGTTAAGTTTGTAATGTGTGTGAGCTCTATTTTGTGTGTTTTGTGTGTGTGTGTGTGTGCGTGCGTATGCGTGTGAGAGTGTGTGCATGTGCGTGTGCATTTTCACATGTGCAATGTGTTAACAATATATATATATATATATATATATACATATATATATATATATATATATATATATATATATATATATATATATATATATATATATATATATATATATATATATCTCCGCGGTTTTTGTTAGTGTGCATCTAACCTACGTCTGTGTGCATGTTTGCATGCTTGTGTATGTGTGTGTGTGCACGCGCGCGTTCGTGCATGTGTTTATCTGCATAGGTGTGTGTATATGTGTGCATTGACTTATTTTTAATCTTTTGTTATGAATGTGCATGTGTCCTGTTTTTCTCTACACAAGCATTCAAGCGCTTTTAATTTTTTTAGAAGAAGAAATCCATGCACGTACAAAATAATCGACACACACCCGCATCTTACCTTATTCAATTTCTTGGATGCTTTCACACACACACACACACACACACACACTTGGATCTTGGATCTTTCTATCTCTCTCTCTCTCTCTCTCTCTCTCTCTCTCACACACACACACACACACACACTTGGATCTTGGATCTTCTCTCTCTCTCTCTCTCTCTCTCTCTCTCTCTCTCACACACACACACACACACACACTACACACACACACACACACACACACACACACACACACACACACAAACACACACACACACACACACCAACAAAAAAATCAGAACTTCTCAAGTGCAAACTGAAAAGCCACACAGGAGACAGTAAGTGATCGCCTGAAGAAGTTTTGTTTTTGTGTGTGTGTGTGTGTTTTATGGCGCTGTAGAAGCGACGTCTTGTGTGCATCCTCATGTCTACAGCAGGCAGGAAGGCTGTCCCTGTGTCTGGAGGTGCAATGCTGTCTCTCTGACACAGAGTCCAACAAGAAGGACTGACATGGCCAGTGCAGAATTGGATCTGCCAGCCATTTGATTTGTTTGGTTTCGAGAGTGCAACTTTGTGCAGGATTGACTGAGAGGGGGTGTAGGGGTGGGGGGTTGTGTGGTGTGGGGGTTGGGTGGAGGGGATTTCAGAGAGTAGAGTGACATAAAATCTTGGCTTTGACGTGGGAGGTTTGGTTTAGTTGTGTGTGTGTGTGTGTGTGTGTGTGTGTGGTGTGTGTGTGTGTGTGTGTGTTGTGTGTGTGTGTGTGTGTGCGTGTGTTGTGTTGTGTTAAGTTTGTAATGTGGTGTGAGCTCATTTTGTGTGTTTTGTGTGTTTGTGTGTGCGTGCGTATGCGTGTGAGAGTGTGTGCATGTGCGTGTGCATTTTCACATGTGCAATGTGTTAAAAATATATATATATAATAATATATATATATATATATATATATATATTATATATATATATATATATATACTCCGCGGTTTTTGTTATTGTGCATCTGACCTACGTCTGTGTGCATGTTTGCATGCTTGTGTATGTGTGTGTGTGTGTGTGCACGCGCGCGTTCGTGCATGTGTTTATCTGCATAGGTGTGTGTATATGTGTGCATTGACTTATTTTTAATCTTTTGTTATGAATGTGCATGTGTCCTGTTTTTCTCTACACAAGCATTCAAGCGCTTTTAATTTTTTTAGAAGAAGAAATCCATGCACGTACAAAATAATCGACACACACCCGCATCTTACCTTATTCAATTTCTTGGATGCTTTCATACACACACACACACACACACACTTTAATCTTGGATCGTCTGTCTGTCTCTCTCTCTCTCTCTCTCTCTCTCTCTCTCACACACACACACACACACACACTTGGATCTTGGATCTTCTCTCTCTCTCTCTCTCTCTCTCTCTCACACCACACACACACACACACACACACACACACACACACACACACACACACACACACACACACACACACACCTACACACACACACACCACAACACAACACAACACACACACACACCAAACAACAAAAACAAAAAATCAGAAATTCCCAAGTGCAAACTGAAAAGGCCACACAGGAGACAGTAAGTGATCGCCTGAAGAAGATTTTTGTTTGTTTGTGTGTGTGTGTGTTTTATGGCGCTGTAGAAGCGACGTCTTGTGTGCATCCTCATGTCTACAGCAGGCAGGAAGGCTGTCCCTGTGTCTGGAGGTGCAATGCTGTCTCTCTGACACAGAGTCCAACAAGAAGGACTGACATGGCCAGTGCAGAATTGGATCTGCCAGCCATTTGATTTGTTTGGTTTCGAGAGTGCAACTTTGTGCAGGATTGACTGAGAGGGGGTGTAGGGGTGGGGTGGGTGTGGGTGTGGGGGTTGGGTGGAGGGGATTTCAGAGTGTAGAGTGACATAAATCTTGGATTTGTGGTCGGAGGTTTAGTTTGGTTGGTGTGTGTGTGTGTGTGTGTGTGTGTGTGTGTGTGTGTGTGTGTATGTGCGTGTGTGTGTGCGTGTGTGTTGTGTGTGTGTGTGTTGTGTGTATACGCACACTCACAAACACACCACACAAAACAGCCCACACACACACACACAACACAACTTAATACAACAAAACACAAAACACACACAAAAACACACACACACACAAACACACAACAAACACACACACACACACACACACACACACACACACACACACACACACACACACACACACACACACACACACACCAACTAAACTAAAACTCCAACGTCAAAGCCAAGATTTATGTCACTCTAGACTCTAAAATCTCCTCCACCCAAGCCCCCTCCACCCAACCCCAACCCCACCCCAACCCACCCCACCCCTATACCCCCTCTCAGTCAATCCTGCAATAAGTTGCACTCTCGACACGAAACAAATCAAATGGCTGGCAGATCCAATTCTGCACTGGCCATGTCAGTCCTTCTTGTTGGACTCTGTGTCAGAGAGACAGCATTGGATCGGTGGTCTAGAGGTAACGCGCCTGTCTAGAATGCGAAAAGTCCGGGTCGGGTGTGTGCGCGGTTCGTACCCCGTTTGGGCCCGAAATTTTTCCCCATCCATTAGACCATGAGTGGTGGTCTGGGCGCTAGTCTTTTGGATGAGACGATAAACCGAGGTCCCGTGTGTTACACAAAATTTTCAGCGCACGTTAAAGAACCCACGGCAACAAGGGAGTTGTCCCTGGCAAAATTCTTAGAAAAAAGCCACTCTGATAGGGAAACAAATACAGTTGCAGACCAAAAGAAAAAAAAAAAAAAAAGGGTGGCGCTGCTCTTGTGGCGACGCGCTCTCCCCGGGGAGAGCAGCCCGAATTTCACGCAGAGAAATCTCGTGACTTAAAGTGGTATAAAATAAATAAAATAAAATAAATAAAATAAATTGCACCTCCAGACACAGGGACAGCCTTCCTGCCTGCTGTAGACATGAGGATGCACACAAGACGTCTCTTCTACAGCGCCATAAAAACACACACACACACAACAAAACATCTTCAGGCGATCACTTACTGTCTCCTGTGTGGCCTTTCAGTTTGCACTTGGGAATTTCTTTTTGTTGTTGCTTTGTTGTGTGTGTGTGTGTGTGTGTGTGTGTGTGTGTGTGTGTGTGTGTGTGTGTGTGTGTGTGTGTGTGTGTGTGTGTGTGTGTGTGTGTGTGTGTGTGTGTGTGTGTGTGTGTGGGTGTGTTGTGTAGTGGTGTGGTGTGGTATGGTGTGGGTGTGTGTGTGTTGTGGTGTGGTATGGGTATGGTGTGGTGTGTGTCTTGTGGTGTGGTGTGGTATGGTGTGGTGGTGTGTGTGTGTGTGTGTGTGTGTTGTGTTGTGTGTGGTGTGGTATGGTGGTGGTGGTGGTGTGTGTGTGTGTGTGTGTGTGTGTGTTCTAGTGAGAGTGTGTGCATGCCCGTATGTGCGTGTACATATGTACATGTGTATGGTGTAAAGACGCACATACATACACACACATCTATCTATCTAACTATCTATCAATCTATCTATCTATCTATCTATGCGGGGTTTTTTTCTTTTTCTTTTTTTTACTGTGCGTCTTACCTATATATCTGTGCATATTTGCATGCGTGTGTATGTATGTGTGTGTCTGTGTGAGTGATTCAGTGTGTGCGCGTGTGTATTAATACACAAACAAGTACATCCCCATGCTGTACAAACATACATGCACACGAACCTGCAGTCTTTTCATTCAGTCTGCTAGAAGCAAAGCTTTCTTGTAAATCAGACTTCCAATCTCCAAGACCGAGCCACCACACAGGGTGCCACACGAATGATGAACTGTTCTTTCATTCCAGAGCAGAAACAGGGTTTCACCAGTCATTTTACATCACTTGGGGAGGGGGGGGGGGCGGAGGGATCTGTTTACCATTACGCTTGAGTGCAAGGATATCTTTCTGGCAGGAAAGCAACGTCAAGGAACAGGGTATTGCCCTGAAGAATTGCATATGCATTGTATGCCCAGCGAACTTGCTTTATTTGGTGCAGGTGTCATTGCTGGAAAGAAGGGGGGCGGTTGAGGAGGGAGAGGGTGAGGGTGAGGAAGATGAGGATGGACAAGTTTTTGTTGTTGTTTTTAACAGCCTGGGGGTTTGTACTTGTTCTCTTTCAAGTTTTGGTGTGCGTGTGTGTGTGTGTGTGTGTGTGTGTGTCAAGTGTGTTATTTACAAAAAAAAATTCATTGATTTCATATCCGTCCATAACTAGGTAAAGGTGTTCCAATAACCATTTCGGTTCATGAAGAGTGGAGTGTCAGAGACCTCAGCTTCTCCAGGCCCCAGCATAATTTATTGAAGGCAGCTCCCATCTCCTCCTCTTCCTCGCTGCTTACCTTCCCACTGTTCCTAAACTAATAAAGAGGGCTGATGCTCATTTATGGCTGGGTGAACTTGGAGACTGTACCGAAGCCAGGAAGCGAACGGTCACCCATCCACTTGGTAATAATAATAATAATGTATGGAATTTATATAGCGCTGAATCTTGTAAAGCAACAAATCAAAGCGCTCAGATTTCATTTCATACCACTTTAAGTCACGGCAGATTTCTCCCCGGGGATAGCGGGAGAGCGCGTCGCCACAAGCGCAGCGCCACCCATTTTTTTCTTTTTCATGTCTGCAACTGTATTTGTTTCCCTATCAGAGTGGCTTTTTTTCTAAGAATTTTGCCAGGGACAACTCTCTTGTTGCCGTGGGTTCTTTTACGTGCGCTGAAAATTTTGTGTAACACACGGGACTTCAGTTTATCGTCTCATCCGAAAGACTAGCGCCCAGACCACCACTCATGGTCTAATGGATGGGGGAAAAGTTTCCGGTCCAAACGGGGTACGAACCGCCGCACACTTCAGACCCGGACTTTTCGCTTTCTAGACAGGCGCGTTACCTCTAGACCACCGATCCACCAACCACGCTCGATGCTGCTTAATCTTGGCTTTGTGGGATAGCGAGTGCTCTGACCACTGAGCTATACCGTATATATATCGTGTTGTGTTGTATTGTATTGTATACCACTTTAAGTCACGGCAAATTTCTCTGTTTGAAATTCAGGCTGCTCCCCCAGGGGAGAGCACGTCACCACAAGAGCAGCGCCACCTATTATTTTGTCCTTTTCCTGTCTGCATGTGTATTTCTTGCCCTATTAAAGTAGCGTTTTGTACAGAATTTTGCCAGGGACAACTCTCTTGTTGCCGTGGGTTCTTTTACGTGCACTAAATGCTCTTAGCACACGGGACTTTGCTTTATCGTTTCATTTGAAATACTAAGCATCATGATCACCTTTTATGGTCTAATAGATGGGGATAAAGTTTCGGGCACAAACGGGAATGAAACAACCACGCACTTCGAACTCGGATTTTTTCGTTTCTAGGTAGGCGTAATACTTCCAGACCAATATGTGCGTGCGTGCGAGAGTGCGTGCGTGCGTGCGTGCGTGCGTGTGTGTGTGTGTGTGTGTGTGTGTAAATAGTTTTGTATCCCTGTGTGCCTGTGTGCGCACACATATGCGCACGAGCGTGCACACAAAAATTCCCATTAGCAGACAAAGTTAGGACACAGAATGCAAGTGATTGGCGTTTCTGGCCTGCTAGAAGAGAAGAGAAAATGGCTGCAGCATTTGGTTCTGTGGCTGGCAGACGACATTTTCTATGTGCGTTGATAGCAGCAACATCTTTGTATTTGTCAGGGAAACCACAGTGGGGGATACTGCAAACTGAGACCTGGATCTGTCAGCCAGCCTTTTATTCGGTGTGTGTATCTTTGCCGAGGGAAAAAGGGTTTAGCAGTTATGTATAATATTACAGGCTTGTCTTTGAAATTGTATGTTTTTTGTCCTAGCTTAGGTGTGTGTGTGTGTGTGTATGTGTGTGTGTGTGTGTGTGTGTGTGTGTGTGTGTGTGTGTGTGTGTGTGTGTGTGTATCTTTGCGGAGGGAAAAGGTTAAGCTGTTATGTATATATAGGCTTGTCTTTGAAATTGTCTGTTTATCTCTGAGCTGGTGTGTTTGTGTGTGTTTGCGTATTGTGTTTCGAAGATTTGTTTCTTCTTACCAGTGCATACTCTATTTCAATTTCAAGAGTGCTGTCTGTGTTTCCTTATCTTGAAAGGATTTCTGGCTCGGATCTTTAGCTGGCTGCTGATGTTAGATCCCAGATAGATAATATGTTTAACGTTATCTAGTTTCTGTACACAGACACACAAGCAAAAGCCGATGGTAGATGGCATTGTGGCTGCCTGTCATCCTAGTGGTTTAGACGCTATCTTTCATGCCATCCCTTATCAATATCTCATAACCATTATTTTACCAAGTTTTGCAAAGTTTTGCTCTTTACTTCCTATACTGTTATGGCTTGTGTCCAAAGCAAAAACTTCGAGATATGTTTGTTTTTTCTCTCTCTCAAAATATTGCACGCTACATTGGCTATAATAAAACTAATATGAAAGCGTATTAGCCAGGATGTATTTCACAAAATACATTAAGCTACCACTGAAAGAAAAATAAAACAAAACTTGGATCTTCTTTTGGAAAAAAACACCCACCAACATGTACATATTTGCCAGACATTACAAATCAAATTCTCTTCGGTATCTACAGAGTATTAAGCTTGTATGCATGTATGTATGTATGTATGTATGTATGTATGTATGTATGTATGTATGTATGTATGTATGTATGTATGTATGTATGTATGTATGTTTGTATGTATGTATGTATGTATGTATGTATGTATGTATGTATGTATGTATGTATGTATGTATGTATGTATGTATGTATGTGTGTGTATATATGTATGTATGTATGCATGCATGTATGTATGTATGTATGTATGTATGTATGTATGTATGCATGCATGTATGCATGTATGTATGTATGTATGTAAGTATGTATGTGTGTACGCATGCATATATGTATGCATGCATATATGTATGCATGCATGTATGTATGTATGTATGTATGCATGTATGTACGGTATGTATGCACATATGTACTTATGGATGTATGTGTGTATGCATGTATGCATGTATGTATGTATGCATGTATGTATGTATGTATGCAGGTATGTACGTACGTACGTACGTATGTATGTATGTATGTATGTATGTATGTGTGTGTATGTATGTACCCATGTATGTATGTACCCATGTATGTATGTATCAATGTATCTATGTATCTATGTATATATTCCAGCCCTTACCAATCTTTCTTTCCTACCATTTTTTTTCGTCCATGATCTTTCCTTTTTCTAAATCTTCACATATCCAGCCTAACACTTTGTCCACTGTTGCTGGCTATCCCTCCTTGAAAGACTTCGCACTTCTCTCCTCTCCTCTCCTCTATAATTCAATAGCGAAGTCGTAGATAATAATGCAACGTGAAAGATCCAAATCCACTCCTGCCCTTTCTGAGAAAATAAGGAGGACAGGGAGTGGGTATATGGAGAGTGGTTTCTCTCTCTCTTTCTCTCATTCTCTCTCTCTCTCTCTCTCTCTCTCTCTCTCTCTCTCTCTCTCTCTCTCTCTCTCTCTCTCTCTCTCTCTCTCTGTGTCTGTCTCTCTCTCCCTCTCTGCCTCTCTCTCTGTCTCTCTGTCTCTATGTCTCTCTGTCTCTCTCTCTCTCTCTCACGTGCGGTCATTTCTAGTCCTTCCCATTATTTTTTTCTTCCCTTTTACGATGTTGTTTTGCTACAGCGTATTGGTTTGCTGGGCTATCTGACTCCGTCCATCTCCATTGTGGGGTCTATCATTTCTCCAAAGTGTTGGAGTGGGAGGCTTTTTCTTCTTCTATACTCTGGATATGGTGTAGTGATGGCTTTGTGATGGGTTGTATGTAGTTTTGTTGTTGGGTTGGTTTTTTTTTATGGAAGGGCTGTCTTATTGCAGTAGCAGTAGTTAGGTGGGGTTTTTTGGCTCTTGTTAGTTCTGTATTACTTGTTTGTTTGGTGTTGAGGTTATTTTTTTGTGTGTTATTTTCTTTTTTTTAATTTTTATTTTATCGTTGGTGTTTTTTCCAGCATCGTTATTGTTGTTATTATCGTCTTCCTTTGTCGTTGTTTTCGCTACCGCTACCAGTGTTGTTGTCGTCATTGCCGTTGTTGTTATGATAATATTTACCACCCTCTCGTTGTTGTTGTTGTTGTTAATTTTGTGTTGTTGTTGTTGTTAATGTTTTGCCACGTGTTACATCTCTTTATATTACTGTTTTCTGCTCCTCTTCATTTTTTTTGCCCCTCAAAAACCCTCTACCTCCTTCTCCTCTATGAAAATACGGGGGGGGTTAGCCTAGGGGTTGTAACTTTGCGCTCGAAAATTGAAAAACCCCGGTTTGAATTCGTTTAAAGGTTTTTTCCCCTGGAGTTAACATCAGGCAGATCCTCCCTCCCCTCAAAAGCCCTTTCGGATAGACATAAACCGAGGCCCCGTGTGCGAACGCACGAAAACATTTGCGCACTCTTTTAAGTCTTTTCCGTTTTCGAAAGAATAGGCCACTGTTGCTGGAGGGAAAAAGATAACAGAATTTTTTAAAACCCCATCCCAAAGGGGGGCTTTATGTCAAAGGCCCCGAGTGCTTATTCCTTATTCCTTGACCTGAAAAAAATAAATAGATAGAAAATAAATACAAAAAGAAAAAATAAAAAAATAAATAGATAAATAAAAAATAAATGAAAGGTGAAGGCTTTATAAATTTTCATTTTCTGTTCAAATGTTTTGTCTTCTTTTCCCTTTCCCTGTTTCATCTTTCTGTTTTAGTATATTTTTTCTTCTGTTGTTTGTCTACTGTCTGTCTATTTCCTGGTTGTCGGGGTGTTTGTTTGTCTCGGTTTTTAGGTGTGAATTCTGCTTGTTTCTTTTTTTCATGCTTTCTTTCGTTCCTGTACGGTTTCCTTTTTATTTTCTGTTTGTCGTCTTCTTTCTGTCTTTTTTTTTTTTTTTTTTTTCTTTTTTTTTTTTTTCGTTTGTCTTTTTTCTTTTTTTCTTTCTTTCTCTTTTTCTTCTGTCTGTCTGTTAATCCTTCTTTCCGTCTTTTTTCTTTCTTTTTTTTCTGTTTTCTTTCTTTTTTTTCTTTCTTTCTTTTTTTTCTTTTTTCTTTTTTTCTTTCTTCATCATTTTCTGTCTGTCGTCTGTCTGTTTTTCTTTCTTTCTTTCTTCTATCATTCCCTTATTTATTTTTTTTTCTTTCTTTCTTTCTTTTTTCTTTTTGGTTTCTTTTATAATTTGTTTGTTTGCTTCTTTCTATCTTTCTTTTTTCCGGTTTCTTTTGTCATTTGGTTGTTTGTTTGTTTGTTTGTTTGTGACTGACTGACCGACCTACTAACTAACTAACTGATAGATAAACCTACCTGCCTACTCTCTCTTTTTTTTCTTTCTCCCAATATGTCTATCTCCCTGACCGAATCACGCTTTTAACTATAAAAACGGAAAACAACAACAACAACAAACAACCTAACCCTAGCTCTTACTTTCCCTCTCTTTCATCTCATTTTCTTTTCCACACTCTCTCTTTTTTTTTCTTCTTCTTCACTTCCTCCTTCAGCCATTCTCTTCTTTCATCTCGCTGAAGCGAGAACATTTGCACTGACGATGCAGAAGTATCGGATGCAGATAACCTTCAACTGCAGTTGACAGAAGCCAACGTGGCGAAAACAGACCCGGCTTTTAATTGAGAACGCTGAAGCTAAGTGTAAAAGATGGAGAAGCGAAGTTGTTCAACACGAAAAAAAAGAAGAAGTAAGAAACAAAGACATAATTATAAAGAGAAAGTAATATAAAAAAACTTTAAAAAATGTTGAAGGCAATCAGGACAGAGAGAAAGAAAGAAAGAAAGAATGAATGAATGGATGAATGAATGAAAAAAGAAAGGAAGAAAGAAAGGAAGGAAGGAAAGAAGGAAGGAAAAAGGAAGGAAAGACGGAAGGAAGAATAAAGAAAGAAAGAAAGAAAGAAAGGGAAAGAAGGAAAGAAAGAAAGGTTAGGAAAGGGAAAGGGGGAAGGAAGAGAGAGAGGAAAGGAAAAAGAAAAAAATAAACAAACAACAAAAAGAAAGACATAAAGAAAAAAAAAAGAAAAAGGAAAAAGAAACAAAGAGAGAAAGAAAGGAGAAGCAGAAAGAAAAGGAAAGAAAGAAAGAACGGTCCCTAAAGAAGGAGGAAAACAAAAACGTAAAAAAAAAGGGGAAACATGTAGAAGGAAGAAATAAAACGGACTCTCTCCCCTGCGGGGATGTCGGGGGGCATGTCAGTATCAATAGCATCCCCACCTTCTGAAAACTGCACTAGGAACTCTCTCTATTCTATTCTTGTCCTTGTTTCTGTTCTGCTTTTGTTCCTTTTCTTCCTGCCACCTCCTTCTTCCTGTCTATTTTCTGCCTTTTTGGTCCATTCTCCTGCCTTGTCCCCCCCCCCCCTCCCCAGATAAAAATCTTAAAAGATAACAGTTCTGTCCCACACCTAAGTCGGCTGCGCTGGGCCTGACTTGTCAGGAGCTTAACGGCAGCGTGACGTATTTTCGCTCATATGACATACTTACAATAGTTGCTGTCTGAGGGTTCGATGATGGAGACAATGACGACGACAAAAGGACCTTCAAAAAAATCAAGAAAGAAAGAAAACGAAAAAGGATTGCAGAAAGACGGAAGAAAATACAAAACAAAAAGAAGAGAAAAGAAACAAGAGAAAAACGAAAGGGGGTAGAGAGGCTAGTGGTCAGAGCTTTGCAAACGTGATCTGATGGGGGTGGGATCGAACCACTTTGGAGACACCCGTTTTGAAGGAATTTTACCCTGGAGTCAACACTGGTACTGACTACACCCCCACCCCCACACACCTCCCCTCCAAAAAGTCCTTTGGATGAGACTCTAAACTGAGACCCAGAGACATACAGAACATCTTGCACACACGCGTTAATTAACAACAAAAATCAAAGACATTCCGGCTCTGCCTTTTGGAAAAGTAGGCCCGTTATGTGCTGGTAGAAATGGATAAGTTTAAACCCAAAAAAAGTGTATGCATACTGGTGCCGTGTTTTTAAACAGCATCCCCCAAGTCGGAATGCAGCTACCTTAAAGATGGGTGAAACGGTCACATACGCGAAATATTATTGGTAAACCTCGGAGCTCTAGCTGAGGAACGTAACCCCCTCCGCCCCAACCCACCCTCCCCTCCCCCCCAAAAAACACCAACAAAACAACAACAACAACAAACAAACAACCCCCCCCAAAAAAAAATCAAGGACAAAAAATATATACATTTAAAAAACTAGATAAGAGAGAGAGAGAGACAGAGACAGAGAGACAGACAGACAGACAGAAACAGAGACAGATATATCATAATCATCATCATCATCAGTCCTGTGACCTTGGCGGTCGTGGGGGAGACACGAAAGACGATGCCGTGGTAAGCCTCCTCCATCCATCTCGGCCCTCGGCTCTGCGCAGTAGTGCCGAGTCATTCATCCTGGTCCATTCTCTGATGTTGTCCATCCATGACTTGTTCTGTCTTCCCCTCTTTCTGCCACCTTCGAGTGTTCCCTGCAGTACTGTTTATGGCAGAGTGTTGTGGCGGGTGACGTGGCCGAACCATGTCAGCTTTTTCTTCTTGACGATGGTGAGAAGGAGTTCCTGTGGACCTGCCAGCCGTGTTATTTGGCTCTTGACAAATTCATTGGTCTTTCGTTCTCTCCAGGATATGCCCAGCAGTTTTCTATGGCATTTTGTTTCAAATGACTGGATTCGCTTTGCTGTTTCAGCAGTCAATGTCCAGGTTTCACTTCCGTACAGCAGGATAGTCTGAATTAGGGCTTTGTAGAGCTTTAGTCTGTGGGTGCAGGCAAACTCCAGCAGACGTAGTCCCCTGTCGTTGGTCTCCCCAGTTCCAAACTGACCAACTGTTCCGGCCCATTGGTTGTAAGAGTCAGGACCTACTTTGGCGTTAAAATCCCCTTGGATGATGATGATGTCCTTCTTGGGTATTTTCTTAATGGTCACTTCAAGATCTTCATAAAATTCTTCTACTTCTTCATCTGTAGGGTCAGATGATGGTGCATAGATTTGTATGATGGTGATGTTCTTGGGCTTGGCCGACACCCGGATGCTGATAATCCTGCTGGAAGCCGGTGTACAGCTGATAATGCACCCCACTACTTCCTTTCTGACAATAAATGCCACTCCATGTTGGTGATGTTTCTCTTGGCCACTGTACCAGATCTTGTTGCCTTCTTCAGTCAATGTCTCACCAGATCCTGTCCATCTCACTTCTCCTAGTCCAATAATGTCCCATTTATATCGGCTAAGCTCATACTCTAGTTCTTTGATTTTTCCGCACTGGTAGAGTGTACGGACGTTCCATGTACCAATGGTGATTTGTTCTCTAGGGAGCTTAAGTAATGTTTTAACTCCAGTAGCTGACTTGTCACTTCCACCCTGGTGTTGATCAATGGAAAGCGCGGTCGTTGGTAACCCGGGCCTCGACCGATCCGGTATCATTTCGGCTTTGCATTTGTCTTTCATGTTTTTTCTGTGGGCTTAGGATATTCCTTGGTGGCGCCAATCTCCTCTCGACAACAATCTCGTGAAGAAGTCAATGTTAAAGGCCAGAGAGAAGTGGATCAGTGATCAATGTGATGAGATCGAAAAAAACATGAAAGTGGGCAACACCATCTCCCCTCCACCATTGCCAATACCCTCTATCCCCACAAGCAGTCAAGGAGGACAACCTGGCATGCGCCAAACGGCAAGATCCATAACCAAATAGATTTTATCTTAACACCACGGCGCTTCAAATCCAGCATCAACAGAGCCAGAACAAGAACCTACCCTGGAGCTGACATAGGCAGTGACCATGACCTTGTGCTGCTGGTATTCAAAATGAAGCTGAAGAAAAACAAACAGCCTGCAAACCCACGTATCAAATTTGACGTGGACAAACTAAAAGATCCAGATGTCGAGGAGATCTTCCAAGCTAAGCTTGGCGGACGTTTTGCGGCATTAACCCTCCTGGACAATGACATCAATGACCTCACCAACAACTTCAATGAGGCAGTCCGAGAAACAGCAGAGGAGGTACTCGGTCGTCAGAGGAATAAACACCAGCCATGGACTACCAATGACATCTTGGACCTCTGCGATACAAGAAGAGCACTGAAACCAACCAGGTCTTCCAACCCTAAAGAATACCGGGAGGCCAACAATCTCGTGAAGAAGTCAATGTTAAAGGCCAGAGAGAAGTGGATCAGTGATCAATGTGATGAGATCGAAAAAAACATGAAAGTGGGCAACAGTAAAAGGCGTACGACACCCTGAAGAAACTCACAAAACCACTTCAAACCAAATCATCAGTCATTGAAGACAGCTCCGGAAACCTCACAGAAAGCTCAGCTGCATTGAACAGGTGGTCTGAATATTGTCAAGAACTGTACAACTACCCAATACAACCTGACAAGAGCATAATAGAAGAGAAAGCAGCAACATCAAGAGCACCCTCGCCATTACCTATACTGAGGGAAGAAGTGGAAGAAGCCATCCGCAGCTTACCAGTAGGAAAGTCCCCAGGAGCAGACAATATACCAGCAGAGCTGCTCAAGCATGGTGGCGAAACAGTCATCACATATGTTACAGCTATCTGTCAGAAGATTTGGGAGACAAAACAGTGGCCAACAGACTGGACACAATCACTCATCATACCCCTGCCCAAAAGGGGAATTACGCCAATGCCAAAACTATAGAACAATCAGCCTCATCAGCCACGCCAGCAAGATCATGCTCAAAGTTATTTGAATCGACTCAAGAAGGAGGCAGAAGAACACCTTGCAGAGGAACAAGCTGGGTTCAGGGCAGGCAGGAGCACAATCGAACAGATTTTTAACTGCCACATCATGATGGAAAAACATCTTCAACATCAGAGAGACCTGTTCCACAACTTCATCGACTTCAAGAAGGCTTTTGACAGAGTATGGCACGAAGGCCTGTGGCAGGTCCTCAGAATGTTTGGCATTGAAGAAGGACTAGTGCAAACCATTCAAGCACTATACAACACTGCAAGCAGTGCAGTCCTTCTGAACAATCAGGTCGGAGACTACTTCAAAACCACAGTTGGGGTCCGACAAGGATGCCTGTTATCTCCAGTCCTGTTCAATCTGTTCTTGGAAAACATCATGAGAGAGACCCTCCATGACTTCCACCCTACCATCTCCATTGCGGCAGACCCTCAACAACTTACGGTTTGCCGATGACATTGACCTCATGGGCGGAAGTAACACAGAGCTGCAAGATCTTACGACCAGACTTGAGAACAGAGCTGGAGCATATGGGATGGAGGTGAGCTCGGAGAAAAGTAAAGTACTTGTGAACAGCACGAGCAATGCCACCGCTAAAATTTACATGAACGGCCAACAACTGGAGGAGGTAGACGCTTTTAAATACCTCGGCGCTACACTCACAAAGGACGGGCGATCGACGACAGAAATCAAAGTCAGAATAGCCATGGCAACATCTTCCATGACAAAACTCACCACCATATGGAAAAGTAAAGAGATCAGTTTCCCAATCAAACTAAAGCTCTACAAAAGCCCTAATTCAGTCTATCCTGCTGTACGGAAGTGAAACCTGGACATTGACTGCTGAAACAGCAAAGCGAATCCAGTCATTCGAAACAAAATGCCATAGAAAACTACTGGGCATATCCTGGAGAGAACGAAAGACCAACGAATTTGTCAAGAGTCAAACAACACGGCTGGCAGGTCCACAGGAACCCCTTCTCACCATCGTCAAGAAGAAAAAGCTGACATGGTTCGGCCACGTCACCCGCCACAACACTCTGCCCAAAACAGTACTGCAGGGAACACTCGAAGGTGGCAGAAGGAGGGGAAGACAGAACAAGTCATGGATGGACAACATCAGAGAATGGACCAGGATGAATGACTCGGCACTACTGCGCAGAGCCGAGGACCGAGATGGATGGAGGAGGCTTACCACGGCATCGTCTTTCATGTCTCCCCCACGACCGCCAAGGTCACGGGTCTGATGATGATGAGAGCTTTAGTTTGGTTGGGAAACTGATCTCTTTACTTTTCCATATGGTGGTGAGTTTTGTCATGGAAGATGTTGCCATGGCTATTCTGACTTTGATTTCTGTCGTCGATCGCCCGTCCTTTGTGAGTGTAGCGCCAAGGTATTTAAAAGCGTCTACCTCCTCCAGTTGCTGGCCGTTCATGTAAATTTTAGCAGTGGCGTTGCTCGTGCTGTTCACAAGTACTTTACTTTTCTACGAGCTCACCTCCATCCCATATGCTCCAGCTCTGTTCTCAAGTCTGGCCGTAAGATCTTGCAGCTCTGTGTTACTTCCACCCATGAGGTCAATATAATCGGCAAACTGCAAGTTTTTGAGGGGTCTGCCGCCAATGGAGATGGTAGAGTGGAAGTTATGGAGGGTCTCTCTCATAATGTTTTCCAAGAACAGATTGAACAGGACTGGAGATAACAGGCATCCTTGTCGGACCCCAACTGTGGTTTTGAAGTAGTCTCCGACCTGATTGTTCAGAAGGACTGCACTGCTTGCGGTGTTGTATAGTGCTTGAATGGTTTGCACTAGTCCTTCTTCAATGCCAAACATTCTGAGGACCTGCCACAGGCCTTCGGGCCATACTCTGTCGAAAGCCTTCTTAAAGTCGATGAAGTTGTGGAACAGGTCTCTCTGATGTTGAAGATGTTTTTCCATCAGGATGTGGCAGTTAAAAATATGTTCGATTGTGCTCCTGCCTGCCCTGAACCCAGATTGTTCCTCTGCAAGGTGTTCTTCTGCCTCCTTCTTGAGTTGATTCAAAATAACTTTGAGCATGATCTTGCTGGCGTGGCTGATGAGGCTGATTGTTCTATATTTTAGGCATTGGCGTAAATTCCCCTTCTTGGGCAGAGGTATGATGAGTGATTGTGTCCATTCTGTTGGCCACTGTTTTGTTTCCCAAATCTTCTGACAGATAGCTGTAACATGTGTGATAACTGTTTCGCCACCATGCTTGAGCAGCTCTGCTGGTATGTTGTCTGCTCCTGGGGACTTTCCTACTGGTAAACTGCGGATGGCTTCTTCCACTTCTTCCCTCAGTATAGGTAATGGCGAGGGTACTCTTGATGTTGCTGCTTCCTCTTCTATTATGCTCTTGTCAGGTTGGATTGGGTAGTTGTATAGTTCTTGACAATACTCAGACCACCTGTTCAATGCAGCTGAGCTTTCTGTGAGGTTTCCGGAGCTGTCTTCAATGACTGATGATTTGGTTTGAAGTGGTTTTGTGAGTTTCTTCAGGGTGTCGTATGCCTTTTTACTGTTGCCCACTTTCATGCTTTTTTCGATCTCATCACATTGATCACTGATCCACTTCTCCCTGGCCTTTAACATTGACTTCTTCACAAGATTGTTGGCCTCCCGGTATTCTTTAGGGTTGGAAGACTTAGTTGGTTTCAGTGCTCTTCTTGTATCGCAGAGGTCCAAGATGTCATTGGTAGTCCATGGCTGGTGTTTATTCCTCTGACGACCGAGTACCTCCTCTGCTGTTTCTCGGACTGCCTCATTAAAGTTGTTGGTGAGGTCATTGATGTCATTGTCCAGGAGGGTTATTGCCGCAAAACGTCCGCCAAGCTTAGCTTGGAAGATCTCCTCGACATCTGGATCTTTCAGTTTGTCCACGTCAAATTTGATACGTGGGTTTGCAGGCTGTTTATTTTTCTTCAGCTTCATTTTGAATACCAGCAGCACAAGGTCGTGGTCGATGCCTATGTCAGCTTCAGGGTAGGTTCTTGTTCTGGCTCTGTTGATGCTTGATTTGAAGCGCCGTGGTGTTAAGATGAAATCTATTTGGTTATGGATTTTGCCGTTTGGCGCATTCCAGGTTGTCCTCCTTGACTGCTTGTGGGGATAGAGGGTATTGGCAATGGTAAGTCTGTAGGTGCAGGCAAACTCCAGCAGACGTAGTCCCAGGTCGTTGGTCTCTCCAGTTCCAAACTGACCGACTGTTCCGGGCCCATTGGTTGTAAGAGTCAGGACCTACATTGGCGTTAAAATTCCCTTGAATGATAATGTGTCTCTTTCTTGGGTATCTTCATAATGGTCTCTTCAAGTTCTTCGTAAAATTCTTCTACTTCTTCATCTGCATGGTCAGATGATGGTGCATAGATTTATACGATGGTGATGTTCTTGGGCTTGGCCGACACCCGGATGCTGATAATCCTGCTGGATATATGATATATGATATGATATCAGCTGTACATATATATATATATATATATATATATATATATATATATAGAGAGAGAGAGAGAGAGAGAGAGAGAGAGAGAGAGAGAGAGAAATCTTAAATGAATGAATGTATGAACGAATGGATGTTTGAATGAATGATTGAATAAAAGAATGAACGAATGCCACAAAACTAAGAAAAAACAGTGACCAGACCAATCCAATGCTATTTTCATGTATGGCAGAAAGGAAAGAAGAAGAAGAAGAAGAAGAAGAAGAAGAGAAGAAGAGAGACAGAGACAGAGACAGAGACAAGCAGACAGGCAGGCGGGCAGGCAGACACACACTCAAACTGATAGAGACAAAGGAAAGTGAAAAAAACAGATGCAACTACATAACACAAAAATACATAATAGACGAACAGAAAAAACCAACACCCTGACAGATAAGCAGAAAGTGCTCAAATCAAGTAAAATGGGAAAAACGAAACACAGAAAGAAAGGCAAGAAGAAAAAAAAATGCACACTTAAAAGGAGCGAAGGAAAGAAGAAAGAAAGAAAGAAAGACACACATATAGACAGAAAGACAAAAGAAAAAAAAGAAAGACAGAAAGACAGACAGAAAGAAAGAAAGACAGACAGAAAGCAGTAAAGAAAGAAAGAAGTGAAGGAAGACAAAAGAAAGAAGGAAAGAAAGAAAGGTAGAAGAGAGAGACAGACAGACAGACAGACAGACAGGCAGACATGCAGACAAACAGACAGACGGACAAAAGAAAGATAGACAGACAAAAAGAAAGAAAGAACGAATGGAAAGAAGAAAGAAAGAAGACGAGAAAGAAAGAAAGAAAGAAAGAAACAAACAAACAAACAAAGAACGAAAGAAAGAAAGCAACAAAGAAAGAAAGAAAGAAAGAATGAACGAACGAATTGAAAGAAGACAGAAAGAAGGCGAGACAGACAGAAAGAAAAGAACAAACCAGCAAAGAACCAAAGACAGAAAGAAAGAAAGACAGAAGAAAGAAAGAAAGAAAGAAGGAAAGAAAAGAATGAAAGAAAGAACGAACGAATTGAAAGGAGAAAGAAAGAAGGAGAGACAGAAAAGAAAGAAAGAAACAAATAAACAAACAACCAAAGAACCAAAGAACCAAAGAAAGAAAGAAAGCAAGAAAGAAAGAAACAAAGAAAGAAAGATAGGAAAACAGAAGCAAACAAAGGGAGCATAATTAGCAATGTAGCAGTCATTCCGAAACATAGGCTGTACGTGGTACGTAACCTTCACTGTAGCTGACCAAAAAAAACAACAAACCACTGTGGCAAAAAACGGACCAGGGGTTTTAATACCAGCAGGAATGCAGGGCTGGGGCACAGATGGAACGATGTTGACTGCTGCATGGCTGATTGACTGGCTGACTGGCTGACTGATTGACTGCGTCTGTGGGTGCAGTGAGGCCAGCAATCACTTGTTGACACTGTACAGGGGCAGCACGAAATATAGTGCTATTGTGAAGTGAAGGACGAAAAAAACAGAGAAAGAAGCAAAAGAAGATTGAAAGATAAGGCCAGGAGAATGAAGAAATGAAAGTAAGAAAGAGAGAGAGAGAGAGAGAGAGAGAGAGAGACAGAGAGAGAGTGAGAGAGAGAGAGAGAATATAACAGTAAACCATCGGATAGAAAAAGGCAAGGCAGAAATTACGAAAGAGAAAAGGAATGAAATAATGTAAGAATGTCTGAATGATTGAATGAATGAATGAATGAATGAATGGCTGAATGAACGAATGAATGAATGAAAACCACGAATTAAAGAAATGACCTGTACAGTCCAAAAAAATTGCTCACAAAAAAAAAAGGGAAAATAAGAAAAAAAGGGCCCAAGGGAAAAAAAAGAAAATAAAGGAAAAATTAAAAAAAAAAGAAATAAAAAAAACAAAAAAAAGAGAAAAAAAAAAAAAAAAAGTTAAGAAAAAAAGCGGGGGGAAAAAAAATAAAAAAAAAAAAAAAACAAAAAGAAAGGGGCCCAAACCCCAAATAAAAAAACAAAAAAAAAACAGGAAAAATAACAAAAAAAGAAAAACGGGGAAGAAAAAAAGAAAAGAAAAGAAAGAAAAAATAAAAAAAAAAAAAAAGGGGAAAAGGGGGAAAAGAAAACAAAAAAGAGGAGGGGAAAGGGGGGAAAAAGGAAAGGGAAAACGAAAAAAAAGAGGGGGGGAAAAAAGTAAAAAAGAAAACAGTAAAAAAGGCCCCCCCCCCAAAAACCCCCCAAAAAGTAAAAAAAAACAAAAAAACGAAAAAAGATAAAAAAAGAAGAAAAAAGAACAGAGGAAGGGGGAAAGGGGAAAAAGAAAGAAAAAAGAAAAAAAGAGAAAACGTGAAATTTTTTGGAAGAAGAAAGGGGGAAAAAGAGGAGGGGGGGGGGGGGGGGGGGGGGGGGGGGGAAGGGGGGGGGGTTTTTTAAAAAAAGGGGCGGGGGGGAAAAGGGGGTTTTTTACAGTGCTTTGTGGAGGATGAATATGAGATAAGGGGGAAAAAAAGAGGGGGAAAAGGATGGAAGAGAGGAGGAGGAAAGAGAAGGAGGAGGAAGAGGGGGGGGGGGGGGGGGGGGGGGGGGGGGGGAAAAAGGGGGGGAGGGGGGGGGGGGGGGGGGAGGAAGGGGGGGGGGAGGGGGGAGAGAAAACGTTGAATCAAAGGGAAATGTTTTTTTTTTTTGGGGGGAAAGCCTTAAAACTTTTTTAAAAACCCCCTGGAAAAAAAAAAAAAGGGGGGGGGAAGTAGGGAAAAAAAAGGGGGGGGGGGGGAAAGGGAAAAAGGGAGGAGGGGGGGAACGGACATCGGGAGGGGGAAGCCAAAAACCAAAACAAAGAAAAAACAAACGTAAAGTTTTTCAAAGAGGGGGAAGAAGGAGGAAGGGGAGAGGAGAGAGAGAGGGGAAAGGGGGGGGGGGACAAAACAAGCGGGAAACAGGGGCGAGAAAAATCGAGCAGAAGCAGGGAAGACGGCAGGCAGCAGGCAGACAGAAGAAGAGAGACGGACAGAGCCCAGTCGAGACGGGGAAAGTTAATGATGTGACCCTGTTTTGGGGGGGTTTGGGAAACCCGAACTCACAGCGTCAACATCATTAAGCTTTAAATGAAATTTGATTCCAAAAAAGGGGGAAAGGGGGGGGGGGGGGGGGGGGGGGGGGGGGGGGGGGGGGGGAAAAAGGGGTTTGGGGGGGGGGGGGGGGGGGGAAAAAAGGGGGGGTTAAAAAGGGGGAAAATTTAGGGAAGGAGGGTGAGGGAAGAGAGAGAGAGAAGGGGAGAGAGGAGAGAGAGAGAGAGAGAAGGGGAAAAAAGAAAAGAATTTTTTACAATAAAAAAAGAAAAATTTTATTAAAAAAAAAGCCAGGAAAGAAAGGGGGCCAAAAAAAATTAAAAACCCCCAAAAAAAAACCAAAAACCCCCAAAAAAACCCACCATGTTCCCCCCCGCCAAGTTAGCACCACTGGTTCTTATTCCTTTTCGGGCCCCTTACTTTTTAAGTTCCCGCACCCGTGTAATTGGGGGGCCGCCCCCTTTTTGGGTGGGAATAAAACCGGGGGGGGAAGGGGGGGGGCCCCCCCAAAAAAGCGCCCCAAAAATTTTTTGGGGCCTCCCTTCCCCGGGGCCTTAAGGTTATATCCCTTTTCCCTTTTAACTTTATTTTAAAACCAATTTCTTTTAAAAAAACTTAAATTTCCTACAATTTTTTAATTTCCCCCCCTCCCTTTTTTCCCAAAACCCACCTTTTTTTCCCCCCCCCCTGCTTCCCCCCCCTTTTCTTCCCCAAGCAAAACCCCCAAACCAAACCCCCCCCCCCACCCCCCCCCTCCCCCCCTCTATTTTTTTTCCCAATTTTTTCCCTTCCCTTTCCCCCAATTTTTAAAAAAAGAAAAGAAAAGAAAAAGGGAAGAAGGGAAAAAAAAAAAAGGGGGGGAGGTTTGGGGAAAAAAGAAAAAGGGCCAAAAAGGAAGTTTGTCTTAATTTTTCAATTTTTGAAATATTTTCCAAAGAACTTTTTCCAAAAAGGAAAAACAAAAAAATTTATTTAAAACCAAAATTTTTCCCCGCCTGCCCCAAAAAGGGAAAGGTTAAAATTTTTTTAAATTTCTTTTTTTTTAAAAAATTTTTTTTTTGGTTTTTGGCTTCCTGAAAAGGAATTCGGGGACCCAAAAAAGGTATTTTCCTCTTTTTGAAGGGCCCTTTGAAAAGGGGCCCCCAAAACGCAAAATAAAGTTGAGCAACGTTTCATATGCAGCATAACTTAACACACATAACATAAGTTACACCTTGAAGAGATTTAAGGAGGATTAGGAGGTCTTCATCTTAAATTGAAGTGGAAGTTGTTACAGTTATTGAAACTAAGTGCGGTGACAGTCATTCATGGTCAGTAGGGCTTTAAACAACATGAAATTAAATAATAATATCAATGATAATAATAATAATAATAATAATAATAATAATAATAATAATAATATGTAAATTATTTGGCGCTTTATCTTGTAAGAACATCAAAGCACTTATGTTCAACCTATTCTTATACATACAACCAAATCACAAAAATAGTTTTACAAATTGAAATTCTCTTCTCTCTTCTCTCCTCTTCTCTCTCTCTCTCTCTCTCTCTCTCTCTCTCTCTTCACTCACACACACACAACACCTCACAACCACACACCACACACACAAACACACACACACACACCACGGACATGAAGGTTATACACTTTGTCGGGTGATGGGAATTTTGGCTGTTGAAGGCAGGGACAGATATGAGATGAAACAGAAAGGGAAATCTTAGATTTGAAATAAGTATGTCTGGATGCTGGGTTTAAAAGTGTCATTAGTAGGCATTCAGTGAAGAGAGAGAAGAAGGTCATTCCAGATAAATGGACCAGAAATAGAGAAAGATAAACACATACACACACATACGCATGTACGCACGCACACATGCACGCATGTACGAATACACACACACTTTTCAACACATACATGCAAACGCACGGCCATTCACACACGAACTTATTAGAGCAAACAAATACATGGTATGAGATTTAGACACGTTATGTTTATATGCAGACACGGAGAGAGAGAGAGAGAGAGAGAGAGAGAGAGAGAGAGAGAGAGAGAGATGAGAGAGAGAGAGAGAGAGAGAGAGAGAGAGACACAGATATAGGTATCAAGAGATATAAAGGAGTTAGAATAAAATGTATGGATTGTTTGAATCTAAACGCCCTCCCCCTTTTTTTTATTGTCTAGGTCATATGCACCTTCGGCTCAAAATCCTTTTTTCCCCCTTCCTTTTTTTTTTAAAATTTTTTAAATTTTTCCCCCCCTTGGGTTTTCCCCCCCAACCCCCCTTTTTTTTTTTTTCTTTTTTTCCCCCCCCCCCCCCCCCCAAAAAAAACCCCAAAACCCCCCCCTTTAAAAAAAAAAAAAAAAAAACCAAAACCCCCAAAACAAAAACCCCCAAACCCCCCCCCCCCCCCCTTTTTTTTCCCCAAAAAAGGGGGGGGGAAAGGGGGGTTGAAAAAAAAAAAAAAATTTTTTTGGGGGGGGGGGGAAAAAAAGGGGGGGGGGGAAAAAAAAATTTTTTTTTGGGGGGGGGGGGGGGAAAAAAAAAAGGGGGTTTCCTTAAAAAAAAAACCCCCCCTTTTTTTTCCTTTTGGGGGGAAAAAAAAAAAGGGAATTTAAAAAAAAATTTTTAAAAATTTTTTTTTTTTTTAAAAAAAAAAAAAAAGGGGGAAAAAAAAAAAGGGGAAAAAGGGGGGAGGGGGGGGGAAAAAAGGGGGGGGAAAAAAAAAAAGGGGGGGGAAATAAAAAAAAAAAAGGGGGGGTTAGAAAAAAAAAATTTTTTTTAAAATCCCCCCCCCAAAAAAAAAACCAAGGAATTTAATTTTTGGGAAAATTTTTTCCCAAAATTTGGGGGGTTTTTTTTTAAAAAGGAAAAAAAAAAATTTTTTAAAAAAGGGAAAGGGGAAAATTTTTCCCCTTTTTTTTTTTTTTAAAAAAATTTTTTGGAAAAAAAACCCAAAGGGGAAAAAAAAAAAAAAAAAAAGGCCGTAAAAAAAAAAAAAAAAAACCCTTTTAAAAAAAAAAAATTTAAAAAAAAAAACCCCCCCCCCCCCCTTTTCCCCCCCCAAAAAAAAAAGGTTTTTTGGGGGAAAAAAAAAAAAAAAAAAAAAACCCCCCCCAAAAAAAAAAAATTTTCAAAAAAAAACCCCCCTTTTTAAAAAACCCTTTTTTTAAATTTAAAAAAAAAAAAAAAAATTTTTTTAAAAAAAAAAAAAAACCCCCCCCGGGGGGAAAAAAAAAAAAACCCCCAAAAAAAAATTTTTTTTTAAAAAAAATTTAAAAAACTTAAAAAAAAAAAAAAAAAACCCAAAAAAAAAATTTGGGAAAAAAAAAAAATGGGTTTTTTTTTTTTTTAAAAAGGGGAACCAATTGCCCCCCCCCCCTTTTTTAAAATTTTTTTTTTTTTTAAAATTTGGGTTTTTTTTCCGGTTTAAAAAAAATTAAAAAAAAAAAAAAATTCCCCCAAAAATTTTACAAAAATTTTTTAAAAAACCCCTTAAAAAAATTTTTTAAAAAAGGAAAAAAATTAAAAAACCCCCAAAAAAAAAAAAAACCAAATTTTAAAAAATTTTAAAATTAAAAAAAACCCCCCAAAAAGGTTTTTTTTGGGGGGGGAAAAAAATTTCCTTTTTTAAAAAAATTTTTTTAAAAATTTTTAAAAATTTCCCCCCCCTTTTTTAAAAAAAAAAAATTTAAAAAATTAAGAAAATTTTTTTTAAAAAAAAATTTTTTAATTTTTAAAAAAAAAAAAAAATTTTTTTAAAAAAATTTTTTTTTTTTAAAAAAAATTTTTTTAAAAACAAAAAAAAAATTTTTGGGGGGGGGGGAAAAAAAAATTTTTTTTTTAATTTTTTTTAACCAACCCTTTAACTTTTTTTTTTTTTTTCCCCCCCCCCCCCCCCAAAAAACCCCCCAAAAACCCCTTTTTTTTTTTTTTTTGGGGGGTCCCCCCAAACCCCCCTTTTTTCCCCAAAAAAAAAAATTTTCCCAAAATTAAAATTTAGCCCCCAAAATTTTTTTTTAACGGGTGGAAAAAAAAAAAAAAGGGGGGGAAAGGGGGTTGGGGGGGGGAAAAAAAAAGGGGGGGGGAAAAAATTTTCAAAAAATTTTTTAAAAATTTGGGTTTGGGTTTTTGTTTTAAACTTTTTTTTTTTTTAATTTTTTTTTTTTTTTAAAAAAAAACGGGGGGGAAAAAAAAAATTTTAATTTTTAAATTCCTTTTTTTTTGGGGGGGGAAAAAAAGGGGGGGGAAAGGGGGGGTTTTTTTTGGGGGGGGAAAAAAAAAAAAATTTTTTTTTTTAAAAAATTTATTCTTTTTAACCCCCAAAAAAATTTAAAAAATTTAACCCCCCCAAAATTTTTTTTTTTTTTTCCCCAAACCCCCCTTTTTTTTTTTAAAAAAAATTTTGGGGAAAAAAAAAAAAGGGGGAAAAAAAAAAAAAAAAAAATAAAAAAAAAAAGGGGGAAAAAGGAAAAAAAAAAAAAGGGAAAAAAAAAAAAAAAAAAATTTTTTTAAAAAAAACCCCCTTTTTTAAAAATTTTTTTTTTTCCAACAAAAAACTTTTTGGGGGGCCCCGAAATTAAAAAAACCCCAAAAAAACCCCCAAAAAAATTTAAAAAAAAAAAACCCTTTAAAAAAAATTTAAAGGGGAAAAAAAATTTTTTTTTAAAAAAAACCCCCATTTTTTTTTTTTTTTAAAAAAAAATAAAAAAAAAAAAAATTTAAAAAAATTTGGGGTTTTCCACCCCGGGAAAAATTTTGAAGGGGGAAAAAAAGGGGTTTTTTTTTTTTTTTCCCCAAAAATTTTTTTAAAAAAATTTTTCCCCCAAAAAAAAAAAAAAAAAACCAAAAAAACCCAAAACAAAAAATAAAAAAAAACAAAAAAAAAAAAACCCAAAAAAATTTTTTTTAAAAAAAAAATTATTTTAAAAAAAAAAAGGGGGGGAAAAAAAAACCCCCCTTCAAAAAAAAAACCCCCCCCCTTTTTCCCGGTTTTTTAAAATTTTTTTTTTTTTCCCCTTTTTTTTTTTGGGGTTTTTTTGGGGGGGGGGGGGGGGGGGGGGAAAAAAAAAAAGGCCCCGGTTTTGGGGTTTTTTTTAAATTTTTGGCCCCCGGGAAAAAAAAAAAAAAGGGGGAAAAAGAAAAAGGGGGGGGCCCGGCCCAAAGAAAAATTTTTAAAAAATTTTTTAAAAAAAAAAAAAAAAAAAGGGCCCCCCCCAAAAACAAAACCCCGGGAAAAAAAAAAAGGGGGAAAAAAAATTTTAGGAAAAAAAAAAAAAGGGGGGGGAATTTTTTAAAAAAAAGGGGGGGGGGGAAAAAATTTTAAAGGGGGTTTTTTAAAAAAAAAATTTAAAAAGGGAGAAAAAAAAAAAAAAAAAAAAAAAATTTTTAAAAAAAAAAAAAAAAAAAAAAAGGGGGGGAAAGGAATTTTTAAAGAAGGTTAAAAAACCCAAACTTTGGGGGGGTTTTTAAAAAAAAGGAAAAAAAAAAAAAAAGGGGAAAAAAAAAAAGGGGGGGGGGGAAAAGGGGGGGGGGGGGGGAAAAAAAAGGGGGGGGTTTTTTTTAAAAAAGGAAAAAAGGGGGAAAAAAGGGGGCCAAAAGAGAGAAAAAAAAAAAAAAATATAAAAAAAATTAAGAGGGGGAAAAAGGGGGAAAAAAAAAAGGGGGAAAAGGGAAAAAAAAGAAAACATAAAAAAAAAAAAAACCCGGAAAAAAAAAAAAAACCAAAAACCCAAAAAAAACCAAAAGAAAAAAAAAAAAAAAAAAGGGGGGGGGAAAAAAAAAATTTGGGGGACCCCCCAAAAAAAAAACCCTTTTGGGGGGGGGGGGTTTTTTTGGGGGGGGGGGGAAAAAAAAGGGGGAAAAAAAAGGGGGGGGGGGGGGGTTTTGGGGGGGGAAAAAAAAAAAACCGGGAAAATTTTAAAAAAAAAATTTTAAAAAAAACCGAATAAACGGGGGGGGGGAAAAAAAAAAAAAAAAAAGGGGGGGGGGGGGAAAAAAGGGGGGGAAAAAAGGGGGGGAAAAAGGGAAAAAAAAAAAACCCCGGCCCGGGAAAAAAAAAACCCAAAAAAAAAAACCGGAAAAAAACCCCCCCAAAAAAAAAAACAACAAAAAAAAAAAAAGGGTTTTTGGTTTTTTTCCCCCCCCCTTTTTTTTTCCCCGGGGAAAAAAAAAAAGGGGGTTTTTTTTCCCCAAAAAAAACCCCTTCGAAAAAAAAAATTTCCCAATTTTGTTTTTTTTTTGGGGGGGTTTTTTTTCTTTTTTTAAAAGGGGTTTTTTTTTTTTTTTTAAAAATTTTTTTTTTTTTTTTTGGGGGGTTTTTTTTTTTTTTCAGCCCAAATTAAATTTTTTTTCTTTCCTTTTTTCCCCCCCAAAAATTTTTTAAAAACCCCCCCAAATTTTAAAACCCCCCCAAAAATTTTTTTTTTTTTTTTAATTTTTTTACTTTTTTTTTTTCTGTTGTTGTTGTTTTTTTTCCCCCCCCCCAAAATTTTTTTTTTTTTTTCCCCTTCCAAAAAAAATTTTCCCTCCCCCCCAAAAAAATTCAAATTTTAAACCCCCCCCCTTTTTTGGTTTTTTTTTTTCTTTGGCTGTTTTTCCCCTTTTTTCCCCCCCCCCCCCCAAAAAAAAAAATTTTTTTTTTTTTTTTTCCCCTTTTCCCCCCCCCCCCCTTTTTTTTTTCCCCCCCCCAAATTTTTTAAATTTTTACAAATTTCCTCCCCGGGCTTAAAATTTTTTTTTTTTTTCCCCCCCCCCCCCCCCCTACCCCCCCCTTAAACCCCCAAAAAATTTAAAAAAAAAAAACCTACTTTTTTTTTCCCCCCCCCTTTTTTATTTTCCCCAAATGTTTCCCTTCCGCTTTCTTTTCCCCCCCCCCCCAAAAACCCCCCCCCCCCCTCAAAATTTTTTTTTTTCCCCTTTTTTTTTTTAAAAAAAAGGGGGGGGGGGCCCCTCAAAAAAAACCCCCCCCCTCTGCTCTCCCCCCTTTTTCCCCCCCCCAAAAAACCCCCCTCCCCCCCCCCCTTTTTAAAAACCCCCAAAAATTTTTTTCCCCCCCCCTTTTTTTTTTAAAAAACCCCCAACCGAAAAAAACAAAATTAAAAAAAAGGGGGGGGGGGGAAATTTTTTCCCCCCAAAAAATAAAAAAAGGGGGAAAATTAAAACCCGGGTTGTTTTTTCCCCAAAAGAAAAAAAAAAGGGGGGGGGGGGGGGCCCCTTATTTTTTTAAAAAAATTTTTTTAAAAAAAAAAAAAAAAAACCCCCAAAAAAAAAAAACCCCCAAAAAACCCCAAAACCCAAAAAAAACCCCCCAAAAAAAATTAAACGGAAAAAAAACCCAGGGGGGGGGAAATTTTCCCAAAAAAAGGGGGGCAAAACAAAAAAAACCCCCCCCTTTAAAAAAATCCAAAAGAAAAATTAAAAAAAAAACCCCCCCCGGGGGGAAAAAAAGGGAAAAAAAGGAAAAAAAAAGGGGGGGAAAAGGGAAGGGGGGGGGGGGGAAAAGGGGGGGGGGGGGAAAAATAAAAGGGAAAAAACAGAAAAGGAAAAAAAAAAAAAAAACCGGGGGGAAAAAAAAAAAAAAAGGGAAAAAAAAAGAAAAAAAAAAAAGGGGAAAAGGGAAAAAAAAAAAAAAAAAAACCCAAAAAAAAAAAAGGGGGAAAAAAATTTTTGGGAAAAAAAATTTTTGGGGGGAAAAAAAAAGGGGGGGGAAAAAAAAAAAAGGGGGAAAAAAAAAAAAAGGGGAAAAAAAAAAAAAAAAAAAGGAAAAAAAAAAGGGGGGGGGGGTTTTGGGCAAAGGGGGAAAAAAAGGGGGCCCCCCCGGGGGGGGCCCCCCGGGCCCCCCCCCCCCCCCCCCCCCTTTTTTCCCAAAAATTTGGGGGGAAAAAAAAAAATTGAAAAAAAAAAGGGGGCCCCCGGGGGGGGGGTTTTTTTGGGGGGGGGGGGGGGGTTTTTTTTTTTTTTAAAAAGGGGTTTTTTAAAAAAAAAAAAATTTTTTAAAAAGGGGGGGGTTTTTTTTTAAAAAAAAAAAAAAAGGGAAAAAAAAAACCTTTTAAAAAAAAAAAAGGGGGTTTGGGGGGTTTTTGGGTTTTTTTTTCCCCCCCCTTTTTTTTTTTTTTTGGGAAAAGGGTTAGATAGAAAAAAAAAAAAGGGGAAAAAAATTTTAAAAAAAGGGGGTAAAGGGGGGGGTTTTTTGGGGGGTTTGGGGGGGGGCCCCCCCTTTTTTTTTAAAAAAAAGGGAATTGGGGGTTTTTTTAAAATTTTTTAAAAACCCAAAAAAAAGGGGGGAAAAAAAGGGAAAAAGGGGGGGGTTTTTTTGGGGGGAAAAAATTTTTGGGGTTTTTTTTTAAAAAAAAAATTTTTAATTTTTTTAAAAAAAAAAAATTTAGGGGGGAAAAAAAAAAAAAGGGTTGATAGAAAAAAAAAAAGAAAAAAAAAAAAAAACCTAAAAAACCACGGGAAAAAAGGGAAAAAAAGGAAAGGGGGGAAAAAGGAAAAAAAAATTTTTTTAGGGAAAAAAAAAAAACCAAAAAAAATAATAAAAAAAAAAATTTTTTAAGGAAAGGGGGGGGGGAAAAATTTAAAAAAAGGGGGTTTTTAAAAAAAGAAAAAAAAAAAAGGAAGAAGAAAAAAAAAAAAAAAAAAAAAAAGGGAGGGAAAAAAAAAAAGGGGGGGAAAAACAACAAAAAAAAAAAAAAGGGGGGGGGGGCCCCCAAAAAAAAAAAGGGGGGAAAAAAGGGGGGGGAAAAAAAATTAAAGAAATTTTGGGGGGGGGGGGGGGGGAAAAAAAAAGGGGGGGGAAAAAAAAAAAAAGGGGGGGGGGGGGGGGGGGGAAAAAAAAAAAAGGGGGAAGAAAAGGGGGGGGGGGGAAAAAAAAAAAAAGGGGGGGAAAAAAAAAAAGGGGGGGGAAAAGGGAAAAAAAAGGGGGGGGGGGGAAAAAAAAAAGGGGGGGAAAAAAAGGGAAAGGGGGGGGTTGGGGGAAAAAGGGGGGGAAAGGGGGAGAAAAAAAGGAGGGGGGGAAAAAAGAAAAAGGGGGAAGGGGGGGGGGAAAAAAAAAAAGTAATGATTATGAACTTGGATCATATAAACAAAAACTATCTTTCCAAGAAAAACATGCACAAGGAGAAGAAGACGAATAAAAACAAAAAGCTAATAGCACAGCCGCCAAGGATTAAATTTTGACGTGCAATGACAGCTAGCCAGTTTGCATACATATAGGACGGGATAGCTCAGGGGTCGAGCCTCCTCTTTCCCCTAGCCAATTAAGCAGCGTCGAGCGGGGTTACCAGTTGGATGGGTGACCGTTTGCGCGCCTTGACTTCATACAGTTCCCCCATTTTCACCCAGCTGCGAATGGGTTAACTTCCCTCTTTAAGAAAGAAGGTAAAGCAGCGCGGGAGAGGAATGGGGCGCCGCCCTCAATATGCTGGCCCTAGAGAATGAGGTCTCTAAACGGCCTCGCTCCCCCCTGCGACCTTATAGTTATGGACTCCTTTACCGTTTATACTTATATTATAATGCCCAAAAAAAATAGCGTGAAAACAATGAATCTGTGCCCCCCCAACTGACCTTAGCTCCCCCCTCCCTCCCTCCCTCCCTGTATCTACACCCACCCCAGCTCCCTTTCCTCTACCTCTCCCCCTGTACTCCCCTCTCCGTCCTGATTCTCCTCCCAACCCAAACCCCCCCATCCAAACTTACCTTCCTCCCCAGCCATGCTCCCCACCCTCATCTATGTCCCCCTCCTCTATTTCCCTCTCTTCCCCCCAAAAGTACCCCTCCCTCTCTCCTTTTTTCCCCAAACCCTCTCCCAAAAATAAAACTGAAAAAGAAAAGCACAACAGGGAAGATAACAATACATCTCCTCCAAACTTCAGGGGATTAGGACGTTAGGGTGATCCCCATAAAGATCACATGTTCCTATACTCACGGTTTAAGGTTTCCTGCATTTATCGTTTTACAACTTTTATTGAAACAAAATGTTCCAATTGTAAAGGCTCTTTTCCTATATTACTTCGGAAATAGCAAAAATGTTTATTCTAAATACTCAGTTTCTCCCTGTCCTCGTTTCAAACAGGTAAACAGTAGAGTCTACAATTCTATATAAAATTACTGCTTTATTTCCATACAAACTTTTATCTGGACTCCTGAGCAATGTCAAACAATGAAAAGAAATGTAACTGTTTGTGATAGCCTATGAATGGGAGGTAATATTGCCATCAGATACAATGAAGGCTTTACTTCGCACATATAATGTGTCCAAAACGCAAAATAAAATTGAGCAACGTTTATATGCAGCATAACTTAACACACATAACAAAAGTTACACCTTGAAGAGATTTAAGGAGGATTAGGAGGTCTTCATCTTCAATTGAAGTGGAAGTTGTTACAGTTATTGAAACTAAGTGCGGTGACAGTCATTCATGGTCAGTAGGGCTTTAAACAACATGAACTGAAATAATAATATCAATGATAATAATAATAATAATATGAAAATTATTTGGCGCTTTATCTTGTAACAACATCGAAGCGCTTGTTTTCAGCCTATTCATATACATACAACCAAATCACAAATAGTTTTACAAATTGAAATTCTCCCCTCTCTCTTCTCTTCATCTCTCCGTCTCTCAACATCTCTCTCATCTCTTCCTCTCTCTCCTCTCTCTCACACACACACACAAACACACACACACACACAACAACACACACACACACACACACACACACACACACACACACACACCAACACACACACGGCATGAAGGTTATACACTTTGTCGGGTGATGGAATTTTGGCTGTTGAAGGCAGGGACAGATATGAGATGAAACAGAATGGGAAATCTTAGATTTGAAATAAGTATGTCTGGAGGCTGGATTTAAAAGTGTCATTAGTAGGCATTCAGTGAAGAGAGAGAAGAAGGTCATTCCAGATAAATGGACCAGAAATAGAGAAAGATAAACACACACACACATACGTATGTACGCACGCACATATGCACGCATGCTTTTCAACATATACGTGCAAACGCACGGCCATTAACACACGAACTTATTAGAGCGAACAAGTACATGATATGAGATTTAGACACGTTATGTTTATAATGCAGACACGGAGAGAGAGAGAGAGAGAGAGAGAGAAGAGAGAGAGAGAGAGAGAGAGAGAGAGAGAGAGAGAGAGAGAGAGAGAGAGAGAGAGAAACACAGATATAGGTATCAAGAGATATAAAGGAGTTAGAATAAAAATGTATGGATTGTTTAAATCTAAGCAGCCCTCCACCTTTCACTTTATTGTCTAGGTCATATGACATCAGTTTGCTGCTCAAAATCCTCTTTTTTCAATCAAATCCCAAGGTTTTCTTCTTCTTCGTCATCGAACGCTCAGACAGCAACTACTGTTGTTTGTCACATGAGCGAAAATGCGACAAATCAGGCCTGGCGCATCTGACTTTGGCATGGGAGAGATTTGTTATTGTACAAGTCTTTCTGGAAAAGGCAGGAGAATGGACCAAGAAGGAAGAAAGTAAGACAAGAATGAGGTCACAAGAAGAAAAGGAACAAGGTAGAAACAAAGAGAGGGATATAAAAGAGGGAATTCCTAGTACAGAATTTCCAGAAGGTGGAGATGCTATTTATACTGACAGGCCCCCCACCCTCCCTGCATCCCCACGGAGTAAATCCCAAGGTTATAAGCCCCGCCGATCACAGAAGTGGAATTAGACATATTACCTTATGAATGTTAAAATGTCATATCAAATCCATCCCCTAATCCATCCCCTAAGTCTAAATATTTCTACAACCTTAACGGTGGGTAAATGGCTGCATACAGAACATCTCTCCATTGTTGAACCTGGGTGCTCAGCAGAAAAAAGCCACGCAATTATTTACGATCAAAACAAGGTTAAAACCAGCTCTTCTGTCGTTCCTGGTATCAACGCCCCAGCCAACCATAAGGGTCAAACAAAGATGGTAACTGCGTTGTAGGAGACCCCCATTAATGACACGTAGAAATGAGATGAAACCTGAAAAAACCCACCCACAAAACAAATCTCCAAGTTAAAAACAAAACCATAAAATGTGTTCCTGATAAAGTCCGACATATTAACGGCGTTAACTAATGTCATCATCCTCTTTGATTGTCTTTATCTTGAAGACGTTCATTTTCAGTGTCTCAAAAAAGTTAATTCTGTCCAGAGTATTTTATTTACGCTGTCTCTTTTGCGAATTTTTACGAAACAAATGCCCCTCCCCCCACCCCTATGATAAGAATAAATGTTAACAAACATGAAATAAAATTAGCAGGCCACCACAATGGTAGTGCGACCAAACTTTGCAAGTGACCACTGTCTTCAAGCTGTGAATTATTTTACTGCATATGAACCTTGTTTACTTGTGTTTAGATTGACAAACACGACGTGTGTGCTATTTCAAGTCAGTATTACTTCTCCTTCACAGGAATCTTAAACAATTACATCCCTTCTGGTTTTTTTTAGTTTGCTTCATAGTCCAGGTCAAAGCTCCCATCTCATGGAAATGAAGCAACAATTTTTGTTGTGACAATGTACAAATTGCTGTTTACCTGTCTGAAACAAGTGATGGGTGAAGTTAAATTATTGTAGACATGACTTTTTTTAAATTTGTAAAATGATATAAAAAAGACACCTTGGAGAGGGAAAGAATAGAAGGGGCTAGGGGCAGCTTGGGGGGTAGAATACAAGGGGGTATTATTTTTATTTATGTTACTCTTTTAAGCCAATCCCCGTGTGTATGCAGTTTTGTCAATGTTGTCATCCGTCCCCCCCCCCCCCCCCCCCCCCCCCGCCCCCACCAGCACACAATGGCCTACTCTTGCGAAAAGCGGAATGGGTTTTAACGTGTGCGCAAGATGCTCTGCGTGCGTTCGCACACGGGACCTCGGTTTATAGTCTCATCCGAAAGACTAGGATAGGGTGGGGGTGGAGACTAGAAGGTTAGAGGAAGGTTAGACTCGGGGGATAGAGGGGTAGGT
>CM054155.1:17058090-17063090 GCA_028751875.1 Rapana venosa | reverse complement strand
GACAGACCAACAGACCGAGACAGAGACAGACAAACAGACAGACAGACAGACAGACAGACAGACAGACGGAGAGATAGTTAGGCGGGTAGGCAGACCGACAGACAAAGTGAGAGAGGTAGACGTATTGATAGAAAGATAGACAGGGAGAGAGAGAGAGAGAGAGAGAGAGAGAGAGAGAGAGAGAGAGAGAGAGAGAGAGAGAGAGAGAGAGAGAGAGAGAGGAGAGAGAGAGAGAGAGAGAGAGAGAGAGAAGAAGAAGAAGACAGAGGCAGAGAGACAGACAGCAGACAGACAGACATTCAGAAAGACAGATAGTGAGATAGGCAGACGAACAGATAGAAAACAGACAAAGACAGAGAGAGAGAGGGAGAGAGAGAGAGAGAGAGAGAGAGAGAGAGAGAGAGAGAGAGAGAGAGAGAGAGAGAGAGAGAGAGAGAGAGAGAGAGAGAGAGAGAGAGAGAGAGAGAAAGACACAGAAGCAGAGAGATACAGACAGACAAACAGACAGACAGATAGACAGGCAGACATATACAGAGACAGCAGACAGCAGACAGACAAACAGACAGTCCAAACAGACAGACAGACAGACAAGCATGCACAAAGATATAGAGATAGGCGTTGAAGAGTAACAACAACAACAACAACAACAAAAATGACAACCAAGCGGAGAAGCTACAAAATACAGAAGAGTTGGTTTTGATAGAACACGCGCGTGATCAACCAGCAGAATACGAGGCTAGAAAAAACAAGCTTTCGCGCTAGATCGTGTGGGTTGTTTGGTTTTGTTTTCGGTGTTTTGTTTGTTTTCGGTGTTTTGATTTCGGTGTTTTGATTTCGGTGTTTTGTTTTCGTTGTTATGTTTTCGGTGTTTTGTTTTCGGTGTTTTGTTTTCGGTGTGTTTGGTTTATGGTTTATCAGCTACAGCTCCAAAGTTCACTGATGGTGTCATTTTGCTTATGCGACCGTTTGCCTACCCCCCATAAAAGGTTGCTGTAATCCAGCATCGGGGTTGATGAGTAAACACGGCACCACTATGCATGCGAAGTTTTGTTGTTGTTGTTGTTGTTATTATTGATGTTGCTATTATTACTGTTGTTATTGTTGTTACTGTTGTTGTTGTTATAAATTTTCTCATCCGCTCCTTCGGGTACGTAATGATCTTAACTATAATTATGCTGATGTACCGTATGCAAAATGCTCGCATAAAATATATCCTGCGCACACACCAAAACCGGTTCTAGCTTTTGGAAGAGTAGGCCATTGCTGTTGCTGTTGTTGGTGTTGCTGCTGCTGTTGCTGTTGTTGCTGTTCCTCTTCTTCCTCTTTCTCCTGCTATCGCTACTACCGCTGCTGCTGTAGTTGCTGATGTTGCTGTTGTTGCTGCTGCTGTAGTTGCTATTGCTCCTCTTCCTCTTCCTGCTGCTGCTGCTGTTGCCGTCGTTGTTGCTGTTCCTGTTGATGTTGTTGGTGATGTTGCTGTTACTACTGCTCCTCATCCTCTTTTTACTACTACTACTACTACTACTACTACTACTACTACTACTACTACTACTACTACTACTACTACTACTACTACTACTACTACTACTACTACTACTACTACTACTACTACTACTTCTGATGCTGCTACTACTACTACTGCTTCTACTACTACTGCTACTGCTGCTGCTTCCGCTGTTACTACTACTACTACTACTACTACTACTACTACTACTACTACTACTACTACAACTACTACTACTGCTGCTACTACTACTACTACTACTACTACTACTACTGCTGCTGCTGCTGCTGCTGCTGCTACTACTACTACTCCTATTACTACTACTACTACTGCTGCTGCTGCTGCTGCTACTACTACTACTACTACTACTCCTACTGCTACTACTACTACTACTACTACTACTACTACTACTACTACTACTACTACTGCTGCTGCTGTTGCTGCTGCTGCTGCTGCTACTACTACTACTACTACTACTACTACTACTACTACTACTACTACTACTACTACTACTACAACCACCACCATCACCACCACCATCACTACTACTACTACTACTACTCCTACTGCTACTACTACTACTACTACTACTACTACTACTACTACTACTACTACTTCTACTACTACTACTGCTGCTGCTGCTACTACTGCTGCTCTGCTGTTGCTACTTCTGCTGCTGCTACTACTACTACTACTACTACTACTACTACTACTACTACTACTACTACTACTACTACTACTACCACTACCACTGATACTACCACTACTACTACTTCTACTACTACTACTACTACTACTACTACTACTACTACTACTACTCCTAATGCTACTACTACTACTACTACTACTACTACTACTACTACTCCTACTGCTACTACCACTACTGCTGCTGCTGCTGCTGCTGCATGTTCCATAGCTGAAGCACCCTGGTGGTCACCTAGTGCATGCACTCAGTCTCCCTCACCACACCTGGCAATCCCAGATAACTGTAGCCAGGGGCAACCACTGATGCATGGCACTAGTTCATAATGATGACAGCTGCTCTTTAGCTTAACCCATCAATCTGAAGAGAGACAGAGACAGAGACAGACATAGAGAGAGGGGGGGGGGGGGTCGGGGAGACTGGGAGGGAATGAGAGACACAGACAGAGAGAGACAGAGAGAGACACAGAGAGAGACATAGAGAGAGACAGATAGAGACACAGAGAGACAGAGAGAGAGAGAGAGACAGAGAGACCGAGACAGAGATACAGAGAGAGACACAGAGAGACACAGACAAAGAGAGACAGAGACAGACAGAGACACAGAGACACAGACAGTTATGGAGACAGAGAGTGAAAGAGAGACAGAGACAGTTAGGGAGACAGAGAGTGAAAGAGAGACAGAGAGACAGAGATCAAAAGATAGATATATAGAGAAAGTGATAAAGAGAAAGTGATAAAGAGAGAGAGAGCGAAAGAGAACGAGAGACAGAGAGAGAGAGAGCAGACAGACAGACAGAGAGACAGAGAGAGATACAGAGAGAGGCAGACACACACAGAGACAGACAGACAGACAGACAGACAGACAAACACACAGACAGACAAACACACAGACAGACAAATAGAGAAGTAAAACAACTCATCTGGATAGGGTGACCTAGTAAAATGTTAAGGCAGCGGGATAACATTGACAGTAACAGAAAACTAACAAAGGATGTAAGCTGTACAGAAACAAAAAAATGAAAAAAACATAATAAAAGAAGCAGATAGGGACAAGTCAGAGATTCGTTTTAAGAAAAATATTTTGGGTTTGGAAACAAATCCACAATGCAGAGGACAGTTAAACTAGGTGATGCCTGGAAGCCATTGTAGCAAAAATACAAAACAAGAAGAAACAAAATTGAAACCAAGTAAAAAAAGCAGCTAACATTGATGAAACTGTCTGTCTGTCTGTCTGTCTGTCTGTCTGTCTGTCTCTCTCTCTCTCTCTCTCTCTCTCTCTCTGGCTATGTAGATAGATAGAAAATAGAGAGATAGAGAGATAGATAGATGGATATATGCCCGAGTGTACAACTTGTGTGTGTGTGTGTGTGTGTGTGTGTGTGTGGGCGCGCGCGCGTGTATGTTTACATTTGTATTTGTAAAAAAAACTGTTAATTGTGCGCGTGTGTGTGTTTACATTTGAATTTGTAAAAATCTATTAATCGTAACTGGCTGCGTGTGAAAGAATGGGATGAATGAGAGCGCTTTGATTTGTTTTTTGGCAAGATATAGCGCTGTATAAATTCCATGTATTATTATTATTTATATAAAGATAGATAGAGATAGGTAGATAGATGAATAGATAGATAGATGGAGAAATAATAGATACTTAGAGAGGTAGATAGTTAGATAGAGATATATAGATAGATGATAGATAGATAGACAGACAGACAGACAGATAGACCTACAGATAGATAGATAGATAGATAGATAGACAGCCGGACAGATAGATAGATAGATAGATAGATAGATAGATAGATAGATAGATAGATAGATAGATAGGCAGACACACAGACAGATAGATAGATAGATGGACAAATAGATAGATAGTTTGACAGATAGAGAGATAGACAGACATATATAGGTAGCTAGATGGACAGATGATAGATAGATAGATAGATAGACAGACAGACAGACAGACAGACAGATAGATAGACAGACAGACAGACAGACAGACAGACAGATAGATAGATAGATACTTATATAAGCCACCGCAAGCAGACAACCTGGCACAAGAGAAAGGAAATCCTATCGATTGCGAACGACATTCCTTCATCCTCCTAGGATGTAATGATGAAGCAGATGATATGACCTGAGGCAACCACTAATGCATCCCCACATTAAAGAAGCATGGCTTACTGGGCATGGATCTGGGTGGGGGTGAATTAACAGAGAGAGGGCAAGAGAAAGAGAGAGAGAGGGGGGAGGGAGGAGAGAGGGGGGAGGGAGAGAGAGAGAGAGAGAGAGAGAGAGAGAGAGAGAGAGAGAGAGAGAGATGGAGGGAGGAAGAGATAGAGATTGGGGAGTGAGGGAGAGAGACAGACAGACAGACAGAGTGAGAGAGGAAGGGAGGGAGAGAGAGACAGAGACAGAGAGAGACAGAGTGAGAGAAAAAGGGAGGGAGGGAGAGAGAGAGAGAGAGAGGGGGGGGGGGAAGGAGAGAGAGAAGTGGGGGGGGGGGGTTGAGGGAGAGAGAGAGAGACAGACAGAGTGAGAGAGGGAGGGAGAGAGAGAGAAACAAAGAGAGAGACAAAGAAACAGAGAGAGACAGATAGACAGAGAGAGAGACAGACAGGCAGAGAGAGAGACAGACAGGCAGAGAGACAGACAGACAGACACACAGAGACAGGAAGACAGAGAAACAGAGACAGAGACAGAGAGACAAACAGATAGAGTTGAGAGAGAGAGAGAGACAGAGAGGGACAGACAGACAGAGAGACAGAGACACATAGAGAGAAAAATCATTGAGAGAG
>CM054155.1:17050590-17053090 GCA_028751875.1 Rapana venosa | reverse complement strand
ACAGGTCAGGGCAGGTCATGGACAGGACAGGACAGGACAGGACAGGACAGGTCAGGGCAGGTCATGGACAGGACAGGACAGGACAGGTCAGGGCAGGTCATGGACAGGACAGGACAGGGCAGGACAGGACAGGACAGGACAGGACAGGACAGGTCAGGCAGGACAGGACAGGACAGGACAGGTCAGGACAGGACAGGACAGGACAGGGCAGGACAGGGCAGGACAGGGCAGGACATGACAGGACAGGACAGGTTAGGACAGGACAGGTTAGGACAGGACAGGACAGGACAGGACAGGATAGGGCAAGGCAGGACAGGACAGGGCATGACAGGACAGGATAGGCCAGGACAGGACAGAACATGACAGGACAGGACAGGACAGGACAGGATAGGACATGGAGAGGACAGGACAGGACAGGTCAAGACAAGACAAGACAGGACAGGATAAGACATGGACAAGACAGGACAGGACAGGACAGGACATGACATGACAGGACAGGAAGGGACAGGACAGGACAGGACAGGATAGGACAGGACAAGACAGGACAAGACAGGACAGGGCAGGGCAGGGCAGGGCAGGGCAGGGCAGGGCAGGGCAGGACAGAACAGGACAGGACAGGGACAGGGACAGGGACAGGGCAGGACAGGACAGGACAGGACAGGACAGGACAAGACTGTAATATCTGACTCTGACGCTTGTCCTAGCCTATCCATGGGCCTGATCATTGATAAACATTGATCCTGACCAGCAGCGTTTGATCTTAAAATGATGATGATTTTGATTCCTGTCACGCGATTTAATCCGTGCAGCCATGAAAAAAACACCCCGACGGATGCCATTTAATAATTATGTAGTCGAATGGATAAGTGCATTTGGTTTCTATCCCTTGGATCCCTGATATGAAGTCATGGGTTTGAATCTCTCGTCTGATGAATGAATTAAGGGGAAATGTTACGAACCCCTGCTCAACGTTAAGCGCAGACCTGCCAGTGCCAAAATTGTCTGTGTGTATATAGTATGCCTATGCAGAAGATGAATTATACACGTAGATCAAGTAATTCCTATCAGCATTTGGTGGGTTACAGAAACACAAAAGCATACCTAGCATGCACCATGTACTCGAATATTGATGGGCTCCGCCAAATTCAACTTACCCTTAAACAAAAAGTCAGTAGAGTGCCCCAAACGACTCCATAGCGTGTTAACTGAACAGGGAAGAGAGAAGAGAGAAGATATGTACACCTAGCTATTGCAGACATACTTCAATCGCCGATCCGAATTAAATAATGTCATTTGAAAATTCAAAGACAGAGAGATATTAGACAAGGGATAGATCTCTCTCTCTGTCTCTCTCTCTCTGTCTGTCTATCTGTCTGTCTGTCTGTCTGTCTCTCTCTCTCTCTCTCTCTCTCTCTCTCTCTCTCTCTCTCTCTCTCTCTCTCTCTCTCTCTCTCTCTCTCTCTGTGTCTCTCTCTGGTTTATCACGAATCTATCACGTGTTAGCGGTGAAAATTTGCACACGCCATGAAAAGGGAAAAAAAAGGGAAGAGACATTGTGACCTTGTTCACTTTGTTGCAGACCAGTTTGTTGTGCGATGTTGATTTTTTTTAATTAATTTTTTATTTTGTACAGTTTTGTGGAAATCTCACCATCTTGCCAGTTCCTTTTGTAAGAGCTAACCAAAGCTTATGAAAAAAAGTATCTGAATCTATCCTTTAACCATGTTATGGAGTCGATGCCATGATGACTGTTTGGGCTGTTGTCAACTAAGTTTTCTATATGCCTTTATGTGTTTTGTTCCCAGTACCCTTCCCGCTGTCCCCTTGTAAATAGGCATCCCGCTTATTGCAACAAACTTTTGTCTTTTGTCATTTGTCATTTGTCTCTCTCTCTCTCTCTCTCTCTCTCTCTCTGTTCTCTCTCCTCTCTCTCTCTCTCCTCCCCTCTCTCTCTCTCTCTCTCTCTCTCTCTCTCTCTCTCCCCCCTCTCTCTGCATGTATATATTTTTTATATAATATATAAACTCTAGTGTCCTGGCAAAGTCTTTTGATCCACCAAGAGAAGATCGATGGTATAAAGAATTGGTGATCTAGAGGTAACGCACACATCTAGAAAGCGACAAGTCGGGGGTTCAATCCCCGTTTGAACCTGAACCACCTACCCCCCTCCCCCCCCCTCATCCCCATCCACTAGACCATGTGTGGCTGTCTGAGTACAAATCTTTCGGGTGAGGCTACAAAACCGAGATCACGGTTGTAAGATTCATTTTGCAGCACGCAAAAAGAACCTAGGGCAACAAGATGATTGTCCCTTGTCCTATGTTGTAAATGAGCAAATCTTATTTGAAAAAAAACAACCCACATGCTAGCAGGAAAAAAATGGGTGGCACCGTACTTGTGGTAACATGCCTAGCTCTGGTTGGGGAGAGGAGTTTTGTATTCCAGGCCAAACACAATTTGTCGTGTGTGAAAGTATAATAGAATACAGCACAATAACATA
>CM054155.1:17018090-17045590 GCA_028751875.1 Rapana venosa | reverse complement strand
CTATTTTCTGCCTTATTGGTCCGTTCTCCTTGCTTTTTGTTTTGCCAGAAAGACTTACAAGATAACAATTCTTATCCACGACGAAGTCGACTTCGGCGTGGAAGAGAATTATTATGTTATAAGTCTTTCTTGGAAAAAAAGGATTGAGAATGGATTAAGAAGACAGAAAGTAGACAAGAAGGAGGTGACAGGAGAAGAATGAGCAAAGCAGCAACAAAAAAGAGATTAAAAACAGAAGTAATTCGTAGCACAGATTTTCCAGAAAGTGGGGATGCCGTTTATACTGACAGGCCCCTAGAGCATCCCTACTGGGGAAAAATGTAACACAATATAATGGCAATGCTACGCCTCACCCATAGGCAGCATTGCAGAGATGCCTAGTAGCAGAAGAATCTAAAACAGTTACATAATCCCCCAAAAGGAAAGGGAAACCTCTAGCAGTGGACTGGATGAGAAATTTTTAAAGTTCAATAAAGATTAATCAGACTACAGTGTAACAGCAAACAGAAAAAAACAGACAAGAGTGATGAAGGGGGGGGGGGGGGGGGGAACCGGCTGTTCAGATTGTCACAGACTTGACACAACAGACAGAACGTAGAACCAGCATCACTGAGAATTACTGCCGCAATCAGTAAGCCATACATCATTAAACAGCGGAGGGAGAAGGCTTTGCTTTAAACTGCATCACACACACAGGTCAAGAGATTGGAGGTGCCAGCGGTACAAGCTTCATCAAACAAGGATGGCTGCCCAGCACTTTGTGGGGAGATTGCAGCGGCAGTTCCGTCGCTGTAAAGTGGTAGGGAAGCCAACATTGGCAACTTACCCCCAGAGCTCTTGAAGCATCTAGAGATAAGAGCAACTAATTTTCGATCTCCTCACTCGAATGAAATCTGGAACAGTGGTACGCGGCCCAGCAACAGACTCCACTAACTGTCCTCTTGTTCAGAAAGATGACCACCAGCCCTGCCCATACTACCGCTCAGTCAGTTTAGTTTGCCAAGAGAAAGCACTACTTGAATTTATTCTGAAGAGATTAAAACCGCAAACATTGGAAACTGTTGCTACGAAAAAACAACAACAACTGAATTTATCATAGACAGAACAGTTAAAATAAGATTGTTAACGGGCACATTCTACTCAAAAGTACCTCCAGTATCAGAGTGTAGTCTACCATGCCTCTAGTTCAATAACTTCAAAAAGGCATTCAACAGAAACTGAATTAAGGCGTTGTGGGCCATAATGAAGAAATGCAGTATGGGAAAGCTCTTAGTCATTACCTAAAAATAATCTTGACTGTAAAACGGTCAATGCGATAGCACACATGGAAAGAATTTCCATACTCCAAAAGGCGTTCGCCAAGGCTGACTTCTATCTCGCTTCCATTTCAACAAATTCGGAAACAGGTTAATGACTGACGCGCTTTAAAATCACACAAGGTATAATTAGCATGTGGGGGTGTGGGAGGAACTATCTCAATGTTTGCTTCGTTGACCATTGATGCCTCGTCAGTCATTGACAACGGATTCAGCAAGCTTTTAAAGGGATAGATGAAGCATCAAGGTGATTACCGTATGCAAAGCAGTACCAAGACCAAGTTGAAAGCCAACTACAAGTCAACTATTACTTCGAGCAAGAGTTTACATGGACACAAAAGCGTGACACTTTTTTGTTGTTGTTTCTTTGCTGCCCCATCTTCTGTGACGTCCCCGTCCTGCTGTTCCACGCCGCTCATTTCAATCCTCAAGCCACAGCCATACCCAGATTCGTTATGTCTCACCCGAGGTCGGAAGTCCGCAGGAAGCCCATCACTATCAGGCCGCCGCCGGGCCACTAGCCAGAGGGGCCCTGCACTACTGCTGGGTCTCTTTGGTGGTGTTCTGTGGCGCCTTCTCTGAGCTAACATACGCAGGATACCACCTACTAAGCCCCCTACTAAAGACATTATTAGCTCAGTCGCGGAGCCAGACTGAGTGAGTTGCCCACCCCAGGTGGCAGCCACCAGAACGTCCCTCCAACGATAGCCCCCTACCTCCCCCCGTCCCCCGCGAACCTCCAACCCCAAAGGCTTTGACACAAAGTCACCACAGGCACATATGTGTATGGGGAAACCAAATCTAAGGTCACCATGAAACCAGAGCAACTGGGACCACCGAATCAGAGGCATTTTTGTTTTATTGCATGATAATCAATGACAATAAGGATGACTTATGATGCGGCTGTGGAAGTGCACATGCGTTGAGACTACTTGACAGGGTTGTACTCCACGCTTACTATCATAATAGATCCCGGCGTTAACCAGGATCGAGAGATACAGACACCTGCAGTGTTGGTTAGGTAATTTGAGCATCACTCTCAAACTCGCATCCGTGAAGTTCCAATTGTGTGATCCCAGTCTTCCCACTGAGCCCACAGCACACCCACTCTGGGTAGGAGCCAGCCGGAGTGCGAAAAATCCCTATGCCTCTCATGATGTTCGAACCCGCAACCTTCCAGTCCGAAATCCAAGGCGCTGACCACTGCGCCATGGCGGCTAGTAAAGCTTGAAACTTGGATCCATTTTACTCACCCTGGAGTCATTAAAGCATCCCAAGCAAAATCACAATTGTCCACACTGAAACTTGTTTGAGGAAGGAGAAGAAGCACTCCATGAAATACACGGCGAGACTGCTTGGAGCGTTGACAGTTTCCATTTCCCTGTATATCACTTGAAACCTTCTTTCCTTCTTATCAAATTGGACACTCTATTCTATAATGTTGTGGCATGTAATCATCCCTCTGTCTGTCTCTGTCTCTGTCTGTCTCTGTCTCTGTCTCTGTCACTGTCTCTCTCTGTCTGTCTCTGTCTCTCTCTGTCTCTCTGTTTGTCTCTCTCTGTCTGTCTCTGTCTCTGTGTCTCTCTGTCTCTGTCTGTCTCTGTCTCTCGGTGACTGTCTCTGAGTCTCTCTGTCGCTCTCTCTGTCTCTGTCTGTCCCTCTCTGTCTGTATGTCTGTCTGTCAGTCTGTCTGTCTCTTTCTGTATAATTGTCTGTCGTGTGTCTGTGTTGTCTGTCTCTCTTTGTCAATCTGTCTGTCTGTCCATCCATATCTCTCTCTCTCTCTCTCTCTCTCTCTCTTCTCTCTCTGTGTCTGTCTCTCTCTGTGTCTCTCTGTGTCTGTCTCTCTATCTCTACCCCCCCCCTCAGTTCTTCTCTTTCTTTTTAATGGAATGTGGATATGGATTGGGGTTTAAAGATATACGTGTATGTATATAATATGTATATATGTATCGTGTAGTATCTCTTGATTATATATATTTATTTATATTATATATATGTATATATATATATATATATATATATATATATATATATATATATATATATATTATAATATTTGTGTGTGTGTGTGTGTGTGTGTGTGTGTTGTTGTTGTTGTTGTCTTCAATTTAACGTCTGTTCACACTCAGTGATATTAGACGAATTGGTGTGTGTGTGTGTGTGTGTGTGTGTGTGTGTGTGTGTGTGTGTCTTTTTACTTTCAATTTTTTATATGCCGGCCATGTATTTGCTAGATCTTTCTATTTACTTGGTTTTCTGTGTAATTTCTCAGAGGGCTGGATGTGAAGGAAAAAAAAGAAGCAATTTCTGTCCTTATTTCGTTACGTTTTTTTCAATACTATATAATTATTTCCGTCTATTTGCTCATTCGGTTTGTGTGTCCCTGTTTTTCTCTGCCTTTCTGTCTCTGAATTTATTTGCTTTTTTTCTGTCTCTACCTATCTGTCTCTCTATCTATCAGTCTGTCTGTCTCTGTCTGTCTGTCTCTCTGTCTCCTTTTTTCTGTCTCTGTCTGTCTCCGTCTCTGTCTCTGTCTGTCTGTCTCCGTCGCTGTCTCTGTATCTCTCTCACTGTGTGTGTGTTGTGTGTGTTGTGTGTGTATGTGTGTGTATGTGTGTGTGTGCGCCTGCGCGTACGTGTGTGCGTGTGTGCCTGCGAACGCGCGTGCGCTTGTGTGTGTATGTGTGTGTGTGTGTCTTTCCCTCCGTCTGTTTTCTTTGTCTGTCTGTCTGTCTTTCTTTCTCTATGCCTATGTGTATGTGTTATTATAAATGTCTATGTGCATCTACGTGCGTTTAGGTGTAACAAAGTTTTTTAAATATTTTTTTATATCCCTATCTTTACACTAACTGCACATGACTGTACTCTCAGGTCCAATATTTACTATAAACACTTCCAAAACATTTTGTTTCTGTCCATTCGTAGCAAACGAACGTGTATACTGCAAAGCTATGCCTCTCCTTGATAACTTCCATGGCATGTTGCAATTCAAGTATTTTGAAATAATATATCTATCGCGTAATGTAGTAATATAGAGATCTCAGGATTGTTCGCGATGCCCATTACGTACAAGAAAAGCAAAACAAGAAAGAAACGTGAAAATAACACTTGGTAGAAAAAAGAGAACAGAAAGAATAAGAAAAGGTAAATGCTTACTAAACAAAACATTAAACAGGTGAACAGAAGGAAAGAAGGAGGAAGGAAAGGAAAAGAAAAAAGAATGAAACATCACATACAATACATACATACATAGACATACATACATCACATTACATACATACATACATACATACATATCATATACATATTATACATCCATACATCCATCCATCCATTACATACCATACATACACACATACATACATACATACATACATACATAATACAGACAGACAGACAGACAGAAGACAGAAAGACATGCATACATATATACATACATACATGCAAAAATAAAAATAATGGACGCATGAATGAATACATGAATGAATCCATCAATCAATCAAATAAATGATGAATTAATTAAAAACAAAGAAATAGAAAGGAAGGAAGACGACGAAAGAAAAAAAAAAAAAAAAAAAAATAAAGAAAGCAAGAAAAAAGAAAGAAAGAAAGAAAAAGGAAAGAAAGAAAGAAAACAGAAAGAAAGAAAAGAAACTAAGAAACAAACAAAGAAAGAAAGAGAGAAAGAAAACAAGAAAGAAACATCAAAACAAACAACGAAGGGAAGAACAATAAAGACAAGAAAGAAAAAAGAAAAAAAAGGAAAGAAAGAGAGCAAGCAAGCAAGCAAGAAAGTAACAAGCAAAAAAGAAAGAAAGAAGAAAAAAAGCAAACAAACACAAGAAATAAAGACAGACAGAAAATAAACAAAGAAACAAAACAAAAAGAAAAGACTGGAAGAAAAGAAAGAGAGAAAGAAAGAAAGAAATAAAAGAAAAGAAAAGAAAAGAAAGAAAGAAAGAATAGAACAGAAAAAAACGAAAGAAAAGAAAAGAAAAGTAAAGAAGAGAAAGAAACAACAGACAAGCAAAAAACGAAGGAAATAAATACATAAATCAATCAACCAAACAAACAACAAAAAACAAACACACAGAAGAAACAAACAAGCAAACGAACCAAAAAAAAAAAAAAGAATCTATACATCAAACAAAGAAAGAAAACCCAAACCAAAAACCAAAAAAACCAAAAAACAAAACAAAGAAAACCAAAATGTCAGAGCTTCCTCACGAAGGGTAATTCCGCCCTGGCCAATTCAAGGGACATTATCTTTCAGAGGTAATCAGCCGTGATGTAAAAGCAGTTACAAGCGCTGAAGTGTAAGGCCAATCTTATTGATGGCTCTGTACAACACAGCAACCCGCGTCTCCTTTTGAACGTTCACATCATTCCAGAACAATCCCCAAAACTTTCTGGGTGCTTTGGGTTGTATTGTTGTTTTGTTGTTTCGCTTGTTGTTTCGCTTGTTGTTGTTGTTGTTTGTTTTGTTTTTTGCTTTTGTTTGTTTGTTTGTTTGTTTGTGTGTGGTTTTTTTCTTTCTTCTTTTACTTCGAGGATAATAGAATAAGCACTCGTGTGCCTGGTTTTTTTGTTTACATCCAGTCCTGTGTGTGTGCAGTTTTGGAAATTTTTTATCCGTTCCCACCGGCACGCAACGGCCTACTCTTTCGAAAAGAGGAACGGGTTTTAACGTGTGCGCAAGATGTTCTCCGTGCGTTCGCACACGGGGCCTCGGTTTATAATCTAATCGGAAGGATTGTTAGGGTGTGTGTGTGTTTTGGTGTGTGCGTGTGTGTGGTGTATGTGTGTGTTGTGGTTGTGTGTGTGTGTATGTGTGTGTGTGTTGTGTGTGTGTGTGTGTGGTGTGTGTGTGTGTTTTCTGTAGTTGTGGGGAGTGGAGGTTGGTGATGGTGGTGTTGGTGGTAGGTGTTTGTAGGCAAAACGATTATTGGAGTTAATGAGTGTAGCTGATATCATACTTTTCAAGACTACCGATGATAAAATGTGTGGTGTGGTGTGGTGTGGTGTGGCGGTGGTGATTGTGTGTGTATGTATCCGTGCGTGCGTGCGTGTCTGTGTGTCTGTGTATGTTTTAAACTGTAAGGACATGTCAATAGAAATCATTCCCAATTTCATCCTACCAAATTATCGTGTCTCTATTTTCAAACATTCCAAGATCTATACCTTTTGCAACCTCACTTCCCAACACACACACACACACACAAACACACACAAACACACACACAACACACACTTAACACACATACACTCACACACACATACACTTACACACAGACACACACACACACACCACAGACACACGCACACCCGCACACAAACACACAAACACACACACTCACACACGCACAAACAGACACTCACACTCAGTCATAATAATAAATAATAATAATAATGTATGGAATTTATATAGCGCTGAATCTTGTAAAGCAACAAATCAAAGCGCTTGTCATCACCCATAATGAAGTTTTCAGAGAGTAAAGCAGCAGCAACACCACCATCGTCACCACAATCACCACCATCATCACCCCCCACCACCACACCACACACCACCACCACACCACCACACCACCACACACACCCCACCACCACCACCAACCACCACCATCCACCACATACACCACCATCACCACACCACCATCATCACCACCATCACACCACCACCATCACCACCACATACACCACTCACCACCATCCCACCACCACCATCACACACCACCACCACCATCCACCACCACACCACACCACCACACATCACCACCACCACCACACCACACCACCACCACCACACCAACCATCACCACCACCACCACCACCCCATCACCACCATCACCACCACCACCACCATCACCACCCCCCACCACCACCCACACCACCACCACCACACCACCACACCACCATCACCACCATCCACCACCACCACCACATCAACCATCCACCACCACCACTCACCACCACCACCACCACCACCACCTCACCACACCACACCACCCACCACCACACCACCACACCACCACTCACCACCCACCATCACCACCATCACCACCACCACCACCCCACCACCACACCATCCACCACCCACCACCACCAATCACCACCACCACCACCACCACCACCACCACCACCACCATCACCACTCACCACCATCACCACCACCACCACCACCACCACCACTCACCACCACCACCAACCAGCAGACCCTGGCTGTGTTCTTTGCAGACAGTCAACATCACTGTAATTGCCAGATATGCTCTGATGCCCACACACACTCTTTCTCCTTTTACCCAGTGTTGGTCTCAGCCGAAGACTTGACCCTTCTGCTGTGAAGGCTGTGTGATTCCACAGCGTGCAGGGGATATTGGCAGATTGACAGAGGGGGCAGGCAGATTGATAGTGTCTGCTTAATGTCCGCGTGAGTGTGCAAGCAGGGAAGGAAGAAGGAAGGAAGCAAGGAAGCAAGGAAGCGCACGCACGCACGCACAAAAGCACACACACGCGTGAATGATGTGTGTAAGTGTGTGTGTGTGTGTGTGTGGTGTGTGTGTGTGTGTGTGTGTGTGTGTGTGTGTGTTATACATATATTTATGTAAATACACATTCACAGAGAGCGACAGAGCAAGAGACAGAGACATAGACAGACAGAGACAGACAGAGACATACATACAGACAGATAAGAGTTGAATGTATGTATGGATCGCTGGCTGGATTGATAGATGGATGGGTGGATAGATGAATGAATGAATGAATACATGGATATATCGTTGAATGGCTTGCTGGCTGGCTGGCTGGATGGATGGATGAATGAAGGGATGGATGGCTGGATTGATGGGTGGATGAATGATGCCTGAACACAAGAAATACCTAGACTGACAGATACCAGGGTTGGACGGGACTACACTGACTAACTGATCGATTGATTGATTTGTGAGTTGCTTGGTTGTTTAGTTGATTAATAAACTGATTGTTGGTGAGAAACCATACCTAGATAATTATACAATAACGCATATGATGCAATGTCGATCCGAAGCAGCTTACTAAATAGAAATTAGAGAACATCATCAAGTCATCTTTTGTCCTTATAGATTTGCTACTATCTTCACTGAGGGGGACAGGATAACTCAGTGGTCGGAGCACTCGCTTTCCCCCAGCCAAGGTTAAGTAGCATCGAGCGTGGTTACCACTTGGATGGGTGACCGTTTGCGCGCCTTGGCTTCAGTACAGTTCCCCCAGTTCACCCAGCTGTAAATGGGTACCTACCCTCTTTAGGGTCAGGGAAGGTAAAGCAGCGAGGGAGAGGAGATGGGCGCCACCATCAATATGCTGGCCTCTTGAGAAGTGACGCCTCGTAGGTTATGGGACACCTTTACCTTTACTTACCTTACCTAAGGAATTATGAGAATTCCCAGAGAGATGATTCTCAACACTTTACTTGGAAGTTATCTTAACCTTGGACAGACTGCTATAGCCGAGTGGTTAAGACCGTTTGACTTCAAACTTATGGGTCCTTGAAGTCGTGGTTCGAATCTCGGTCGGCGTGGTGGTGAATTACGGATGAGCTTTTTCGACTCCCAGGTCAACTTCAAGTTGCAGACTTGCCAGTGCCTTTAAATTGTACGTAAATTAGGTATGGGCCATTACAGACCAGTTCGCAGTTTGAAGGCACTCCAGGGGGAAGAGGATTAACAAGTGTGGACACTTATAACACGACCTCTGGTTCAGTTCTAGGTGCCCCACGTGCCTGAGTAGATTAAAGATAGACATACACAAGCAGAAGATCAAACAACATACACATTAAAGATTTTGTAATTCGTGTCAGTGTACGGGAGTTACGGAAACACGAACATACCCAGCATAATTATATCCCCGAAATCGGAATACGGCTACCTTTATGATGGGCAAAGAACGGTTGTATTCACAACATCTCACCGTTGGCAAATCTCAGAGCTGTAGCCAGGGAACGAGGAAAAAAATGGTTAATCATTGTTCCCTTACCAACAACCTTGAAGAAGAGAGACCCAAATCGACTACGAAAGAAAATCAAAGCGTCACGTGGATGCTTGCAAGATTGAGTTAAGACTTTTTATGTCTAAAGCGTCATTCGCACATACACGCAAACCTGCACAATTTTCAGTGACACACACACACGTCACACATGCACCACAACACACACACACAACACACCACACAACACACACACACACACACACACACACACACAACACGCACACAGAGAAGCTTTTGATCATACTTGTCTAGACATTGTCTGCAGATGGTTATACGGCGAAACACTACAGTAGAAAATGAAGCTTCGGAAGAAAGAAAGAAAGAAATTAGAAGAAAGAAAGAAAGAAAGAAAGAAAGAAAAGAAAGAAAGAAAGAAAAAGAGAAAGAAAGAAAGAAAAAAAGAAAGAAAGAACGAGAGACAGACAGAAGACAGAAGACGGATAGAAAGAGAGAGACAGAGAGAGACAGAGGGACAAGACAGAAGAAGACTGATAATATATATAATATGATAAAAATAAATAATAAAGTATAGAAGAGAGAAGAAGAGAGAAGAGGAGAGAGAGAGAGAGATAGAGAAGATAGATAGATAGATAGATAGATAGATGGATGATAGATAGACAGATGATAGATGGATAGTAGATAGATGGATTAGATAAATATATATATGGATAGATAAATAGATAGACAGATAGATAGATAGATAGATGATAGATAGATTAGATAGATTAGATAGATAGATAGATAGATAGATAGATAGATAGATAGATAGATAGATAGATAGATGGATTAGATGGATAGATAGATCGATAGATAGATAGATAGATAGAAAATCAGACAGACTGAGACAGAAAGACATAGGCAGAGACGGAGACAGACAAAAACAGGGAGACAGATGGAGAGGAGACCGATAAGGGGATGGACAGACAGATAGACAGAAACAGAGACACAGACACACATAATCACAGATAAGCAAATGAATAAACAACACAGGCACAGACAAAGAAAGTGGATAGACAGAGACACAAGAATAGACAGATAGACAGATAGACATGAGAGAGGAGATAGAGAGACAGAGACAGAGACAGAAGAGGAAAGAGAGAGAGAAAGAGAGAAAGAGAGAGGGAGAGAGAGGAGAGAGAGAGAGAGAGAGAGAGGAGAGAGAGAGAGATTTTAAAGAGATGGATGGATACATGGATGGAATGATGGATGAATGGATGGATGGATGGATGAGTGGGAGGATGGATGGATGGATATACGAATATAAATAGATAGATGAAAGATGTCCAACTGCATAGAAAGGCCGAATGCATAAACTGACAGAGAGACGGACAGGTTGACTAAAACCAATCGAATGACTGAGTTGTAAGCTAAATGGTTTGTTTCAATGATTCGTCACTGATCATTGCAAATGAGTATCAGAGATAAAAAAAAAAAAAACCCACTTGCCTACAAAAAAGAAAAAGCGCACCCTAAAGAAATAAATGAGAAAAAAATCTAAGATCAGTCAATAAATAAATATTTTCTTAGAAACAATCTTCTTCTTCGTCGTCGAACGCCCAGATAACAACTATTGTCGCCTGTTATATGAGCGAAACGCGTCATGTTGCCGTTAAGCGCCTGACAAGTCAGGCCCAGCGCATCCAACTTTGGCGCAAGAGAGAACTGTTATCTTTTAAGGTTTTCTGGGGGGAAAAGGGCAGGAGAATGGACCAAAAAGACAGAAAATAGACATGGAGGAGGTGGTTGCAGGAAAAAAAAGAATAAGGCAGAACAAAGAGAGTGATAGAAAAGAGGACATTTCTGGCACAGAATTTCCAGAATGTGGGAATGCTTTTTTATACAACAGGTCCACGGCAATCTCATGGGGAAGAAATATTTATAAAAAATTTATAATTTTATTAATATAAATTATTATATTTTTATATATATATATATATTTTTAAGGGAATCTTTGATAAATCATTTATTTTCAAAATGACGGAGAAATTGTTAGTGGTTACGTGCGCTTCTTTCCTTCCACTACTACTATTAATTGGATTTATTCTCAATAGAAAAATCGAATCTAGTCAGAATTGCAGCTGGCCTCATCGCACGAAATCACGGGAGGGAAAAAATTGTCTTTGAGACCATTCCCACCAGTCTGCTTGCAAGTCATCTCACTAACACGAGCTGTCTCGTTTTCACTTACACAAAACCGCCCTTGAAGAAGAACACAAACCTTAACCGACTACTGAAGAAATTCACAGCACTGTGTGAATGCTTACATAATTGAGTTAGAGATTCCCACGTGCACGCAATCTGGCATGGTCTGGCACAGTTTGGCGCACGTGCGCACCCGCGCGCGCGCACGCACACATACACACACAGAGGCTTTTGATCATACTGCTAGCTATCATTGTCTGCAGATGATTTATAGGCCGAAACACCAAAGCGGGATATAAATCTTGGGAAGAGAGAGAGAGGGAGATGGAGGGAGGGAGGGAGGGAGAGATGGATGAGAGAGCGAGAGAGCGAGAGAGCGAGAGAGCGAGAGAGAGAGAGAGAGAGAGAGAGAGAGAGAGAGAGAGAGAGAGAGATGGATGGACGGATGGACGGACGGACGGACGGACGGACAGACAAACAACAGAAAATGGTCACGGAGACACAGACACAAAAAACAAACAGGTAAAGAGATAAAACTGTAGACGATGAAGATGGATATAGAAAGAAAGACAGGGACAGACAGACTAGAGCAGACAGACAGACATGCAGATAGACAGAGAGACAGAAAGACATACATACAGACAGACATATATACAGAAAGAAAGACAGGTAGACTAATATACAGAGAAACAGACAGAGATAAACCTACAGATAGAAAAAAGACAGGCATAGAGAGACTGAGAGACAAACAAACAAACAGACAGACAGACAGACAGAAGGAGAGACTGATAAACAGACAGCAGACAGACACATACAGACAGACAGAGGCAGACAGACAAATAATCAAACGGCCAGAGACATACAAACATAGATAAAAAAACCCCACAGACAAACAGAAATAAAACACACACAGACAAACAAACACACACAGACAAACAAGACAGACCAAAAATGTGAAGACCAACATCACATGTTTTTGCTCTGTTTTCCTCTTAAAGAATTCCAGTTTTTGTTTTGTTTTTTGTTTTTTTTCCCTTCTAATTGTAAAACACAACAACGACAACAAGACGCAGGAGACCAAGGAGAAATAAGCGAAGAAAAACACCATTCCTGGTGGGGTTTTGTTTTGTTTTGGTTTTGTTGTTTTGGTTTTGTGTTTTTACTTGAGGAAGTAGGGTGAGTTGTGTATTTTCTTTGTCTGGATCTTGGGCAGTTTCATGTGAATTATGGCAATGTAAGACGTCATCGGTTATTACAAGAAGCCTGCTGTTTTGATGTTTGGTATGATGTTGTTGTGTTTTGTTGTTTTTCTTTTTTGGTGGGTGGGTAGGTGGGTGGAGGACAGTTGGGGTTCGTGGCAGGGTGGTTGGGGAGGGTTGGGGTGGGATTGAGAGGGGGCTGGGCAGGGGATGGAAGCGGCTTGTTTGGATTTTGTTTTGAATCATCATCCAGACAGTGTTAGTTTTTGGAGGAATGGTTCCAATGTCTTTGGGTTGTTTATCTATTTTTATTTATTTGTTTATTTATTAATAATGATAATAATAATAATAATAATATATGGAATTTATATAGCGCTGAATCTTGTAAAAAACAAATTATTATTATTATTTATTCATTTTATTGTATTGTATTGTATTGTATTGTATTTATTTATTCTTTTATATCGAGGATAATGGAATAAGCACTCATGTGTTTTTTATACTCAGTCCCCGTGTGTATGCGGGTTTTGTAAATTTTGTCATCTGTTCCCACCGGCACACAATCGCCTACTCTTTCAAAAAAGCGGCACATGATTTAACGTGTGCTCAAGATGTTCTGCGTCCGTTCGCACACGGGGTCTCCGTTTATAATCTCATCTGAAAGACTTTTGGGGAGAGTGGATTCTGGGTTATCTGTGTGTGTGTGTGTGTGTTGCGTGCGTGCGTGTATGTGTGTATATGTGTATGTGTGTGTGTGTTGTATGTGTGTGTATGTGTGTGTGTGTGTGTGTGTGTGTGTGTGTGATGTTGGTGGTATCGAAACAAGATTATTCTAGTCTTGAGCTATTTCCATCTCTGTCTTTGACTTTGCCTCTGCCTCAGATTCTCTATGTCTCTGTATCTGTCTCTGTGTCTCTGTCTGTCTATGTGTCTCTGTCTGTCTCTGTCTGTCTGTTTCTGTGTCTCTGTCTGTTTCTGTGTCTCTGTCTGTTTCTGTGTCTCTGTCTGTCTTTGTCTGTCTTTGTATGTATGTCTGCTTCTGTTTCTGTCTGCCTGTCTGTCTGTGTCTCTCTCTCTCTCTCTCTCTCTCTCTCTCTCTCTCTCTCTCTCTCTCTCTCTCTCTCTCTGCAATGGTGATTATTATAAATTCTGGTGATTTAAAAACTTTAACAAATAAATCAACAACAACAACAACAACAACAAAAAGCAAAACAAAAAGCCTGCTAAATGTCGAACAGGAAAGAACAAAAACAATCCCAACTAACAAACAAGCAGTCCAATTACATTAGGAGACAAAAACAAATAAACAAACACCTTCCTGTCAACAGACAAATCCCAAATCTACGATTAAAAAGGCCCAGCAAATTCGAAAACAAAACTTACAACAACAACAAAAAACAAAACAAAACAAAAGCCAGCACTCCCCCACTCCCTCCCCCCCTACACACACAAATCGTTGAAATTTAAAACAAAATAATGCTATCCAAACAGTCTTGCAAACAAACATACTACACCCCAACCACCCCCTCTCCCTCTCCTCCCCACCCCCCCCCCCTCCCCGAACCCCCCCCCCCCCCACACACACACACACACACACACCTGCATTAAGCTTATACACGCCCAAATAATATACGTCAGCAACTCTAAGCCCACTGAGATCTCTGACCTTTCCCTAGTCAATCCTTTATCTACCGTCATAATTTCGCAGGTCGTTAAAAAGGTTTTATAACTATTATTCTTTTGGTACAGGAGGAACCCCGTTTCCAATCACCATTTCCCCAAAAGCTAGCTTTTCTTGCGAGAAGCATGGGCAAGCATGCTTCTCATCCAATTGGTCCCCACCGTACTTGACAATAAACGCAGTTTTAGTAGGCTTTTTTACCTGTCGCAAAGGACGTAGGGGGGGCATGAGAGAAGACGCAACAGAGATCTTTTTCCATGCTTCACGATCCTGTGTGGCTAGTAGAAGGTGTTGCAGGGGTTGGGCGGTCCAGTCTTTGATGTTGTCAACCCATGATTTCTTTTGGCGGCCTCTTCTTCTCTTGCCTTCAACTGTTCCCTGCAAGATGGTTTTGCTAAGGTGTTGTGTCTTGTGGTGTGACCAAACCACATCAGTTTTCTCCTCTTTATGGTGGAGAGCAGATGTTCTTGACACGCTTTTTGATTTCTTCTTTCACATAGATGTTGGTCTTGTGTTCTTTGTATGATATTTTGAGGAGTCTTCTGTGGCACTTGTTCTCGAATGCTTGGATTCTCCTCTCTAGCTCTGCTGACAGGGTCCATGATTCACAGCCATATAGGAGGATGGATATCACGAGGGATTTGTAGAGGTGGTATTTGGTGCAGAAGCTGATGTTGTTGCTTCTGATGATCCTCTCGAGTCTGGCTAGAGCAGATGTTGCTGTTGCAATGCGAGCTTTCACTTCATTGTTTGATGTGCCATCTTTTGTTAGGATGGAGCCTAAGTATTTGAATTGGCTCACCTCTTCCAGTATTTCTCCATTCATCTTTATTTCCGTGCTGTCATTACTAGCGCTGTTGACCATGATCTTTGATTTCTCTGTACTGACCTCCATGCCGTATGCGCTCGCTCGATCTGATAGACTATCTGTGAGGTTTTGCAGTTCTTATTTGCTGCCGCCCATGAGGTCAATGTCATCTGCAAATATGGGGTTTCAAAGGGGTCTTCCACCAATGGAGAAGTTATAGCCAGAGTAAAAAAAAAAGAAAAAGAAAGACAGAAAACTAAATAAAGACTGGCAGGTGCAGCGCTTGTTCAGCCTGACAGAGTCATGTACAGAGGTCCGTTGTCTGATTCAGAACACTGAACTTTCGTTTTCGTTCCTCGACTAGAGTTCTGAGGTTCAGTAAATGGTGACATTTATGCGTATGCGACCATTCTCCTCTCTCTCTCTCCTCTCTCTCTCTCTCTCTCTCTCTCTCTCTCTCTCTCTCTCTCTCTCTCTCTCTCTCTCTCAGAAAAGTTTCTTAGAGACTTTCTTGATTTACCTCTGTCAAGACTGCTAGATGGAAAGAGCGAAGATGTCTGTCGCCATGTCGGTAAATATGTGTTTCATGCTATTAGAAGAAGACAGGCTATTCTTGAAAGTTAGGTCATCTTCAGTCTCAACACCTCCACCCCCACCACTTTCCGAATAGTAACTTGAGGTTTGTTCAATGATTTTCTTGTTCAGTTGATATATATTTTGTTTTAATTTTTCTAGGAAGGACAGATGATAAAAAGCTGTATATCAGCAATAGTGTAGATTATCTAAATGCTTGTTTGTAGATATAAATGGGTTGTACTTTGTATTCTGATTGGGAAAAGGTTATTATATTTCGGTTGTCATACATTAATGGACCACCCCATCTCCACCCTCCCTCAATGTGTATGTATGCCTATGGCCAAAACACATTAAACATTTGAAATCTTGAAAATCTCTCTCTCTCTCTCTCTCTCTCTCTCTCTCTCTCTCTCTCTCCTCTCTCTCTCTCTCTCTCTCTCCCCCCCCCCCCCCCCCAATTCCACCACCCCATTTAGGTAGCCACATTCCAACTTTGGAGTTGGTGTCTAAACATGACACTATTACGCATGCTGGGATTTTTTTCTGTCACTCGATCCTACTGGAACACAGTGGTCTACTCTTCCAAAAGTGGAACGGGTTTTGTTTTTTGACATGTGCGAAACATGTTCTACGTACATTTGCATACCACAGGACCTCGGTTTATAATCTCATCTGAAAGACTTTGACATTCGGTTCGATTATTTTTTCTTTCAAACTGGGGGAAAAAGGTCGAGTCTGGAAAATGAACCTGGAACCTCAAGGTTTACTTGTAGGCAGGCGGACGTCTTAACCATCTTGCCACTTTCCTTCTTAGGAGGGATGATTATAATATGATGATTATGGGTGGCGCTGCTCTTGTGGCGACGGGTTTTTTTTCCCAGGGAGAGCATCCCGAATGTCAAGCAGAGAAATCTGCTGTGACTTAAAGTGGTATACAAGACAATACAATATAACCAGAGTACAAATATATATATATATATATATATATATATATATATATATATATATATATATATATACACACATATGCTTTATATTTAATAAAAACGGGCACCTGCATCCTTTGTTCAGTCCGACACACACACAGTCTCATTGTCTGACTCAGAACAGCGAAATAACTGTGGTACTAACTCATGCTGTTTTAGAGAGGATTTGACTGTCAGGATGGTCGGGACGGAATAACTCAGTGGTCAGAGCACTGGCTCTCCCCAAGCGGCTTTAAGCGTGATTAAATTGTGGATAGGTGACCCCGTTTGCGGCGACTTGCCTTCAGTACAAAGTCCACCCCCCATCCCCCGCTGTTCACCCAGCTGTCAATGGACACCTGCCCTCTTTAGGCTCAGGGAAGGTCAAGCAGCGAGGGAGAACGGATGGGTGCCGCGTGGCCCTCAAAATGTTGGCCCCTGGAGAAGCTGAGGTCTCTGACAAGTTGTTCCCCAGCGACCACTTAGGTTATGGGGAACACTTTCACCTTTTTACGTGAGGGATTTGGCATCACTTAACAGTATTAGACTCTCTGTCTCTCTCTCTCTCTCTCTCTCTCTCTCTCTCTCTCTCTCTCTCTCTCTCTCTCTCTCTCTCTGTCTTTCTCTCTCTATCTTTCTCTCAATCCGTGTCTGTCTGTCTCTCTATCTGTCTGTCTTTCTTGTCTGTCTGTCTGTCTGTCTATCTATCTGTCTATCTATCTATCTGTCTGTCTGTCTGTCTGTCTATCTATCTATCTACCTATCTATCTGTCTATCTATCCATTTATCTATCTATCTATCTGTCTATTTGTCTATCTGTCTGTCTGTCTGTCTGTCTGTCTATCTTTCTCTTATTATCCATGTCTCTGTGTGTCTCTTTCTTTGCCTCCCTCTTTGTGTCTGTCTTTTTCTCTCTCAGTATATACCTATATATTAGTCTCTCTGTCTCCCTCTGTCTCCATCTGTCTCTGTCTCCCTCTGTCTCCCTCTCCCTCTGTCTCCCTCTGCCTCTGTCTCCCTCTGTCTCTCAAGTGTGAAAGTGTGTCCCACAACACACACACGCACACATACACACACGCACATACACATACACACGCACATTACCAACCACACACAACACACACACACACACACACACACATACACCACCTACCATGACCACCACCACCACCACCACCACCACCACACCACCACACCACACCACCACCACCACCACCACCACCCCAAACCACCACCAGCACCACCACCACCACCACCCCAATCATCATGCGAGACTTCATAGATGCACATCGACTTTCTTCCAGTACACTAGCCCTTTGAGAGAGACTAGACTTGTGATCACGCCATGACCGTATTTGTCAATGGTCTGCAACATGATGGATTATTCCCCTTGCCGGACCTCGAGATGACAGCTAGCTGGACTAGCCAGAAATGAGACCAGCGGCAGACAGAGAGGAAGGGAGGGAGAGAGGGAGGGAGGAGGGAGAGAGGGAGGGAGGGAGGGAGGGAGGGAGGGAGGGAGGGAAAATGGATTCAGGGATGGAGGGAGAGGGGAAGAGAGAGAGAGAGAGGGAAGAAATGAGGAAAGGAGGGAGAGGGATGAGAGAAGGGAGAGAGAGAGAGAGAGAAGAGAGAGAGAGAGAGGGAAGAAATTCAGGATGGAGGGAGAGGGAGAGAGAAGGGAGAGAGAGAGAGGAGAGAGAGAGAGAGAGAGAGAGAGAGAGAGGAGAGAGAGAGGGAAGAATTCAGGAATGGAGGGAGAGGAGAGAGAAGGGAGAGAGAGAGAGAGAGAGAGAGAGAGAGAGAGAGAGAGAGAGAGAGAAGAGAAGAGAGAGAGAGAGAGAAGAGGAAGAATTCAGGAATGGAGGGAGAGGAGAAGAGGAAGAAGAAGAGAGAGAGAGAGAGAGGAGAGAAGAGAGAGAGAGAGAGAGAGAGAGAAGAGAGAGAGAGGAGAGAGAGAGAGAGAGAAAGAATTCAGGAATAGAGAGAGAGAGAGAGGAGAGAGAAGAGAGAGAGAGAGAAAGAGAGAGAGAGAGAGAGAGAGAAGGAGAACAGGGAGAAGAGAGAGAAGAAGAGAAGAAGAAGAAGAGAAGAGAGGAGAATTAGAGAGCAGAAGAGAGTAGAGAGTGAGACAACAGACAGACACAAGACAGAGACATAGACATAAACAACAACATGACAGAAGACAGACAGAAAGACAGAAAGACAGACAGACACAGATTCGGATTCGGATGTTTATTCATTAGGCCATAGCCCATAATGAAGTCGAAAGTGAACAAAAAAACAAATTATCACAAACATTCAAACCAACTTACAATCAACAATATGAGAGTCATAATAATGAACTATGATGTTGCAATTTCTCAGCTTGAAGGCTTTGTGAAGGAAGTGAGACAGGTTCCAAACATCGTTATGTCTTGTAGAGGACATCAACAAAATTAATGTGAACGTGCAAGGCTGTTGAAAATATTTAGGTGAAATAAACTTGTCCCTGAGCTCCTTAAGTAATGGACAGCATATAAATAAATGTACCTCATCATCTTTATCGCTTTTACAAAAGAGACATATGAAATCATTATCATTACAATCTCTATATCGAAAGTGATGAGTGGCTAAACTTGAAATACCCAACCTTAACCTACAGAGAGACACAGAGAGAGACAGGGACGCACACGCACACATACAGATAGAGAGAGACAGAGTGAGAGACACAGAGAGAGAGAGAGAGAGAGACAGACAGCAGACAGACAGACAGTTAAAGAGTGAGGTGGAAGAGAGAGAGAGAGAGAGAGAGAGAGAGAGAGAGAGAGAGAGTGGTGGGGAAGAGAGACAGAGACAGACAGACAGACAGACAGACAGAGAGGGGGAATGAGAGAGAGAAGGGGGGGGGGGGGGGGGGGGAGAAGAGAGAGATTTATAGGCCGAAACACCTAAGCATGATATAAAATCTTGGGAAGAGAGAGAGAGGGGGGGAGAGAGAGGTGATGAGAGACAGAGACATATACAAACTGACAGACAGAAGACTGATAAATCAATCCAGTGCGCTCTGTATCAATATATCACAGTTCAGGGCTTTCCTCTCTAGGAGAGAGAGAGAGATACGGGCCAAGTATGCATGTGTGGGGGAAGCAGGACGTTTGCGCTTGTCGCCCGGAGGAAGAAGCATCCCCTTTCTCTGCGTTTTCCCTGCGGACTGGGGACAGCTTCACGTGATGTCTGGCTCTCTGAGACTTAAGCTATCATTACAGGCTGCCCACCGTTTCGGTCTTTCATTAGAAGTAATTTTTCAAGACTTTTTTTTCTTCTATAAAATGCAGCTTGTTTCGTCATATTGAGATGGCGAAATTGATATGATCACATTTTCGACTGTTTGAAGTTGTTGGATCTTGACTTTAAATTTGCACGTTGTAGGGGAAAAAAGGCGCAAACAGACAAAACAAAAGAGTACCCAGACAAATTATTAAAGGAACATTTAGAAACTAAAACTAGAACAAAGGAACATTTAGAAAGTAAAACGTTGCCCTTACAAATACAAACACACTATAAGCGTTCAGAAAACAGACCCCTAGAAATAAGGAAAGATCAAACGGTTACACAATCAACCGAAGCCAACAAAACAAATAATGTGCTCGCTTACAAACAAGCAAAATGAATAAACAAAAGGCAAATGTGTCTAAACAATTAACACTAAAAATTAAGACTATCCCTCCCTCCCTCCCTCCTTCCCTACAAATGCGTATGCAAACTGTTCTCCAACGTTAAGTCAACCAGCATTTTAGTGCTATTTTTGCATCGGATATTGCACCTTTTGGGGACCGGATAGCTCAGTGGTCAGAGCACTCGCTCTCTCCTATATAAGTTTAAGCAGCATTCTCTCTTGGGTCGGTAACCGTTCGTATGCATTGGCTTCAGTACAGCCTCTAAGTTAATTCAACTGTAAATGGGTACCTGCCTTTTTTAGGATCAGGGGAGGTAAAGAAGCAAGGGAGAGAAGGTGCGCGCCTCCCGTAAAAATGCTGGCCCCTGTAGAAGCTGAGGTCTCTGACACCTTCCCAAAGTTTGCATAGGTTATGGGAAGAATATCTTAACCTTCTCACTAAACCTTTCCTAACACGTTGAAATCAATATATCTACCAGCATAATTTTGTTCGTTTAAATAATGTTTGTTCAGAAAGAAAGAAACGCGCATTACATACACATGAATGGTACAAAACACCAACACGCAAATAGCTTGCAGAAAACATTAAAGTGAACAAGCTCTTTGGCATGCTTTGGTTGTTGCTGTGTGCTTCCCAGCTTAACCTTATTGACACCATCCAAAGTATACGCTCTTGTCTTATTTATCCAGCCTGAAAATGGCTATGAGACCGAAAGTTAAGTACTTTCTGGACAAGAAGATTGTGTGTATGGTTGTTTTTGAAGTACCTCACCATAAATTCAGCCATATTCCGGTTTCAGAGGATTTTTAATGGAGGGTGCGTGTTGTTATGCTAAGAGTGGGTCATCAATGAAGACAACTTCAACTTAACCTGTCAGAGCATGAAAAGGTAAAGATAAAGATGTTCCCATAACCTATGGGGTCGTTGTGTGGTAGCACGATGTAACAGACCTCAACTTCTCTAGGGGCCAGGATATTGAAGACGGTACCTATCTCCTCTCCCTCGCTGCTTTACCTTCCCTGACTCTAAAGCATTGCAACAATTGTTAAGACAGGGCGTGGTGCTTTCTGCCGATACATCGACAACTGACACGGCTTTACTTCAAGCCTGGGCCTAACATGGGTTTCAACTGTGATTTTCTCTTGTGAGTTCTTTCCACTAATGATGCACAGATACAACACCATCGATCATGTTGTTGTAGAGCCCTGCCGACCACAGAGACTATAACAATGGTTAAAATGTAAAATCTTGAATAAAAACTGTGCAACTATGTACAGATAAAAACCAGATATAAAAATCAAGTCTACTGTCGTTCCTCGTAGCACAGATACACATCATTGAACACATCTGTCTGGGAATTGGGGGAGGGGTGGGGTAAGGGGAGGGAGAGCTCAGTAGTGACAGCATTATGCTCTCAATCTCCGGGCCCAGGATCCAGTCACCACGGAGGTGCTTTGTTTAGTTGGTTTAGGGAATGTCACCCAGGAGTCACCATCAGTACAGACTCCACTCCCCCAAGACTCCTTCCGATGAGGACCCACGTGTGAACGCTCACAGAACATCTTGCACACATTTAGAAAACCCCGTTCCGCCTTTTGGAAGAGTAGACCACTTTTTTGTGCCGGTAGGAACGAACGACATGTCTTTTATTCAATTGTACACAGGTGTCTTAATTAAACACCATCTTTGAAGTTGAAATGCGGCTACCTTAATGGTGGGATATTTCTTTTTAATAACCGTTCGCATACACACAACTCTCACAATTTGGTGAATCTCAGAGCTCTAGCCGAGGAACGAAACAAAACAACAAACAAAAACAACAACAACAATAGCAACACCCCAAAAGAGCGGGGGCGGAATAGCCTAGTGGTTAGAACATTGCGCTCGCAATCTGACCACCCGGGTTCGATTCCCGTTCAAGGGGGATATTTTCCCCCTGGAGTTAACATCAGTGCCGACTCCACTCTCCCCAAAAGTCCTCCGGATGAGACTATAAACCGAGGCCCCGTATGCGAACGTACGCAGAACACCTTGCGCACACGTTAAATCCTCATGTCCCGCTTTTCGTAAGAGTAGGCCATTGTGTGCCGGTGGAAACAGATGACAAAATTTACAAAACCGCATACACACAGGAAATGGATGTTAAAAAAAAACCCTCACATAAGTGCTTATTTCATTATCCTCGATATAAAAGAATAAAAAAGAAATACAAATAGCATAAAACATCTCCCTAGTGATGGGTAAACTAACACACAGCAGTTGGAGTAGGCTCACGGGTGAAGCATTAAAGTGGCCAGATCACCTGGCTGTACGGTATAGTACAGGACAGGACAGGACAGCTGGGATAATGACCACCACCTTAACGGTTTCAGAACTGGCTGCCTGTGCTCTTCAACGGGTCACGTAGTCAGTCCACTGTACTGTCTGCTTGAGGGAAATGAAGTAAGGGGTTTTCCTTTTTTTTGTTTTGGAGTTAGGGTTCAATGCTAGTTTGAAGAGGTAAGACTGTCACGATTCGGTGAGGTAGGAACGGTTGAAATGACTGTCTTGTGTGTCTACCTCTGTGTGTGTGTGTGTGTGTGTGTGTGTGTGTGTGTGTGTTGTGTGTGTGTGTGTGTGTGTGTGTGTGTGTGTGTGTGTGTGCGCGTGCGTGTGTGTGTGTGTGTGTGTGTGTGTGTGTATGTGTGTTGTGTCCCCCGCGCGCGTGTGCGTATGTGTGTGTCTATCTGTCTATCTCTCTCAATCTCTCTCTGTCTCTCTGTGTCCGTCTCTCTCTGTCCTTCTGTGTCTGTCTATAATTATGCCTGTCTGTCTGTCTCTGTCTGTCTGTCTCTCTGTCTGTGTCTGGCTGGCTGTATGTCTGTCAGTCTGTCTGTCTATCTCTGTCTGTCTGTCTCTGTCTGTCTCTGTCTCTGTGTCTGTCTGTCTGTCTGTCTCTCTCTCTCTCTCTCTGCCATGCTCGACTCGAGAGACAAGCACACAAGCACACGTATGTGCACGATCCGACTGAATATGATACTCATAAACTATAATATGTAATGAGCTGTGACAAAACAGAGCCCATATTTGTTATGGTGTCCGTATTATATCAAACTCTCCGCGTTGTGATCGATTCGTTTCTTCGCCATTAAATGCTTAATGAGCTGTTCAGCTTAAGAGTGATATCTTTTGCTTATTGTTCATTGCTCTCTCTCTTCACTGTTCACTGTTCATTGCTCTCTCTCTGTTCACTGTTCATTGCTCTCTTTCTTTCTTTCCCTCTCCCTCACTCTCACTGTTCACTGCTCCTCTCTCTCTCTCTCTCTCTCTTGCTCTCTCTCTCTCACTCTCCCTCTCTCTCTCTCTCTCTCTCTCTCTCTCTCTTATGCATGTACGGTGTCGTTAAGTGATGATAGTCGTAAAGTGGTCAAGCTCAACAGAGATAAGAACGTCTATCGATTCGCCTCTCCCGCTCGGTGTGGTAACGTTGTGAAGATTGCTGCGTACCGTATTTTTTGTTTTTGTTTTTGCCTTATTTGTTTGTTTGTTTGTATTTTTTGTTTTTGGCATAAGAAACGTATGTATTCTGCAGAAAATGCGTCAACCATTCCGCATTCATTATCAGTGGATCTTAATAAAGGATCATCCTCTTGCTAGTAATACATACCAACACCTATCTTTGATGCGTGTCAAACTCAAAAGGGTTTTCTGAATAAAGTTCGGAAGTATTCTTTGACATGCGCAGACTCAGCTGAGTTTTTATTGAACTAATGTCTTTTTGCTGTTGTTGCTGTTGCTGTTGTTGTTGCTGTTGCTGTTGCTGCTGCTGCTGCTGCTGCTGCTGCTGCTGCTGCTGCTGCTGATGATGATGATGATGATGATGGTCCTTGGCTAGAGCTCCAAGGATGGTTCATGAATGGTGAGATTTTGCGTATGCGACGGGGTTTTCTTTAACCTACCGTTAATGAAACCGCATTCCGACTTTGTTTTTTTTTCTCTTGGCGTTATTGTAAGCTGTGTTTATATCTGTTTTGAAACAGAGACAAACATTGCTTGTGCTAAGCAGTTTAAAGATAACTAATCTTTTTTTTTTTTTTTTTTTTTTTTTTTTGGGGGGGGGGTTGCTCATAGAGCAGGTTTTTGCATGTTGAAGTTGAAGGTCTTGTACCAGTTAGGGACAAGAGAAGCACTTAAGGACACCGCAGTCCTGCAAAAAAGTGTGCTAGTGCATGTTGCCTACAGAGCTGATCCATAGTTATGATTATGCCCTGTGTTATTATTGTAAGCTGATTATTTCTGCTGGGCAAAGCACGATATGGCCAGAGGGAGGAAGAGGGAGGGGAAAGGGAGAGAGAGACAGAGAGAGAGAGAGAGGGAGAGAGAGAGACGAGGGAGGAGGAGAGAGAGAGAGAGAGAGAGAGAGAGAGGAGGGAGGGAACAGGAGTAAGAGGGGATGGAGGAAAGGAATGAGAGAGAGAGAGAGGGACAAAGACAATGATAAATTCTTTTATTTCGAGGATAATGAATAAGCACCCATGTGCCCTTTTACATCCAGTCCCCGCCCCTAGGGATATATATGATAATAAAGTAAAATAAAGCCCATGCCAATATACTCACACAGTAAACGGGAAGAAAAATATCTAAGCACCCAAAACCCTCACAAAAATCACCAAAGGAGAGGTTAAAAAAGGAAACAACAAGTAATAAAGGAGGCAAAACAGAGCAAAACAAAAACCCACACAGAAAAACCAAAAAAGACCCCAATAGCAAAGAAGCCAAGAGCAAAATAAAAGCAGGAACAACAGCAAGGGGAGAGAAGACAACCAAATAGTTCCCCCCCCCCCTTCTCCAAGAAAACCAAACCAAAACAGAACATAAAATACCCAAACCAAAAGAAAACCAAACCAAAACAAACCTAAAAACCTCCAAAACATAAAGGAGAACAAACCAGGAGGAAGAGGAAGAAAGAGAGAGAGAGAGAGAGAGAGAGAGAGAGAGGAGAGGAGGAGAGAGAGAGAGAGAGAGATGGAGAGAGAGATGAGAGAGAGAGAGAGAGTGAGAAGAGTGAGAGGGAGAGACAATGAGAGAGGTCACAGAGAAAGACAGAAGGAGAGAAAGTAGAAGAAAAGAAGAAGAAGAACCAGGAAGAAAACAAATAACTAGACATCCCCACAGTCGGAATGCGGCTACCTTAATGGTATGTAAACAAACAAACAAACAATAAACTGGTTATAATTATACTCAAAATCTCACCATTGGTGAACTTCAGAGCTCTAGCCGAGGAACGAAAAAATAAATTGCATCAAGTTTCCATAACTACAAGTGAAAACTGCTCTTGGATTTGGCTAATTTCGCATCTCGTTGAATTTAAAATCATGACATAATTATACGTAGCATTACTATGACTTCAGACGATTTTGTTTGTGTGTGTGTGCTTTACTAGAGAGTACAGGTTGTGATGTTACTTCGATAACTTAAGCTAATTTTCAAGATAAAACAACATCTGAATGTATACATAATCCTTGGTACGTTGCTGTCCTCTGTCTCGTTCTCTCAAGTCAAGTCAAGTCAAAAACACTTTAATCACACCATGAGGGGCAGTTACAATACTGACAGGCACATTGATACGTATAATAATCTAGAAAGATACAAGAAAGATACATTTCATATTGGTTTGAATATTTCAACATAACATCAAATAACAATATCACACACACACATACACGCACGCACGCACACACATGCGCGCGCACAAACACACACACACACACATACACACACGCGCGTGCGCAAACAGGATAGCCTGGTGGTTAGAGTGATGTCTTCGTGTTCTGCTGACCCGGGTTCAATTCTCGTTCAAGAGGATTTTTCCTCTGGAGTTAACATCAGTGCCGACTCCACTCTCCCCAAAAGTCCTTTGGGTGAGATTAGAAACCGAGGTCCCGTGTGCTAACGCACGCAGAACATCTTGTGCACACGTTAAATCCTGTTCCGCTTTTCGGAAGAGTAGGCAATTGTGTGCCGATGGAAACGGATGAGAGAATTTACATAACTGCATGCACACGGGGATTGATGAAAACAAGCACATGAGTGCTTATTCCATTATCCTCGAAATAAAAAAAGAAATAAATAAATGAAATAATAAATGAATAAATAGCTAAAACACACACACACACACACACACACACACACACACACACACACACACCACACACACACACACACACACACACACACACACATATACACACACTGCTCTGTATGAAAAATCCGTTACACTTCAAACCCACACTTACTATGTGTTCCATGATTACACGTCTGTAGTTTGCTGTGCTCCAGAACTCTGGAGAACATCTTTCACGCTTATTTTATTTTATTTTTATTTTATTTATTCTTTTATATCGAGGATAATGGAATAAGTACTTATGTGCTTTTTTACATCCAGTACCCGTGTGCATGCTGTTTTGAAAATTTTGTCATCCGTTCCCAGGGCACACAATGGCCTACTCTTAGGAAAAGCGGAACAGGATTTAACGTGGGCGTAAGATGTTCTGCGTGCGTTCGAACACGGGGCCTCGGTTTATTGTCTCATCCGAAGGACGTTTTTGGGAGAGTGGAGTCTGCACTGATGTTAACTCCAGGGGAAAATATCCCCTTGAATGGGAATTGAACCCGGGTCGTCAGATTGCGAGCGCAATGTTCTAACTACTAGGCTATCCCGTCCCCCAGATGTTCTTAGATGTAGAGAATCTGTTTATGAGAAGAAAAAAACCCAACAATCTTAAACCTCATCGATTTATTCAGATGGTTCGTCAAGCAATAACCATATGGTTTTTAATTCTAGCGGATTGGTGGTCTTCATTATACCTTGGGGCGAGGCTCTTGTGTGTGTGTGTGTTGTGTGTTTGTGTGTTGTGGTTGTGGGTGTGTGGTGTGTGGGGTGTGCGTTTTTTATTTTTATTTTTTTTATTTATTCTTTTATATCGAGGATACGAAATAGGCACTCAGTGTTTTTTACACCAGTCCCCGTGTGTATCGGTTTTGAAAATTATGTGTGTGTATGTGGAGTGGTTTGTGCGGTGTATCGTGGGGGGCGTGTGTTTTGTGTGTTTTTTTTGTTGCGTGCGGTGTGTTGTGTGTGTTTTTTGTTGTT
>CM054155.1:16995590-17003090 GCA_028751875.1 Rapana venosa | reverse complement strand
GAACAGAGAGAAGAAGAAAGAACAGAAGAAAGAATAGAAGAGATACAGATAAAGAAAAGGGGACAGAGCAATAAGAAGAGATATGAAACAGACAGACCGAGACGACAGATAGAGAAATTGATAGACAAGATAGAATAGTTAGATGCGAGACAGAGGATAGAAAAATCAAACAAGAAAAAAACATAAAAAAGCAATAACAAAACAAGAACAACACAGAGAAAGAACAGCAACACATAACAACAGCAATACAACACAACATAATACCCTCATTACCACCACATACCAACAGACAACAACAAAATGATATTAAGCATGAACAAGTAGTAACAAAACTCAAACAAAAAAAACAAAAAACATAACAAAAAAGACAACAAGAAAAAACCAACACATAGTAAACACATAACAGCAACAACAACTACAACTAACATAAACATCAACACACATACACCACCACACAAAACCAACACACAAAACAAACACACTACATAGAAAGTGCAACTTTAAACATACAACACAAACCACACACACAAAACAACAAAACAACAAACTAAAACAAAAAACCCCACAAAACAACATAATACACCAACCACACACACCACCACACCACCACACCACACACACACACACACACACACACACACCACACACACACACACACACACACACACACACACACACACACACACACACACACCAACTCCGTCCTTTAATTTAGCAACACAGGAGGGGGATTTTAAACTAAAACCCACTCTCTGTCATCAACATCCTAATACTGCTTCATCCTCCCTCTCTCCCTCTTTTTTTTTCCCTCCACGCAAGAGTGCGCAATTAGAGAACTGGAGAAATAAAATACGGCAACCCCCCCCCCAAAAAAAAAAGACCCCACACACAAAAAAGAGGAAAAAAAAGAGAAAGAAAAAAACACACCAACAACATGTAAACTTGAATGCACTCTAGTAAGAACACAAAGTAAAGGATTAGAACTGGCACGTATAACGCGGGTTTGTGTCTTGAGTCGGGGTCTTTTTTGTGTGTGTCTTGCGTGTCTGTCTGTCTGCCTGTCTGTCTGTCTGTCTGTCTATGTGTTTGTCTTTGGATCTCTCTTGGGTTTTTTTGTTTCTGTTTTTTGTTTTGTTTTGTTTTTGGTATTTTGTGGGGTTTTTTGTTTGTTTGTTTGTTTTGTTTTTTTTGGGGGGTTGCCTATATCTACTTCTGAGCTGTCTCTCTGTATCTGTTATTTCTTTGTTGATCTCTGACTCTGTTCTTATCCGTCTTTGTTTATCTCTGTCTCTTTGTCTGTTTCTCTGTCTGTCTGTCTGTTTGTTTGTCTGTCTGTCGGTCGGTCGGTTTGTCTCTTCAATCTCTCTGTTTCTCTCTGTGTGTCTCTCTGTGTATCTCTGTGTCTTTCTCTGTTTCTGACTGTATCTCTGTCTCTGTCTGTCTGTTTGTCTCTCTTTCTCCCTCCCTCTCTCTCTCTCTCTCTCTCTCTCTCTCTCTCTCTTCTCTCTCTCTCTCCCTACCTCCCTCTACTAAAACACCCACAGTCTCCACCTACTATTCTGCACAATGTCTAGAAAGATGATATTTCTTGTAATTGACCATCCACGCCAACAAACGATGTCGCAAGGTTCATTCCAAAACTTAAAATCTTTTGTTTCTTTTTTTAGCTAACCTCTTTAGACACCCGAGACAGTTAAAACAAAGACTTTATCAGCAGTCGCTACTGTTTGAGTAACTTTTCTACTTTATATTTTCCAAAAAAGTAACAGAGAGACTATAATAATAATAATAATAATAATAATAATAATAATAATAATAATAATAATAATAATGTATGGCAAACATGGTATAATTTCCAAGAAGAAGCAAGAACCTTTTTTTCTTTTCCTTTGGCTATCAAGCTTAGTAATGACATTGCCATGTCTGCACTTGAACTTTGTATACTGCAGTATCACTTGCAGCAAAAACCTTATCGTGCCTACTGGCTATTAAAACTTAGAATGCCACGTATTACACAGACTGCCCCCTTGAAGCGTTGAAATTCTAGGCTACAGTGTCACTTTACCATGCAGGTACTTACGCTTACTTACTTTACTTTTTGTTTTCCATTTGGTAGCTGGATCTCTTTTTCTACAGCCTTTAAATGACTTCGTGGTCGTTGGGATTAAAACCTGCATAAAAAAAATGATACCAGCCCCCTCCCCTCCCCCTACCCTCTTCTTCTCCGCCAAAAGATTTTTTTGGGGTGCGTTGGTACACGGGAGCTCGTTCCATAGTCTCATCTGAAGGACTTTTGCAGGGATGGAGTCAGCACTGATGTTAACTCTAGTAGGGGAGGGTAGGGGGTGGTAGGTGGAATTCCCTTGAACTGGTGTCTCTGTGGTGGTGGCTAGGCTCAAACCCGCGCCGTCAGTTCTCCAGTGCAAAGTTGTAACCACCAGGCTCTCCCCTTCCCCGTCAAGCCTCATTCGACAAGTGGGTCAGTGGGTCAGCGGGTCAGCTGGCCAAACATGACACAGATCTCCGATTAAAACTTTAGTACCCTGACAAGATGACACTGCTGTCCTTTGATGCCACACTTCTTCTGAGTATTTGCAGGAGGAGGAAGACGGAGAAGCAAAGAGAACGAACGGGAAAAGCGGCAACGGTGGACAATTGACACAGAAACTATAAAGCAGAAAGCCGAACGTGGAATGCGTGTGACATACTTGGTAATATCTTGTAAAGAAAAAACAAGTAAAAAGTAACAAACAAACAAAAAACCCTCAACACACAAACAACAAACTTCTTCCTCGGATGCTCAGACAGCAACTCTTGTCTGTCCTATGAGGCGAAAATGCGTTGCGTTGCCGTTAAGCGCCTGACAAGTCAGGCCCGACACATCCCGACTTCGGCATGAGAGACAACTGCTATGCTTTCTTTGTTGTTTTGTTGTTGTTGGTTTTTTTAAACTAAACTTTAAAAAAAGGCTGTAGAACGGACCAAGAAAGCAAAAAACAATTTAAAAAAATAAACAAGAAGGAGGTGACAGGAAGAAAAAATAAAAGAACAAGTTAGAAACAAAGAGAAGGGTAGAAAAGGGATAATTCCTAGCCCAGAATTTCCAGAAGGTGGGGATGTTGTTTATACTGACAGGACCCTGGCATCCCCCCCCCCCCCCAAAAAAAAAAAAAGACAACAACAATAAAAGAAAATGTCAGTGACGCACTCCACGGCTCCTTCAGGAGCAATTTGAAGACAGAAAATCCCCGAAGTCGGAATACTGTTACCTAAAGGTATGTGTGTGTGTGTGTGTGTGTGTGTGTGTTGGGGGGGGGGGGTAGGGGGTGGGAGGTGGGAATGGTCGCATACGCAAAAATCTCACCATTGGTGAACCTTGGATTTCTAGCCGAGAAACGAAAAGAAAAAAAAAGAAAGGAAGGAAGAAAGACAGACAGAGAGAGAGAAAGAAAGCAAGAAAGCAAGAAAGAAAGAAAGAAAGAAAGAAAGTAAGCAAACAAGCAAGAAAACAAGAAAGAAAGAGAGAAAGAAAGAAAGAAAGAAAGCAACAAAACAAGAAAGAAAGAAAGAAAGAAAGAAAGCAAGAAAGCAAGAAAGAAAGAGAGAAAGAAAGAAAGTAAGCAAACAAGCAAGAAAACAAGAAAGAAAGAGAGAAAGAAAGAAAGTAAGCAAACAAGCAAGAAAACAAGAAGGAAAGAGAGAAAAAAGAAAGAAAGTAAGAAAGAGAGAAAGAAAGAAAGCAAGCAAACAAGCAAGCAAACAAGAAAGAAAGAGAAAAAGAAAGCAAGCAAGCAAGCAAGAAAGAAAGAAAGAAAGAAAGCATGCAAGCAAGCAAGCAAGCAAGAAAAAAAAAGAAAGAAAGAAAGAAAGAAAGAAAAAAAAAAGAAAGCAAGAAAGAAAGCAAACAAGACAGAAAGAAAGAAACTCAAACTCGAACGCAAATTCGAAATGGTTTATTCAGTATAGGCTATGGCCCCTTACTGAAGGGGGTACATACAATACACCAGCTTCAAAGCCAAGCAAACGTCAAGTTTTTCCAATCTTAAATTAATCTGTAAACTTGTCACTTTCAATATGTAGATTAACATAAAGCGCAGAATATTTTTGACGGGACATAGTTTAAGTAACCTGAAAAAAAGAGAAAATTTTCACTGTTTTGATTAGATGCATTCCAGTTGTGTTATCTATGAGCTGTATACAAATACACAAAGAAAGCAAGAAAGAAAGAGAGAGAGAGAGAGGAGAGAGAGAGAGAGAAGAGAGAGAGAGAGAGAGAGAGAGAGAGAGAGAGAGAGAGAGAGAGAGAGAGAGAAAGAAAAGAAAGAAAGAAAGAAAGAAAGAAGAGCATGAGGCTATACAGTGAAAAAGTTTGGTTTTTTTTTTTTTCTTTTTTGCTTTCTTTTTGTCTGTTGTGTCTCGGGTTGGGGTTTTTGGGGGGGTTTCATTTTAGATTGGATTTTTGTGTCTTTTTTTTTGTTTTTTTTGCTTTTTGGGCGACGACGTGAGGTGACAGGGTATGAAGAAGGCCGACAATTCTTGTCATTCCGAGAGACATTAACCTGTCAGTAGCGTGTCCAGTATGAACGTGTTACGTGACATTCTATTTCTTACTTAACACAATAATAGCAGTGATGGATATTGGGTTTCTTTTACAGGCAGGACAGAGAGAGAAGAAACAAAGAGAAAGAGACAAAGAGAATAAAAACACACGATCACTTTTTTATGAAAAGTTGGGTTGTTTTTAAAAAAATATAATGATGTTGCTGACAAGAGAGCGAGAGAGCGAGAGAGAGAGAGAGAGAGAGAGAGGAGAGAGAGAGAGAGAGAGTGTGTGTGGGTGTGTGTGTGTGTTTGTTTGCGTGTATGTGTGCTTTGTGTGAATGCTTTTTTAAAATTATATTGCTGACACGAGAGAGAGAGTATTTCCTCAACGTATTCAAAACTTATTCATTGTTTCATCAACAAAGCCAGTGTTTGATAGATTGCTTTAAAACAACGAAACACCGCCCCCCCGCCCCCCCCCCCCCCCCCCACCCCTCATCCAAACGTTTTCAGAGTCAGAACACAATGTAATTATAAAGAGAAAGAAAAAGAGTGCAAAACGAGTATTGTGTCATATTTTCCAGATCATGGTTTTTATAATTGCTTCCAGGCTGCTGAATACATCACTGAAGTAAATGCTTGACATAATTATTGTGTAAGCAAAGAAAACAATATTATGTAAGAAAGAAAACCGTTAGCAGCGTGTTGACAGCTTTTTAAAAATATCTTATATATAAAAAAATACAACTCGATATCTTGGTGAACATTGTTTTCCAAAGGTTGTATAACTGCTATAAAAAATGTGAAAAAATTCCAGATTACTTTTTTCGCCTTTTTATCACTCAGAGAAGGGTGATTCTTTCAGAAATGTTTAAGTTATGCATGACAAAAACACGAGGGAGAATTCGAAGAAGAATGTGAAGAATTTGAAAAAGAAGAATTTGAAGAATTTGAAGAAGAAGAAGAAGAAAAAGAAGAAGAAGAAGAAGAAGAAGAAGAAGAAGAAGAAGAAGAAGAATTGAAGAAGAAGAATTTGAAGAAGAAGAAGAATTTGAAGAAGAAGAATTTGAAGAATTTGAAGAATTTGAAGAAGAAGAATTTGAAGAATTTGAAGAATTTGAAGAAGAAGATGAATTTGAAGAATTTGAAGAAGAAGAAGAAGAAGAAGAAGGGGAAGAAGAAGAGGAAAGAGGAAGATAAAGACAGATTTGAAAAATGTTAAGTGTTTGAAGAATTTGAAGAAGAAAAAAAAAAGAAGAAGAAGAAGAAGAAGAAGAAGAAGAACAACAACAACAAGGACAAGAACAAGAAGAACAATAACAATAACACAATTGACGAAAAAAGACAAGAAAAAACGGACCACACAGACAGACAAAAGGGTTAACCAACAAAAACTGAGCAGATATATAACTACCCACAGAGAGAGACAAATACACAGACAAAAAAATCCTCCACCCAAAATATAAAAACACAGATAAAATACAGACAAACAGACATACAGAGATAGATAGGCGCCTAGATCCCGACACAAGCACACCAGACACACACAGATCTGGACAATGTCACAAAGACAGGAAGACAGAGAGAAGGGACCGATAAAAATGGAAGGATACTTTGTCTGAAAACACAGCTTGAATAAATCTAGTATGGCGACTTATGCAAAAAAGCAGCGTGGGTTGATACAATGATACACGATAGTAAGTCTGAATCATAGCTTAGATAATTCTATAGCGACTTATGCAAAAAAAGCAGTGTGGGTGGACAAAATTATACAACAGTTTGTCTGAATCGAGGTTTGAATAATTCTAGTATGGGGATTTGTACGAAAACCAGCGTGGATACATAAAATGAAACAATAGTTTAAGGAGGAGGGTGACAGGATGGTTCAGAAATTTACCTGCCACCAAGTGAACCGTGAGGTTCTGGGTTCGATTCCCAGCCTCGCCTTTTCTTTCTTCCGATTTTGACAATACAATCGAAGTGAATTATCAAAGTCCTTCGAATGAGACTATAAACCGAGGCTCGGTATGCAAATGCACGCAGAACATCTTGCGTACACGTTAAAAAAACAGAAACCCGTTCTGTCTTTCAGAAGAGTAAGCCATTGTGTGCGTGTAGGAACGGATGACCTAAAATACCAAAAAACCCCACAACCAACCATACAACAGCATTCACCCAGGTGTTGTACGTGTTTAGAAAGATCCAGGCAGTCAGAATGCCGCTATCTAAATGGTGGGGAGGAAAAGCGGCTGCACATACAAAAATCTCACCATTGGTGAACCTCGGAGCTCTAGCAACTAGCTGTCTGTCTGTCTGTCTGTCCGTCTGTCTGTCTGTCTATATGTCTGTCTGTCTTTCTGTCTGTCTGTCTGTCTGTCTGTCACTCTCTCTCTAACACGGGGGCTGGATGAAAAAAGCACATAAGTGCTTATTCCAGTATCCTCTATATAAAATAACACATAATAATAAAAACAATCTCTCTCTCTCTCTCTCTCTCTCCTCTCTCTTCTCTCTCTCTCTCTCTCTCTCTCTCTCTTCTCTCTCTCTCTCTCTCCTTTTCTGTGCTTATGGACAACTGCTTGACAATTTATGCCATTGATGCCTGGTTAAAATCTTCCCTGCAAGGGATAGAAGGTCTGCAGCTATTATTTGTTTTCTTTTTCTTCCGATTTTGCTTCCTTTTTTAAAAACATAAATCAATGACTAGCTATGAGATCTGCATTATCGTGGAGGAAGACATGATTGATTGTTTTTCAAGGGATGGTTTTTTTGGGGGTTTTTTTAGTTATTGATGCATACTGGTAGTTTTGTGATGCTATCGTGTTGTGTTGGTTTTTCATATTTGTTCTCTATATGGTTGCCATATTATGTGATAGAATCACATATTCACTGCATTTATTCTTCTATAATCAGGTGTACTTGAAAACCCTGTCAGTGTAACTATAAATCACAACTGGC
>CM054155.1:16985590-16990590 GCA_028751875.1 Rapana venosa | reverse complement strand
AGAAATCAGTTCTTTCATTTTCCGGAGGAGAATAAGATCATTTGTCATGTTTTGAATTAGTTGCAAGAAAGATGTAACACGTTCAAATGCCTCTTATAGGGTTTTAAATAAGCGTCACCTTGGCTTATCTTGCCTTGTCTTGCCCTGCCTTGCCTTGACTTGCCCTGCCCTGATTAGCCCTGCCCTGCCCTGTCCTGCCTTATCTTCCCTTGCCTTGCCTTGCCCTGCCCTACCTCATCCTGCCCTGCCCTGCCCTGCCCTGCCCTACCCTACCTTACCCTGCCTTGCCTTGCCCTGCCCTGCCCTGCCCTGCCCTGCCCTGCCCTGCCCTGCCCTGCCTTGCCTTGCCTTGTCCTGCCCTACTCTACCCTACCCTACCTTACACTGCCCTGCCCTGCCCTGCCCTGCCCTGCCCTGCCCTGCCCTGCCCTGCCCTGCCCTGCCTTACCTTACCTTGCCTTGCCTTGCCTTGCCTTGCCCTATCTCACCCTACCCTGCCCTGCCCTGCCCTGCCCTACCCTACCTTACCCTGCCCTGCCCGGCCTTACCTTACCTTGCCTTGCCTTGCCTTGCCCTGCCCTGCCCTGCCCTGCCTTCCTTACCTTGCCTTGCCTTGCCTTGCCTTGCCTTGCCTTGCCTTGCCTTGCCTTGCCTTGCCTTGTCTTGCCTTGCCATGCCTTGCCTTGCCTTGCCATGCCATGCCATGCGTTGCCTTGCCTTGTCTTGTCTTGCCTTGCCCTGCCCTGCCCTGCCTTCCTCGGTCCTGCCCTGCCCTGCCCTGCCCTGCCCTGCCCTGCCCTGCCCTGCCTTACCTTACCTTGCCTTGCCTTGCCTTGCCTTGCCCTATCTCACCCTACCCTGCCCTGCCCTGCCCTGCCCTACCCTACTGTCCCTGCCTGCCTGGCCTTACCTTCTTGCCTTGCCTTGCCTTGCCCTGCCTGCCCTCCTGCCTTGCTTACCTTGCTTGCTTGCCTTGCCTTGCCTTGCCTGCTTGCCTTGCTTGCTTGCCTTGCCTTGCCTTGCCTTGCCTTGCATGCTTGCTTGCTTGCATGCCTGCCATGCGTTCCTTGCCTTGTCTTTCTTGCCTTCTCTGCCTGCTGCCTTGCTCGGTCTTCCCTGCTGCCTGCCCTGCTCTGCCCTGCCCTGCCCTGCCTTGCCTTCTTTGCTTGCCTTGCTTGCTTGCCTTGCCTTGCGTTGCCTCTTGCCAAATTACGTTTTTGTAGAGCTATCTGTGATATCTCTTCTTTTCTTCTCTTTCAATTGTTCTTCTTCTTCTTTGCATTCTCGCTTCTTCGCATTCTTTTTTCGTTGTGTCGTCATCGTCTTCTTCATCATTGTCATTTTCTTCTTCTTCTTCTTCTTCTTCTTCTTTCTTCTTCTTCTTCTTTCTTCTTCTTCTTCTTCTTCTTCTTCTTCTTCTTCTTCTTCTTTGCATTCTTCTTCTTTGCATTCTTCTTCTTCTTCTTTGCATTCTTCTTCTTTGCATTCTTCTTCTTGCTTCTCTTCTCTTCTTCTTCTTCTTCTTCTTCTTCTTCTTCTCTTCTTCTTCTTTCTCTTCTTCTTCTTCTTCTTTTGCATTCTTCTTCTTTGCATTCTTCTTCTTCTTCTCTTCTTCTTCTTCTTCTTCTTCTTCTTCTTCTTTGCATTCTTCTTCTTTGCATCTTCTTCTTTCTTCTTCTTCTTCTTCTTCTTCTTCTTCTCTTCTTCTTTTCTTCTTCTCTTCTTCTTCATTCTTCCTTCTTCTTCTTCTTCTTCTTTCTTCTTCTTCTTCTTTGCATTCTTCTTTGCATTCTTCTTTGCATTCTTCTTTGCATTCTTCTTTGCTTCTTCTTGCATTCTTCTTCTTTGCATTCTTCTTCTTCTTTCTTTGCATTCTTCTTCTTTTCTTCTTTTGCATTCTTCTTCTTTGCATTTCTTCTTCTTCTTCTTCTTCTTCTTCTTCTTCTTCTTTTCTCTTCTTCTTCTTCTTCTGCTTCTTCTTCTTTTTCTTCTTCTTTTTTCTTCTTCTTTGCATTCTTCTTTGCATTCTTCTTCTTCTTCTTTGCATTCTTCTTCTTTGCATTCTTTCTTTGCATTCTTCTTTCTTGCATTCTTCTTCTTCTCTTTGCTTCTTCTTCTTTGCATTCTTCTTCTTCTTCTTCTTCTTCTTCTTTCTTCTTCTCTTCTTCTTCTTCTTCTTCTTCTTTTGCATTCTTCTTCTTTGCATTTTCTCTTCTTCTTCTTTGCATCTTCTTCTTCTTCTTCTTCTTCTCTTCTTTGCATTCTTTTCTTCTTCTTCTTTGTCTTCTTCTTCTTTTCTTCTTCTTCTTTTTCTTCTTTCTTCTTCTTCTTCTTCTTCTTCTTCTTCTTCTTCTTCTTCTTCTTCTTTCTTCTTCTTCTTCTTTGCATTCTTCTTTGCTTCTTCTTGCATTCTTCTTCTTCTTCTTCTTTGCATTCTTCTTCTTTGCATTCTTCTTCTTCTTCTTCTTTGCATTCTTCTTCTTCTTCTTCTTCTTGCATCTCTTCTTTGCATTCTTCTTCTTCTTCTTCTTTGCATCTTCTTCTTCTTCTTTGCATTCATCTTCTTCTTCTTCTTCTTCTTTGCATTCTTCTTCTTCTTCTTCTTCTTCTTCTTCTTCTTCTTCTTCTTCTTTCTTCTTCTTCTTCTTCTTCTTTTGCTTCTTTCTTCTTCTTCTTCTTCTTCTTCTTCTTCTTCTTCTTCTTCTTCTTCTTTCTTTCTTCTTCTTTCTTCTTCTTCTTCTTCTTCTTTGCATTCTTCTTCTTTGCATTCTTCTTCTTCTTCTTTGCATTCTTCTTCTTCTTCTTTGCATTCTTCTTCTTCTTCTTGATTCTTCTTCTTCTTCTTTTGATTCTCTTCTTCTTTTTTTGCATTCTTCTTCTTCTGCTTCTTCTTCTTTCTTCTCTTCTTCTTCTTTCTTCTTCTTCTTCTTCTTCTTCTTTCTCTTTTCTTCTTCTTCTTCTTCTTCTTGCATTCTTCTTCTTCTTCTTCTTCTCTTTGCATTCTTCTCTTTGCATTCTTCTTCTTTGATTCTTTCTTCTCTTCTTCTTCTTTTGCTTCTTCTTCCTTCTTCTTCTTCTTCTTTCATTCTTCTTCTTCTTCTTCTTTCATTCTTTGCTTCTTTGCTTCTTTGCTTCTTTCTTCTTGCATTCTTCTTCTTGCATTCTTCTTCTTTGCATTCTTCTTCTTCTTCTTCTTCTTCTTCTTCTTCTTCTCTTCTTCTTCTTCTCTTCTTCTTCTTTCATCTTCTTCTCTTCTTCTTCTTCTTCTTCTTCTTCTTCTTCTTCTTCTTCTTCTTTCTTCTTCTTCTTCTTCTTCTTCTTCTTCTTCTTCTTCTTCTTCTTGCATTCTTCTTCTTCTTCTTATTTGCATTCTTCTTTGCATTCTTCTTTGCATTCTTCTTCTTCTTGCATTTTTCTTCTTTGCATTCTTCTTCTTTGCATTCTTCTTCTTTGCATTCTTCTTCTTCTTCTTCTTATTCTTCTTCTCTTCTTCTTCTTCTTCTTCTTCTTCTTCTTCTTCTTCTTCTTCTTCTTCTTCTTCTTCTTCTTCTTCTTCTTCTTCTTCTTCTTCTTCTTCTTCTTCTTCTTTGCATTCTTCTTCTTTGCATTCTTCTTCTTTGCATTCTTCTTCTTTGCATTCTTCTTCTTTGCATTCTTCTTCTTTGCATTCTTCTTCTTTGCATTCTTCTTCTTTGCATTCTTCTTCTTCTTCTTTGCATTCTTCTTCTTTGCATTCTTCTTTGCATTCTTCTTCTTCTTTGCATTCTTCTTCTTCTTCTTCTTCTTCTTTCTTCTTCTTTCTTCTTCTTCTTCTCTTCTTCTTCTTCTTCTTCTTCTTCTTCTTCTTCTTCTTCTTCTTCTTCTTCTTCTTCTTTTTTGCATTCTTCTTTGCATTCTTCTTTGCATTCGTCTTCTTCTTTGCATTCTTCTTCTTTGCATTCTTCTTTTTCTTTGCATTCTTCTTTTTCTTTGCATTCTTCTTCTTTTCATTCTTCTTCTTTGTATTCTTCTTCTTAATCTTTGCATTCTTTCTTCTTCTTGTTTGCATTCTTCTTCTTCTTTGCATTCTTCTTCGTCTTCTTCTTTGCATTCTTCTTCTTCTTTGCATTTTTCTTCTTCTTCTTCATTTTCTTCTTCTTCTTTGCATTCTTCTTCTTTGCATTCTTCTTTTTTTCTTCTTCTTCTTCTCTTCTTCTTCTTCTTCTTCTTTCTTCTTCTTCTTCTTCTTCTTTCTTCTTCTTCTTCTTCTTCTTCTTCTTCTCCTTCTTCTTCTTCTTCTTCTTCTTCTTCTTCTTCTTCTTCTTCTTCTTCTTCTTCTTCTTCTTCTTCTTCTTCTTCTTCTTCTTCTTCTTTTGCATTCTTCTTCTTCTTCTTCTTCTTGCATTCTTCTTCTTCTTTGCATTCTTCTTCTTCTTTGCATTCTTCTTCTTCTTTGCATCCTTCTTCTTCTTTGCATTCTTCTTCTTCTTTGCATTCTTCTTCTTCTTTGTATTCTTCTTCTTCTTCTTCTTCTTCATCTCCTCTTCTTCTTCTTCTTCTTCTTCTTCTTCTTTTCTTCTTCTTCTTCTTCTTCTTCTTTCTTCTTTCTCTTCTTCTTCTTCTTCTTCTTCTTCTTCTTCTTCTTCTTCTCTTCTTCTTCTTCTGCTGCTGCTGCTGCTGCTGCTGCTGCTGCTGCTGCTTCTACTACTACTATATAATGTTACTTGCCTGTTACTTAATAAGCACTTGTGCGAAAAGAAAACCGGTCTGTTGTTTCTTAAATATCGCCTGTACAGTAAATACCTCAGACACTGCTTTTAACAACTTCTTCCTCTATTTCGGTCCACAAACTAGCCCCATATGTATTTTCTCTTAACCACATCTGGCGAAATACTTCAGGGCTGGAAATAACTGGCTGCTCTCATAAACTGTCGGCGCTAAGTAGCGATACTCCATTCTTCAGGGGACAGCTGTGTGTTAAGTATATCAAATGAATCCCTCAGATGTTTGGGGAATGAAAG
>CM054155.1:16970590-16973090 GCA_028751875.1 Rapana venosa | reverse complement strand
TGTCTATCTTTCTCTCTTCTACATGGCTTTCTGTTTTTCCCTTGTTGTGTATGTATATATGTATGTACGTATGTATTGATGCTTTTATGTATGTATGCATGCATGCAGGTATTATGTATTTGTGTATTTATGTATGTATGTATGCATTTATGTATGTATGTATGCATTTATATATGTATGTATGTATGTGCATTCTGACCTCAGAGATAGTGTCTAAGCACAATAGCTGTGTTGATGCTGGCGTGGTGTGTGGTGGTTGGGTTTTTTGGTCACTCACTCTTACCAGCACACAATCGTCTACTCTTCTATAAGGAGGAACGGGCTTTTAACGTGTGCACAAGATGTTCTGCGTGCGTTCTCATTTGGGGTCCTCTCGGCTTATAGTGTCACCCGAAGGAGTTTGACATTCAGTTTGATTTGTCCGTCAAAAGTAGGAAGAATCGGCAATGCTGGGAATCGAACTCAGAACCTCACGGTTTACTGATTGGTAGGGGAATGTCTTAACCATCCTGCTACCCTCCTTGTTAGGAGTGAACTAACTGAATCTTCTGAAAGCCTCTGGAAAAAAACAAACGAACAAAAACATGCCCCTTCCCCTGCAGATGGAAAAGCAGAGTGCTGTTCAAAGTGTCTCTCTGTCTCACATTTCTGACTGGCGCCTTGTGTACCGGAAGTCAAGGTGTTTTTGTTCCTTTCCCAGCCTGCCATTTTGTAGCTATGGCTGACTTTTTAAAAAAAAGGAAAGAAAAGCGAGTCTCTGCTTGAGTACCTTTCCATTCCTGCCTGCTTCACCTGGTCTGTGTGTCTGCACCTGTTAGTGTCTCTTTTCATTCCTGTTTTGTATCTTTAAGTGTGATTTTCTAGGGTTTGTTTTCGTTTCTGTTTCTTTTTTTTGTGTCCGTATTTTGATGTGTTTGTGTTAGTATTTTCTCCCAAGGTTTTCCTATTCCCTTTGTCTGTTTCCTGTCTGTCTGTTTGTCTGTCACTATCTGTCTTCCTTTATTTCTTCTATATGTCAGTCTGTCTGTCACATATTGTGTGTGTGCATGTATATGTATGTATGTATGTATACACACATACACGCATATCTATATCTATCTATATATATATATATGTATGTATATATATATATAAATGTATATGTATATGTATGTATATGTATACGTACATATATTTATGTCTGTATGTAGGAATGTATATATGTATATATGTGTAATTATACATGTGTGTATGTACGTGTGTATGTAAGGGGTGTCTGTCTGTCTGTCTGTCTCTCTGTGTCTCTGCCTCTCTCTCACTCTCTCGTTTTTCTTCTGTGTCTCTTTTACAAAATCAAGCACGTCAAACATTTAAACTTTAATAAAAACAAACAAACAAACAAACAACCACATGACGATGCTTGCGTTGATATATGATAGCCTTGAGGGAACGTTTTATTTTGTACTCTTAAAATATATTTCAAACTTATATGGTCTGAGAGAAAGTGTGGGATTTATCTTCGTTTCAGTCTCATATGAATAGCTGTCAGCTCTTTGACAGAAAGGATGTCTGTTACCATAACTCCAGGAAATTATCAGAAATTACTTGAATTAAAAGGGCTTTTTTCCCCCGCAAGTTTGAACCAGTTTCTTAGGCTGTCAGTCTAACTGACTGTCTCTCTGTTTGTCTATCTGTCTGTCTGTTTGTCTCTCTGTTTGTCTGTCTGTCTGACTTTCTCTCTGACTGTCTATTTGCCTCTGCATCTTTGTCTGTCTGTCTTTGTCTGTATGTCACTCTCTGCCTGTCTCTGTCTCTGGCTGTCTCTCTCTGTATGTTTATGTCTCTCCGTCTCTCTTAGTATGTCTCTGTGTCTGTCTCTCTCTGTGTCTAGTCTGTCTCTCTCTCTCTCTCTGTCTGCCTTTGTCTAGGTGGACGGGATAGTTTGGTGGTTAGAGTGATGCGCATTGCGCTCATGATCTGCTGACCCCGGTTCGAATCTCGTTCAAGAGGATTTTTCCTCTAGAGTTAACATCAGTGACTACTCCACAGCCCCAGTCAGTCCTTCGGATGATACTATAAACCGAGGTCCCATGTGCAAGTGCACGCAGAACATCTTGCTCACACGTTAACATCCGTTCCGCTTCTCGGAAGAGTAAGCCACTGTGTGCCGGTGGGAACGGATGAGAAAATGTACAAAAATGCATACACACGAGGACTGAATGAAAAAAAGCGCATGAGTGTTTATTTCATTATCCTTGAAATAAAAAAAGAAAAGAAAAGAAAAAATAAAAGAAGTGAATAAACACACACATACACACATGCAGACACATATACACATACAACTGTTTGTGCTTCTGCTTGTTTTGTTGTTTTGTTCTACACATTTTTGTGTTTCAATTTGGAGTCCTTGTTAAAACACACACACACACACACACACACACACATACACACACACACACACACACACACACACACACACACACACACACACACAACACACACACACACACACACACACACA
>CM054155.1:16950590-16968090 GCA_028751875.1 Rapana venosa | reverse complement strand
TGCGCGCGTGCGTACACGCGTAAAAAAAATGTTTATATATTTTCCAATCAATAGTTTTTACAACATTGTATTCCTACATTGGTGTGTGTGTGTGTGTGTGTGTGTGTGTGTGTGTGTGTGTGTGTGTGTGTGTGTGTGGTGTGTGTGTTGTGTGTGTGTGTGTGTGTGTGTGTGTGTGTGTGTACGTGGTGCGTGTGTGTGCGCGCACCTGGGTTTGTGTATGATATTTTTTTAATGCTATCTTGGAATGTTTATAACAATCTGAAATGTATTTTTCTTGTGTCTTGTGAGATAATTATAGGTATCAGTGTGCCGGTCAGTATTATAATTGCCCTTCATGGGATGATTAAAGTGGTTTTGACTTGACTTGACTTGACTAAACAAGAACGCCCATCCCCATAACAACATTAAAAAAAAGACATTGCTCAGGAGTCAACTACGCTATTTACATCAACAGCATCTATATCTTACAGGTAGTAACGTAACATTACAACGCTTATTCTTATTTTAAAAAAATTATTTATCTATTTATTCATTTATTCTTTATTTCGAGGATAATGGGATAAACACTCGTGTGCTTTTCTTTACATCTAGTCCCCGTAGTGTATGCAGTTTTGTAAATTTTGTCATCCGTTCCCACCGGTACACAATGGCCTACTCTGTCGAAAAGCGGAACGGGTTTTAACGTGTGCGCGAGATGTTCATGTGTGTGCGTGCGTGTGTGTGTTTATTTTTATTTAATCTTTTCTTTTATTTCGAGGATAATGGAATAAGCACTCGTGTGCTTTTCTTTAGACGTAGTCCCCGTAGTGTGTGCAGTTTGTAAATGTTGTCACCAGTTCCCACCGACACACAATGGCTTACTCTTTCGAAGAGCGGTACAGGTTTTAACGTCTGCGCAAGATGTTCATATGTGTGTGTGTGTGTGTGTATGTGTGTGCGCGTGCGCGCGCGCGTTTGTGTGCATTCATGACAGAGCAGAAAGAAAATTACATATGGACAAGAAAGACACAGCAGACAGTTTCTATAATGTCCAAAATATATTGTTTTACAGCCACAGAGAGAGTAAAAGAGAGAAAGAGAGAGAGGGAGGGAGGGAGAGACAGACAGAAAGACAGAAAGACAGGCTAGACAGTTAGAGACAGACACAGACACAGAAGGAGAGACTGAAAGACAGAAACATACAGAGAGAAAGAGACAGACAGACACACAGACAGAAAGACACAAAGACAGACAACACAGAGACAAACAGATAGAAGCAGTGATAGAACAGACAAACAGATAAACAGAAGGACATGTGGGGGGAAAAAGAAGAAAATAAATCTTCATGCAATCCATTAAGGGTTAGATGTTTCGAGCCTCTCCCCAGAGATTAAACATCACGTGTTTCTGATTTTTTTTAAAGGCTGGAAGGCATTTAGTTCGGGGTTTATTTTCTGACAAATTAATTCAATAACAGATTATGAATATGGATGAAAAAAAGAACTAAAAATCAAAACCTGTTTTCAAAACTGCCAAAGTTCTACGGCCATGTGAGAGCTATCAAGACCTATTTGAAAATGTTTGGTTTTTTTTAATTTCACGTGAGAAAAAAAAGTCAAAAGTCTTCGCTTTGTCCTGTATGTCCAATATAATTCATATCTGTGTGTGTGTGTGTGTGTGTGTGTGTGTGTGTGTGTGTGTGTGTGTGTGTGTGTGTGTGTTTCTGTGTGTGTGTGTGTGTGTGTGCGTGTGTTTGTGTGTGTGTGTGTGTGGTCTTGTTTGTCTGTCTGACTGTCTGCCTGTGTGTCTGCTTGTGCCTGTCTGTCTGTCTGTCTGTCTGTCTCTCTCCATCTCTCTCTCTCTCTTCTCTCTCTCTCTCTCTCTCTTCTTTCTCTCTCGCTCTGTGTATAGTCTTCCCTAAGCGTTTAATAACACACCAAAATTGAATTGAGCAATCAAAAATCCACCATCTCATCTTCTTTTAAACATTGATACTAATGGAAACTAAATTGAAACACTTTACACCTGCAAGTTGGTAACAGCTGTGAATTTGATATGGTCTCATTAAGACTGATATTATTATAGTTCTTGTGTTGCATTGGCAAACAGAAAATTAGAATGTTTTCTGACTACGTTGAAGGAAAGCGCTCTATCATCGTTAACCTTTTTTTTTCTTTTCGTTCCTCGGCTAGAGCTCCGAGGTTCACCAATGGGGAGATTTCTTGCCGTTTGTTTTTTTTAATACCCGACCATTAAGGTAGCCGTATTCCAGCTTCTGGGATGTAAAAAATTAATATGATTTTACTTGGGAGAAGATCAGGCCTGTCCACACACAGACCATGTAGTAAAGTTGTGCCGTCGCTTTAGGGCATTTATGTATTTATTTATTTATTTATTTATTTATTTATTTTATATCGAGGATAATGACACAAGCACTTATGTGCCTTTTTTACATCTAGTCCCCGGGTGTACGCGGTTTTGTAAATTATCATCTGTTCCCACCGGCATACAGTGGCCTACTCTTTCGAAAAGCGGAACAGGATTTTAACGTGTGCGCAAGATGTTATGCGTATGTTCGCACACTGGGCCTCGGTTTATAGTCTCATCTGAAGGACTTTTGGGGAGAATGGAGTCGGCACTGATGTTAACTCCAGGGGAAAATATCCCCATGAACGGGAATCGAACCCGGGTCCTCAGGTTGCGAGCACAATAGGTGTTGGTGAAACATCATAATAGTTTCTTGATTACAGTGACACCAAGTCCTAGCCAATGTTTAGCAGTAGCTGTATACGTGTCAGCGTTGACAGTCTAGTTCTAAAACTACAAAGAAAATGATCACTTTTTTCATACTAAATTTCTATTCTGAATTTTAACAGAAAAGCGTTTTTGGTCTTTTTTCCTTTTCATAGCAAGAAGTTATTGCATTTGGTACATAAAAAGAAGAAAAATCCACAATAACACACAACACAAAGTACTGAAGTTGATTGTCTTTAAACAGAACTAGCAGACGGGGATATATGCTGGGTATGTTTGTACTTTCTCGTAACCTACCGAACGCTGACATGAATGATAGGATCTTGAACATGCATCGTTAATCTGCTGAGTGTGTATATACACTGGCGGATTCAAATCACTGAGGGGTCTCCAAGTAGTTGACATGGAAGATAGTAAATAAATAGGCAGCCGTAATTCACCAGACGCCGCCGAGATTCGAACTCACGACTTTATTGACCATGGAATTGAAATCGAATGATATCAACTATTTGGCTCTAGCGGGCTGATTTTGACATCCCTCTTATGCAAAATATAGCGAAATTTGTAGTCATTATACCGTCTTTTAAACGCAATGCATTGCAGAACAGCGATGGCCTTCTTGTCATTTTCAACATGTTCATGCATTTGTATTTATTCTGTTCTTTTCTCCTTTCACTTTGAGGATATTTGAATAAGCACTCACATGATTTTTTTACACCTAGTCCCTGTGTGTATGCGGTTTTGTTTATTTTGTCATCCGTTCCCACTGGCACACAACGGCTCACAGCGTTATGTGGGAAGATTGGTTGTTGAAAAGACATCGTGGTGGTAGTCGTCACTCCAAGGTGTTTCAGTCTCACTCCGGCTTTGTAACTGAGCTAGGGAATCTGTTGAATTATTCTGATGCTTTACGAAAACATTATCTAGCATTCACCTTCACACCTTCACCTATCCCTTGGACAGTGGGAGCACCACTGAAGATTTTTCAACCAGCTTCCTCCTCCACTCCTCGCGGTCCTCTGTTTTCCGTAGCAATTCGTTGCATACTTGATGCCAAATGTTGGAGACAGTTCTGAAAAGCTGGAGGACTCAGACTCTGTGATCGGCGAGGGAAAAAAGCCCCAAGATTGGATTGAAGTGCAGCCCCTGTAGACTACACATTGATACCTGTCTGCTACATGTCGCATCTGTCATGTGTTGGGTTTTTATTTTATCTTCCCTGCCAGCGGCACCTGTCCTTGTCTGTGCTCTCGCTTCTATCCTGTTTCTGCAGCTGATGCAGCAGCATTGAATGTTTGTGTAGGCCTGAGATGGATTTTAAAAGCCAAATGCGCTTACAGTTTTAAGAGATAAAGAAAAAGTGACGAACTTCTAGACAGATCAGCACGTGCTGGTTGGTGTTTTGCAGGTACTCCAGTTCTGCTTTCAAGACGACTGTCTGACAGCAATGACATGAAGCCAAACGCTAGATTTCTTTGGTGGCTTAGCACTTTTTTAGAAGAAGGGAAAAGGCATGCGTTTTTTTTGTCTTTGTGGTTTTTGGAAAGGTTAACACCAGGTTGTTGCCGGGAGTTCATATTGTAAGGTAAGTAAATATAACGTCTACTGGTAATTATATGACGTGAGGTTCATATAAATCAATATGATATCTACTTGAATGCAAGCCTTTCCAATGAGCATTGTGCGCTCATGTTAAAACCTGTTCCGCTTTTTGGAAGAGTAGGTCATTGTGTGCTGGTGGGGAACAGATGACAAAATCTTCAGAACAGCATACACATGGGGACTGGGTGTAAAAAACGACAAAAAGGCACATGAATGTTTATTCCATCATCCTCAAGATTAAAAAAAAGAAAACTGATAAAGAAATATTCGTTTCTGAACAAGAAGGAAACGAATTTGCAGATGTTAAAAATCATTTTAAAAAAATATCACTATTACTATCTCTACAAGAAAAAACCACGGTGAAAGTACTTGCTTAAGGATGTTTCGAAGTCCTTTTCTTTCTAATACAAGTATCATGCAATACTTCTTACCACCCACATACTACTGTATAAGATCGCTTTACATGTACAAAGAATATTTGATATATTTATTAAATTTTGACAATGTTTTTCAGTTAGTTGAAAGAGGTTTTTTATGATAATATATTTTTAACCAATTTCAGGCGTATATTCTAGTAACTGAAAAACAAACAATCAACACACAGGCTCAAGTGTGCATTTTATTGATGCTAATGGAAGATTGAACCACTATATATATATTATATATATATATATATATATATATATATAAAGCCATAGAGCGTAGAAAACTGAGGATAAAGAAAAATAAATAGGTGCATGTACTTACTCTCCCATACGCGGTGCGTGTGCGCGTGTGTTTGTGTGTTTTATTTATTTTTTTATTTTTTTATATCGAGGATAATGGAATAAGCACTTATGTGCTTTTTTAACATCCAGTCCCCGTGTGTATGCGGTTTTGTAAATTATTTTATCTATTCCCACCGGCACACAATGACCTACTCTTACGAAAAGCGGAACAGGATTTAACGTGTGCGCAAGATGTGTGTGTGTGTGTGTGTGTGTTGTGTGTGTGTGTGTGTGTGTGTTGTGTGTGTGTGTGTGTGTGTGTGTTGTGGTGTGTGTGTGTGTGTTTGTTTGTGTGTGTTGTGTGTTGTGTGTATGTATGCATGTGTGTATGTGTGTGGGTGTGCATGCGTGTGTGTATGCACACGCGAATGCGTGCGTGCGTGTGTGTCTTGTGTGTATGTATGTGCACGCGCGCGCGCGCTCGTGCATGTGTGTGTATGTGTGTGTGCCAAAGTGAAATTGAATATAGCAATCTTATTTCATCATGCCTGGCCTTGCTTAACCTTGCTCTGCTCTGCTGTGCTCTCAATACAATAAGAATATGATGCTTGATTTCTCCGGGTTGAGTAACATCACATTAGCTATTGCGATTGTAATGCATTTCTAACCTAAAACCACGCATTCAAATCAGCTATTGCGATTGTAATGCATTTCTAACCTAAAACCACGCATTCAAATCAGCTATTGCGATTGTAATGCATTTCTAACCTAAAACCACGCATTCAAATCAGCTATTGCGATTGTAATGCATTTCTAGCCTAAAACCACGCATTCAAATAAGCTATTGCGATTGTAATGCATTTCTAACCTAAAACTACGCATTCAAATCAGCTATTGCGATTGTAATGCATTTCTAGCCTAAAACCAAGCATTCTTTGTTCAAAAGAATTTGGTGGAAGTTTTTTCGGCTCATGTTCCAGTTGTTGACTGTTTAAGAGTGTTCTTTGCAGGAAAGTATACAATTGGTGCTTTCAGATATTTTGGAGGGCGTGGGAGTGGGGAAGCGGATGTTGAGGAGGTTGGAACAGCTCTAGGCCACCAATAAGTTAATGCTTGTGTGACATTTCTCGTTTCTTCTAAAGGAGTTTAAAGAAAAAATGAACGGCACTTGTAAGATGATATAACAGAAGTACTGAGAACAAATTGTGTCATTCCTTTTACCGGTTTTTTTTCTTTCTTTCTTTCTTTCTTTCTTTCTTTCTTTCTTTCTTTCTTTCTGTCTGTCTGTCTGTCTGTCTGTCTGTCTGTCTGTCTGTCTCTCTCTCTCTCTCTCTCTCTCCTCTCTCTCTCTCTCTCTCTCTCTCTACCTCTCTCTCTCTCTCTCTCTTTCTTTCTTTCTTTTCTCTCTCTCTCTCTCTCTCTCTCTCTCTCTACCTCTCTCTCTCTCTCTCTCTCTTCTCTCTCTCTCTCTCTCCTCTCTCTCCTCTCTCTCTTCTTTCTTTCTTTCTTTCTTTCCTTCTTTGTAGTTCTTAACAGTATTAAAAAGATAGCTGTTCGTGTGATAGCCTGATAAATTCTAAAATTTTGAAATCTGAAGTATAGATGTAATTACAAAATTAATACTGTTGATTTTTATGTAACTTTTTGACATAATTCACAGTGATTTTAAAGTCCTGCATAAGAGAGGAAAAAATAGATTTCTCACAAAACTTGATATTTTGTGACATTTTGCAGTTTTATTTTGTGCCCAGTTATAGTGAAGTTACATGCAATGTCAATAATTAAAAATTTTCTTGATCCTTTAAGAAAAAAATCTTTAAATTGGTAAAGGAAATATTTATTCTTCGTCGTCGAACGCTCAAACAGCAACTATTGTTGTCTCTCATATGAGCGAAAATGCGTTACGCTGCCGTTAAGCGCCTGACATGTCAGGCCCAGCGCATCCGACTTAGGCATGAGAGAGAAATGGTATCTTTTAAGTCTTTCTGGAGGGAAAAAATGCAGAAGAATGGGCCAAGAAGGCAGAAAATGGACAAGGAGGTGACAGGAGGAAAAGAAACCAGACAGAAATAAAGAAAGGGATAGAAAAGAGGGAATCCCTTGCAAAGAATTTCCCGAAGGTGGGGATGCTATTTATACTGACATGTCCCCGGCATCCCTACGGGGAAAAGCGAATAGTTGTCAGAAAAAAGAGTTTTGAGCTTTGTCAGGGTGGCACAGAAATATCATTATGTTCAACAAAATTACATAGAGTTCATACAGTTGAATTTGCGGTTCTACAGTGATTGTTGGCATGCAACGAATTAGGGAAACAAAATAAACGAAGTTAGAAACGCTTGCGCACCCCTGGTACAAAACAACATAGATACAAAATCGTGTTATTATTATTTTTTTCGTTCCTGGGCTAGAGCTCCGAGGTTCCCCAACGGTGAGATTTTGCGTATGCACACGTTTTATTTTTACACCATAAAGGTAGCCGCATTCCGACTTCGAGAATGCATGATGGGTGTGTTCGTGTTTCCATAATCCAACCGAACGCTGGCATGAATGACAGAATCTTTAACGTACATTATTGATCGTCTGCATGTATGGATACACATTCAAAGGTATATAAAAATGTTCAAAAAATTATAATCAAAAGGAATTACGGCACTGGCAGGTCTGCACTTGGAAGCTGACCTACAAAATTGTACTCAAAACAAAATTGGCAGCCTTAATTCACTAGACACCGCCGAGATTTTTGAACCCACGACTTCATGGATCGATGGAATTGAAGTCGAACGGTCTTAACCACTCGGCGATAGCGTCTGTCAAACACGTGCATGATGAGAGCACATAGCTCTTTTGCAGTGGGCAGAACCCACAGAGATTGGCCAGTGGCTTTGAGCACCAGAGCGGCTGACATGATTACAGCATCAGCTTACAGGAAGGAAGGTGGCAGGATGGTTAAGACGTTCGCCTGCCCACAACAAGTACACCGTGAAGCTCTGGGTTCGATTTCCCCAACGCGCCCTTTCTTCCCAGCTTGACGGGGGGGTGGGGGTGGGGTGGGGAAATCGAACTGAATGTCAAAAATCTTTCGCATGAGACTAGACGTTTTAGGCTAGACGTGTGCAAACGCACAAAGAATATCTTGCGCACATGTTAAAAACCCGTTCCGCCTTCCCAAAGAGTGACGATGACAATGACAAATTCTTTTATTTCGAGGATAATGAATAAGCACCCATGTGCTTTTTTTCATCCAGTCCCCGCCCTTATATATATATATATATATATATATATATATTTATATATATATAAGAGAGAGAGAGAATGTGTGTGTGTGTGTGTGTGTGTGTGTGTGTGTGTGTGTGTGTGTGTGTGTGTGCTGAGGTGGAATTGAACCTAAGACTGTTCGAGTTTTTTGTCCACCTGAGTGGGCCATGGTGTGCTGGTTAGCAAAGGATGACAACCAAAAAAACCCTGCATATATACGAGTGTCGTGTTTAGACAATTCCCGAAGTTAGAATACGGCTACCTACATGGTGGTGGTGGTGGGCAGGAACGATCGCAGACGCAAACATCTCGCCAATGGTAAACCTCGGAGCTGTAGCCGAGGAACGAATAGAAAACCAACTTAAACACACACGACCAGCACCATCTTTTTACGTTTTTTAAAGACCAAGCCTATAACGAGCGAAAATAGAGTTGGCAGGATGGAAAGAGGAGAGCATCATGAAAGAGAAAGGCCGGTAGAGGGAAATCTGGGGAAACTAGCCCTAAGTGGGTGCTTGTGTGATACTTAAAGAGTGTGGGGGAAAAATTACAGCCGCTTCCTTCTCCTTTTTCATGTCTTTACTCCTCTCTTGCGATCGTCTTCTTTGAAAATCTATTTGGAGCTCACCCTCCCACATGCCATCTTTGTTGATGCTACTGTTGCATACGGATACGCTCATGTAGCCCTTTTGTTTTCCTTGCTTTAATTTTTTATATCGTCAGTTCCTCCTCCTACTGAATCTTTTGCTTCTCTTCTATCAAGGTCAAGGGTGTCCCCATAACCTTTAAAGTCGTAGGGGAGCGCGAGGCGTCAGAGACCTCAGCTTCTCTTGGGGCCAGCATATTGAGGGCGGTACGCGCCCATCTCGTCTCCCTCGCTGCTGTACCTTCACCTGACCCTAAAGAAGGCAGGTACCCATTTACAGCTGGGTGAACTGGGGGAACTGTACCGAAGCCAAGGCGCGCAAACAGTCACCCATCCAAGTGGTAACCACGCTCAACGCTGCTTAACCTTGGCTAGGGGAAAAGCGAGTGCTCGGACCACTGAGCTATCCTGTCCCCCTCTTCTGTAGCTACAGAACAAGGCTGTGGTTATTATTGCAGTTTCATCAGCCATGTCGTTGGTGGTGGTGGCAGGGGTGCTCGTTTACTGTTGCTAGTGTCAATCATTACTATCAGGTGCTATCAATGTTGTTGTTGTTGTGTTTGTTGATGTTTGCTGTTGTTTGCTGTTGTTATTGGTTGTTGTTCTTCTTCTTTTCTTCTTTGCAATTCTTCACAATTCTTCACAATTCTTCTTCTTTGCAATTCTTCTTCTTCTTCTTCGCAATTCTTCTTCTTCGCAATTCTTTTTCTTCTACGCAATTCTTCTTTGCAATTCTTCTTCTTCTTCGCAATTCTTCTTCTTTGCAATTCTTCTTCTTCTTCTTTGCAATTCTTCTTCTTCTTCGCAATTCTTCTTCTTCTTCGCAATTCTTCTTCTTCTTCTTTGCAATTCTTCTTTGCAATTTTTCTTTGCAATTCTTCTTTTTCTTTGCAATTCTTCTTCTTCTTCTTCTTCTTCTTCTTCTTCTTCTTTGCAATTTTTCTTCTTTGCAATTCTTCTTCTTCTTCTTCGCATTTCTTCTTCTTCTTCTTCTTCTTTCTTCTTCTTCTTCTTCTCTTCTTCTTCTTCTTCTTCTTCTTCTTCTTCTTCTTCTTCTTCAAATTCTTCAAATTCTTCAAATTCTTCAAATTCTTCTTCTCTCTCAAATTCTTCTTCTTCAAATTTGTCTTCTTCTTCTTGCAGATGCTACTGCTACTGTTTTCATGTTCATTTATATCACAAAAATAACTTCACTGTCATAAATATGACTGATTCTGCTACTGCTGCTACAACTTCTGCCTCTGCCACTACAGCGTCTCCGAGTCTCTGTGTGTGTGTGTGTGTGTGTGTGTGTGTGTGCGTGCGTGCGCGCGCGCAAGCATGTGTGCGCGTATGTGTGTGTGTGTGTGTGTGTGTGTTGGTGTGTGTGTGTGTGTGCTTGTGTGTTTGTGTGTATTTATTTTATTTATTCATTTTATTTATTTTATTCTTTTATATCGAGGACAATGGAATAAGCACTTATGTGCTTTTATACATCCAGTCGCCGTGTGTATGCGGATTTGTGAATTCTGTCATCTGTTTCCACCGGCACACAATGGCCTACTCTCACGAAAAGCGGAACAGGATTTAACGTGAGCGCAAGATGTTATGCGTGCGTTCGCACACGGAGCCTCGGTTTATAGTCTCATCCGAAGGACTTAGATTTGAGTATGTGAGCGAGCGTGCGTGCGTGTGTGTGTGTGTGTGTGTGTGCGCGCGCGTGAGAGCGTGCGCGCGTGCGTGCATGCGTGTGTCTGTCTGTTTTTTTTGTATGTGCATCTGTGTGCGTGCGTGCTTGCGTGTATGCCGTAGGCATTAAAGCACGCATAATTATGCACTTGAGTTTCACCCAGTGTGGGGAGTGTTGACACTTAACTTGCATGCATCTTCAACCCTGTATGTGTGTGTGTGCATGCGTGTGTGCATGTGTGTGGTGTGTGTATGTGTGCGTATGTGTGTGTATGTGTGTGTATGTGTGTGTATGTGTGTGTGTGTGTGGTGTATGTGTGTGTGCGCGTGTGTTGTGTGTGTGTGTGTGTGTGTGTGCGTGTGTGTGTGTGTGTTGTGTGCGAATGTGTGTATGTGTGTGTATGTGTGTGTATGTGTGTGTGTGTGCATGCGTGTGTGTGTGTGTGTGTTTGTGTTGCGTCAGCAGCGACCTTATCAGTAACGGCATCGCTGTGTGTTTACAATCATTATGTCAAGAACCTCAAGTGCGTGCTCTGTCGATAAGATCGATGACCAAAGCACTGACACAGCTGGGTGATCAAACACGGTGTGCTACTCCAGTCATTATCTGTCTTCATTGGACATGTTTTGGTTGTTGTTGTTTTTTTAAAACTGTTATATTACATACACACGTTGGGAAGCAAAGTATTATCGGTGTACAGTTCAATTGACCAACACGTTTAACTCACTCGGGACGGCCAATTCTCTCCCTTGGTCTCCCCCACAGACGGCCCATTTGTAATGGTTAGTAAAAAAAAATCATAAAAAATACGTATCACATAGTAAGAAAATGAAATTTTCTGAACTTATGTATAACACACTGGGTTAGTACATATATAAAAATTGAAGCTCTCACTTTAGTAAAACGCCGGTCATTGAGACCTAATCTGATCCCTTCTATTTTGCTTCTGACACATATGCAAACATGCTGGGCATGTCGGCTACTCTCTACAACTGCAAACAAAGAGCTCGGAACACACGGAATCACCCGACAACGCACTGCATTCGACGTTGGACAGGCTAACGAAGCTATGTTGAGCTGCACGAGTCAAAGTATCATGCGGCCGCCACATGAAAAATCTGCAAAAAGCAAATCCGCTATAGCAGCGAGTCGTCCGAAACCGTGGCTTTACACCGATCCGCTATAGCGGACAGCCGTCCTCTGAGAGTTAATAAGCACGACTTTGTTGAGGTTTTTTTTTTTTTTTGGGGGGGGGGGGGTGCCTGTCTCTGTGTGTATGTCTGTTTATTCTTTTATTTCAAGGATAATGGAATAAGCACTCATGTGCGGTTTTTATCATCCAGTCCCCGTGTGTATGCAGTTTTGTCAATTTTGTAATCCGTTCCCACCCGCACACAACGGCCTACTCTTCCGAACAGCGGAACGGGTTTTAACGAGTGGGGAAGATGTTCTGGATGCGTTCGCACACGGGACCTCGGTTTATAGTCTTATCTGAAGAACTAATGTCTATCTGACTGTGTGCCTAGCATATGTTTGTCTATCTGTCCTTTATTTGTCTATCACCCATCCACACACACGCAAACATACACGCACGCGCACGCAATTTACCACTCAAATTTACCCCACCAGAGACTTGACTATCTCTCTTCCACGACCAGCCAATTTAGTTGCACTTCAAAGATATAATAATATTTGTCAGACAATGTCTGGGAAGATTTGAAGACGATGATGCCTTTATACTTGTTAAAATGAAATTCAAGAGGTAAAAAAAACCTTTTCAAAAGGAAGTAAACTAATAGAAAAACAGTACTCCTGGTGAATTAAAACCAGCTTGAGATTTGTACAAAAGTCTTGATATTGTTCCCCTATCAGAAGAGACTAACACTGATTAATTTAATGTTTGCATTTTCCAAGATATTTTGTTGACTTTTTATTTTTAGTTTTAGATAATTGCAGTTTATCAGGTAATATTGTTTTTTTTATTATAAAATTAATTCCCTTTGCAAGCAAATCAATTAAGCAAACAAATTTAGTAAATAGCTGACTAATGATTTCACCCATTCATTCGTTTGTGAATTTATTTATTTATTCGCTTGTTCTTTTTGTTAATCATTTTATTTGCATAGACTCAAGCACTAATGTACCTTATTGTTTCTTTGCTCATTTATACATTCATTCATTTTTTCAGGTAAATGAATGAGTATCACTTGGATAAGTAAAAGAATCTCTCACATATTTATTTACTCACTCTTTCAATCTTTAAATCAAGCACTCAACATCCAATCAATCAGTCATATCAACATAACAATGAGTGATTAATTGACTAATAAACGAACTTCTATAATAATCAATGCACATACACAACACAGAAAAGACACTTGTTTTAAGCTGAACTATCACAGTAAGCAAGGGACGGAACAGTCTAGGGGTCAGACCACTCACTTTCCCCAAGCTAAGGTTGAGCAGCATTGAGCGTGGTTACTAAGTGGATGGATGACCATATTTACCCCTTGGCTTCAGTACAGTCCTTCCCCAGTTCACCCAGCTGTAAATGGGTACCTGCCTCTTTAGGGTCAGGGAAGGTACAGCAGCGAGGGAGAGGATAAGGGTGCAACACTCAATATGCTGGCCCCTAGAGAAGCTGAGGCCTCCCCCCTCCCCCCTCCCCACGACCACATAGGTTATGGGATTACTATTTCTTTCATGCTAAACAAATTAGCAAGAAGTGTTGCATTTGCTTTAATGATTTGGGGAATTGTGGTTTTCAAGTTTGCTTCCCAGTACTATTATACGAAGTTTTCCATTCTGTTAGAAAACAAACAAAACAAAATCAAGTTCTGTCTCCACAGAAGATGACAGGATATGAACAAAAAATCAGAATGATCATCGGACAAATGATTCCTTCCTGTCGGAGTACATATGCTACTACTAAATAAATACATTTTTGATTTTAAAAAAAAATTAGATCTATGGCGACTGCTGCTGCCGCTGGTGGTTTTACTGCTGCTGCTAATACTACTACTACTGCCCATTATTTTATCTCTGTGTTTGTCCAAATCTATTTGCCTGTCAGTCTACATCTCTCTCTCTCTCTCTCTCTCTCTCTCTCTCTCTCTCTCTCTCTTCTCTCCTCTCTCTCTCTACTCTCTCTTTCTTTCTTTCTTTCTCTCTGCCTTCAAGTATACGTGCAAGAGACTGTTCAGCATCCTTCCAAACCATGCATCATATTACAAATTCCACCATGCATGTGACAGCCTTTGGGTGCTAGCGTGGACGCCTATGCGTGTCACATGTGCAAAAGAACACTTCATCAGTAATGGCGGCATGTGTTTACAGAACATCAAACATCACAAGTGGGGGTCCGGTAATGGTGGATGGAGAGAGATACCCATAGCGTGTGTTTTCAATTTTACGTCTGTTCACTTAAAGTGGTATTAGACGAATACCAATAGCGTGACGGAGCTGTTGTCGATAATGTTGTGTCACTGATGTCAGGATCTGTCTCCACCTGATACACTTGTTCAATGATCGATTGGGATGTGGACAGAAAACGTCAATCAGTGTGGAGACTGAACTTTGCAAATCTTTTACAGAAACAGTATTGTTGGGAAGGGGGGTGAGTTTGTGTGTGTGCATGTGTGTTTAGGTATGTGTGTGTGCATGTGTTTGTCCTCTCCTTTTCTTTTATTTTAAGGATAATGGTGTAAGCACTCAAGTACTTTTTATGTCTACAATAACAATAACAACAATAACAATAACAATAATTTTAATTCAGTTTTTGCAGGCCATATGGCCCATAGGAACAACAGTTACAGATTTCCATCGAATCTGAAAGTGCAGCTTCTTTGTATGAACACTAAACCTAGTTTGATGTTTAAAGTTGGATTATTTCTTACTAAATGTTTAGATATCAGAAGTAAGGATGTTCACCTTACATGAAAGTATATGATTAACTGTTGTTCCTATGGGCCATATAGCCTGCAAAAACTGAATTAAAATTATTGTTATTTTTATGTCTAGTCACCACGTGTATGCAGTTTTGTAAATGTCATCTGCTCCAACCAGCGCAAAACGGCATACTCTTTGAAAAGTGGAACAGGTTTTGACATGTGCACATGATGATCTGTCTGCCTCCACACATAGGACCTCAGCTTATAACCTCATCCAAAAGATGTGTGTGTGTGTGAGAGAGAGATAGTGTGTGGGAGCGTTTGTGTGTATACATGGTTGTGTGTATGAGTGCATGTGCATGTATGTAGTATGTATGTATGTATGTATGTATATATATATGTATGTGTCCATGTCTGTGTTTGTGTGTCTCTCTGTATGTAGCATGCCTTTTGCATCTCTATGTATAACCAAGTCTGTCTATCTGTTTTGTCTATCTTTGCCCTTCACTGTACGTGCAAGAGATTGTTCAGCAGTCTTCCAAACCATGCATATTATATTACAAACTCTACCATTTTTGTGGCAGCCTTTAGGTGCTAGCATGGCTGCCTGTGCATGTTACATGTGCAAAAGAACACCTTCAATAATGGCAGCATGTGTTTTCAGAACATGGAACATTACAAGTGGGGATCCTAATAGCGTGACGGAGCTGTTGTCGATAATGTTGTGTCACTGATGTCAGGATCTGTCTCTATCTGATACACTTGTTCAATAATCGATTGGGATATGGACGAGAATGATCATTCAGTGTAGAGCCTGAAATGTGCAGAACTTTGAAAATAGGATGGAAGGGAGGTGTGCGCCTGTGAGTCAGTGTGTGTGTGTGTGTGTGTGTGTGTGTGTGTGTGTGGTGTGTGTGTGTGTGTGTGTGTGTGTGAGAGAGAGAGAGAGAGAGAGAGAGAGAGCTAGTGTGTGTGTGTGTGTGTTGTGTGTGTGTGTGTGTGTGTGTGTGTGTGTGTGTGTGTGTGTGTGTGTGTGTGTTGTGTGTGTGAGTGTGTGTGTGATTTAGTGTGTGTGTTTGTGTGTACCTGTTGTGTGTGTGTTTGTATGACTGGACTCTGTGTCTGTCTCTGTGTCTCTGTGTATGGTTCTGTATGTAGTACTCCTTCTTTTACCTCTGTGTTTGTTCAAGTCTGTCTGCCTATCAGTCAGTCTATCTGGTTTGTCTCTCTCTACCTTTCAGTATTACGTGCAAAAGATTGTTCAACAGTCTTCCAAACCAGTCATATTACAAATTCTACCATGCATGTGACAGACTTTGGGTGCTAGGTGGATGGATGCCTATACGTGTTACACGCGCAAAAGAACACTTCATCAGTAATGGCGGCATGTGTTTTCAGAACATCAAACATCACAAGCGGGGTTCCTGTCATGGTGGATGGAGAGATATACCAATAGCGTGACGGAGCTGTGGTCAATTATGTTGTGTCACTGATGTCAGGATCTGTCTCCATCTGATACACTTGTTCAATAATCGATTGGGATGGGGTCAGAAAACATCGTTCAGTGTGGAGACTGAACTGTGTAGAACTGTTTGAAAACTGCTTGTGCGGGTGTTGGGGGCTGCTTGTGTATGTGTGTGTGTGTGTGTGTGTGTGTGTGTGTGTGTGTGTGTGCGTGCGTGCACATGTGGGGTATATACAGGAGTGCGTGTGTGTATGTGTGTGTGCGTGCATGTGCGCACTTGTGTTTTCTGTTGTTCTTGTGTTTATTTTTGGTTTTTAAAAAGTGCTATTAAACAGGAAAAGTGTGCACATAGAATGAATAGAAACCATAGTGAGTGTTTGTTTGTTTGTGTGTGCGTTTTTGTCTGTGTCTGTGTGTGCATGCGTGCATGCATGTGTGTGTGTCTGTGTGTGTGTCTGTGTGCATGCATGCAAGTATATGTGTGTGTGTTTCCCTCTCTCTCTCTCTCTCTTCTTCTCTCTCTCTCTCTCTTCCTCTCTCTCTCTCTCTCTCTTCTCCCTCCCTGGCTATTTCCTACAGCCGGCTAGTCCTGTCATCTCTGTCTATTGATTGAGTCCTCAGAAAAGATAGATACCATCCACCCCTCCCCTCTAAAAAAAAAAAAGAACATCAACAGCAAACTGATAAGCCAGAGAGCGTATGTGACTGGAAGAACCCACGCCGAGGTATCAGGATCTGGCTGATATAACTGCTGGCACCAGCACAAATGACCCGGCCTGTAATCTACAGTCCACTGTCACATACAATTACACACACACACATACACACACGCACTCATGCACGCTTGCATACACACACACACACACTTAGTCACACACACACACGCACACACACGCACTCACGCACGCACACAAACACAAACACGCACACACACACACACACACGCACGCACGCACACACACACACACTTACATACTCACACACACACCACACACATACACACACACACACACACAAACACACACACACACATCCCTCCCCTCCACTTTTTTTTCTTTCTTAATGTGTATAATATCACATTTTGTGAAGAGACGTAAAATGAAATCGAACACAGGCGCACACACACACACACACAAAACACACACTCGCGCGCGCGCGCACACACACACACCACACGCACACACACACGCACACACACACGCACACATACACGCACACACACACGCACACACACATATATACACACACACATACACACACATACACACACATACACACACACACGCACACACACTCTCCACACACACACACACACACACACACACACACACACACACACACACACACACACACTCACACACACACACACACACACACACACACACACACACACACACACACACACACCCTTCAGAAAGAGAGTACACTGACCAGAATAATATAGTGAGTAGAAGGTATCTTGGGACTTCCGAAAATAACAGCGAAAATAGAGATGGATAAAGTGGATCGGTGGTCTAGAGGTAACCCGCC
>CM054155.1:16930590-16933090 GCA_028751875.1 Rapana venosa | reverse complement strand
GAGAGAGACAGACAGACAGACAGACAGACAGACAGACAGAAGAAAAAAGAGACAGAGAGAGACAGGGAGAGAGAAAGTCAGACGGACAGATGGATAGACACAGACAGACAAACAGACAGACAGACAAGCAGACAGACAGAAACAGAGACAAACTGACAGACAGACTTAGACACAGACAGACAGACAGAGATACAAACAGACAGATAGCGATTACAGACAGAAACAGAGACAGAAACACAGAGACAAACTGACAGACAGACATAAATACAGACAGCGATACAGACAGAGACAGAAACACACACAGAGACACACAGAATCGGAGACAGATATACAGACTCGGAGACACATACACAGAGAAACAAAAAACAGAGAAATAATACAGAGAGTTGTCAGCGGTCAGTGTACATGCGCGTGAGCGCGTGCGTGTGCGGTGAGTGCATGCAAGAATCCCTTGTTGCGTGTGTGCTTGAACCCCCACCCCACCCCCCACCCCCCACAGGATGGACGAAACTAGGAAGAAAGTACGGTACAATTTGCAGGCCCCAGGATATAAGAGCCTTAGGAGAAAAAGGGGAAACCCATTTACAGTCAAATGCCTTAGCATCCTTCCTCCCCAAAACTAGAAGACAGAAAGCAAAAATGAAAAAACACCAGCTGATGAGAACAAACTAGAAGATGCATGTGTTCATCTGATTTTTTTTTTACGGGTTGCTCAGCTGAGTGGTTTGAAAGAAGGGGGGCGGCATAGCAGGGTGCTTACCAAAACAAAAAAAAAGAAAAGCTTTACAGTCCTGATGATCTGCGGGGTACTGGATCTTGTTTGTTATTTGTTGTTGGTTTTTGTTGCTCTTATTCTTGTTCTTGCTGTTGTTGTTCTTCTTTTTCTTTGCATTCATCTTCGCGTTCTTTTCTTCTCATTGTTTTTCTTCTTCGCATTCTTCTTCGAATTGTTTTTCTTGACATTCTACGTACTCTTTTTCTTCTGCGCATTCTTCTTCCAAATCTTTACATTTCTTTGGCGTTCTTTTTTTCTTCTTTTTGTTCGCTTTTTCTTCTTCGCTTTCTTCTTTGCATTCTTTGCTTGCTTCTGTGCATTCTTCTGCTTCATATTCTTCTTTGCATTCTTCTTCTTCTTTGCAATCCTTTCTCCTTCTTCATTTGAGTTCCTTGCCATGCTAGATTTTATTTTCTATATCAGACCCGGTTGGCAAAAGTCTGCAGTCTGTTACAGCGACCTTACAGTTGTTTTTCCTGGATATTGACCGGGCTTAACCACTTCTGGTGCCCCAGAGAGTGGAAGGGTGGGCGGAATTTATTTTATTTTAATTTTATTCTTTTTATATCGACGATAATGGATTAAGCATTTATATGCTTTTTTTATATCCAATCCCCGTGTGTATACGGTTTTTGTCCATTCTGTCATCTGTTTCCACCGGCATACAATAATCTACTCTTACGAAAAGCGGAATGGGGTTTAAAGTGTGCGCAAGATGTTCTGCGTGCGTTAGCACACGGGGCCTCCTCGGTTTCTAGTCTCATCCGAAGGACTTTTGGGGCAGAGTGGAGTATGCACTGATGTTAACTCCAGGAGAAAATTAATATCCCCTTGAACGGGAATCGAACCCGGGTCGTCAGATTGCGAGCGCAATGTTCTAACTACTAGGCTATCCCTTCCCCGAAATTTCGGAATGTTAGAAGAGGTTCGTAGATCTGTGCCTCAAAGGGACTGGCTAATCCGCCTCTTTTTTTCTTCCATTTTAATCATGCACACATGTTAAAACTGGATACATGTCCCTTTTTTATTTATTTATAGAAGGCTGGATCGAATTCTGTCTGTAATGTGGATGACGTGGAGATACCCAGCATCCATCGAAGGATTGCTTGCGCAGTCGATAAGCATAATTATGGTAGTGGACTGATGTGGTAGTGGTGTGTGCATGCGGGCGTGTGTGTGTGTGTGTGTGTTTGTGTGTGATGTATGTGTGTGTGTGTGTGTGTGTTGTGTAAGTGTGTGTGTGTGTGTGTGTGTGTGTTGTATGTTTATGTGTATGTATGTGTGTGCGAAATTTTTCAAATTTATTTTCAGGTGTGTGTGTATGTGTGTGTGCGTGCGTGTGTAAGTATGTGTGTTGTGTGTATGTAAGTGTGTGCATGTGTGTGTTGTGTATTGTGTGTGTTTTTTGTGTTGTGTTTATGTGTGTTGTGCATGTGTGAGTAAAGTGTGTGCGTGTTTGTGTGTGTGTGTTGTGTTGTGTTGTGTGTATGTGTGTATATGTGTGCTTGAAACTTTTTCAAACTTTATTTTCAGGTAGGTGTGTGTGTGTGCGTGCGCGCGCCCGCGCGCGCGTTCCTGTACACGTGCGCGTGCGCATGGGCCAGTACTTGCCTACATGCATGCTCATATAATTATGTAGACAGATGATACTGATAATTATGAAATACTTTTTGCTCATAAGTATGGGAAAGGATTGTCTGAAACTAAGATATCAACTTGTGCTCT
>CM054155.1:16923090-16928090 GCA_028751875.1 Rapana venosa | reverse complement strand
TTCGCTCATAATTATGACAGACAACATTAGTAATTGCTGTCTGAGCATTTTGACAACGAAGGAGAAGTTGAGCTAGTAGCATTTTTGTTGTTTGAAGGTTGAGACAGAGCACGCTAAACTGAACTTCACCATAGGTATCTGTCATTGGGGGACGGGACAGCTCAGTGGTCAGAGCACTCGCTTTCACCAAGCTAAGGTTAAGCAGCATTGAGCGTGGTTACCAAGTGGGTGGGTGACCGTTTGCACACCTTGGCTTCAGTACAGCTTCTCAGTTCACCCAGCTGTAAATGGGTACCTGTTCTCTTTAGGGTCAGGGAAGGTAAAGCAGCGAGGGAGAGGAGATGGGCGCCGCCCTTGATATGCTGGCCCCTTGAGAAGCTGAGGTCTCTCACTTCTCGCTCCTCGAACACTGGATGAAAAGAAAAGCACACGAGTGCTTATTCCATTATCCTCGAAATAAAATAATAAATACATGATAAATAAATAAATTAATGAATTAATTAATAAACACCGCATATGTTATGGTAACACCTTTACCTTTTTTCTATAGCCAAAATTGATTTGAATTTGTTCTGGGATTTGTTTAGCTTCATGAAAGCAGCCAACTGACCAGTTAGCTTGCCTGTGTAATGTGCAGTTTTTAATCCAGGGAAAGCAGCTGTTGTCGATAAAACATACCGCATACCGCTTCCCCGTGTGTTTGTTGTATTTTTTTCTTCTTTTATTCATTTTGTAAGCTGCTGTAAGGTTTCCTAACATGTCATCCCTCTCACACTACTAACTTCATTATCTTCATAATCAGATCATTCTGTTCTGTTTCTTATGATCGAATTATGTGCACGATAATTATATAACACGCGATAGCAATATACACACCAATACGATAAGAAAATAGCAACAACTAAAAAAAACAAACAAAACCCACGGATAGCTGGAGAGCTAAACATTGTAAGTATTGGCTGGCATGAATGTTTTTTAAACTGAATATTTTCCAAAGGAACGAGTGTGTGGTGCAGATCTGATAGATAGCAATACAGACAACAAGAAGGGTGGCAGGATGGTTAAAACGTCCACCTCCCAACAAGTAAACCGTGAGGTTCTGGGTTCGATTCCCAGCACCCCCCCCCCCCTTTTGTTCCAAAATTTGACGTAGAATCGAACTGAATATCAAAGTCCTTCGGATGAGACTATAAATCGAGGCCCCGTAAACGAACGCACGCAGAACATCTTACGGTTAAAAGCCCGTTCCACATTTTGGAAGAGTAGGCCATTGCGTACCGGTAGGACAGATGCTAAAAAAATAACAAAAGAAAAACCAGCATGTACACAGGTGTCGTGTTTAATTGTAATCCCTGAAGTCGGAATGCGGCTACCTAAATGGTTAGAAGGCAAAACGGTCGTTTAAGCATACACGTCACCTATTGTGAACCTCGGAGCTCTAGCCGAGAAATGAAAAATAAAACAACAAATAATAAAGACACGCAGCATACATTTGAAGGAACTCAGAGACTGCTGGAGTATAAATAACAATGTTTAAAAAAATCGCGCTTCAATGAAAATGTATATCCTATCCATATTTTTTTAAAAAGAAAGTACTGACAATGTGGACTATAGAAATGTTGATTTGTATAGGATGGGATTAGCCAGTTTTTGTGAAGCTGAAGTAAATCACAAACACAGGGGAAAAAAGGCTTTGCTGCTGCTGCTGCTATTACTGCAGCTGATGAGGATGATGTTGCTGCTGGTGTTGCTGCTGCTGCTGCTGTTTCTTCTTCTGCAGCTGCTACTGTTACCACTTGATTGTTGTCATTTTTGTAACGTAGTTCATTTCTGTTACGTAATTGCATCGCCGGCCTATCTGTTAAACACTACAGAGTCGTTGGCTTCTTAAAAACCAGCCTCCAAAATACATTTCCTTTTTCTTCTTCGTACCATTCTGCTGCCAACCACCACTACCTTTCAATTAAACAAGGTTTGTTTTGTTTTCCATTTGGATTTTGTGGACCTGTTTCTGTCTTTGGTTGCGTGTTTCCCTATTTTCCTCACTAGTTGTAATCCCATTAAGAAAGGAACCAAAAAACCACAAGAAAACACAATCTCCACAGGTACAATTATACGAACACCCCTTTTGTTTTTTAAGCATCTTATAAAACGGTTAAGGAATATATTTTTTAAAAAATCCAAAACCTAAAAAAGAGTAATGGTGACCAAAAAACAACATCTAAACAAAACCAGGAGATTTAAAAACAAACTTGAATACTTTTTGTTTGTTTTTCTTTGGTTCCATTCATTTAAGTCTTCTTTGCGTGATTACATGCCAGAGCTTGCCTCCGGTTAACTAAAGGGAAATTGCTGATAAGGTTGGATGTTGGGTTGGGAGGTTTTTTTTTAGACACAGGAAAAGATTTCCGTCCTGCTGGTAGCAAATAGCTGTTTAACATGCATCCCAATCTTGTGGGGAAGATGCAGAGCAATTTTGTTTTACAGCATTTCCGTTTTCTTGCTGTGTCAGAATAAAAAGAATATTGATAAATAAATGCAGGAATTTTTATCACATTTTTGTTTTTGCTATAGCACAATATAGGGATGACTAAAATTTCAATAGGTTATCTATCAGTTGTTGAGACTATGTATGCTGGGGTTTTTTCTTTATTTTTTACAACTTTTTTTTCTTGCCTCTCTTAGACTCAATTCGAAGGCAGGAGAGAGAGAGAGAGAGAGAGAGAGAGAGAGAGAGAGAGAGAGAGAGAGAGAGAGAGAGAGAGAGAGAGAGAGAGAGAGAGAGAGAGAGAGAGAGAGAGACAGAGACAGAAACAGAGACAGAGAAAGAGACATAGGCAGAGACACAGAGAGAGAGTGAGACAGACAGACAGAGACGCTCAAACAAACCTATTGTTGTATGTATATATGTAAGTATGTATGTATATATGTATGTATGTGTGTTTATGTATGTGTATATGTATTACACCCATCCTTCTGTATGTCTCTCTCTCTCTCTCTCTCTCTCTCTCTCTCTCTCTCTCTCTTTTCTCTATCTATCTATCTATCTATCTATCTATCCATCTATCTATCTATCTATCTACCCATCCATCCATCATATATCTGTATATCTATATTTCTATCAATCTCCATATATCTCTCTAACTTCCTACTTACCTACTTACCTTCTGTCTGTCTGTCTGTCTGTCCGTTCGTCCTTCCGTCTGTATATGTATAAGCGCTTTGATTTGTTGTTGTTGTTGTTGTTGTTTTACAAGATAGAGCGCTATATAAATTCCATTGATTATTATCATTATTATTATTATTATTATTATTATTAATATTATTATCATTATTATTCTATCAGTCTTTCTAGACATCGTCGTTCTGCCTGTCTTTCTTCATATACTCCCCACTGCTTCTGAGTCGACTCAAAAGCTCTACCAGAAATGGAAAGAAAAAACCACCCTAATAATGGCAGAATGTGGCTTAGCTACCTGGGATAACTGTGCATTGTCACGAGGACATAATGATCATGGTATCAATGCGGCTGAAAGCCAAACGTCACCCTTCCTGTCTTTTGACTCTTTGTGTGGAGACGTAGTTGTAGTAGGACACTGGCCCGCGGTACATGAGTATATGCTTGTAAAACATCCCACGGCAATAAAGGATCTCTGGCAACTGTCTGTTGTGAAGGCCTACCTTCATCAGCAAACATAAGTTTGCTCACAGACTGAAAAACGTGTCATTGAAAATCAGTGAGCATATTTTTAAAAATAAACATAGTATCTCAGTATCTCTGGCAACTCTCTGCTAAAAGGGTCTATCTTCATAGGCAAGCACATTTTCTCACAGACTGAAAAAAAATTGTAATTGAAAATCAGTGAGCAAATTCTTTTCATTAAAAATAGTATCGTAATAAAAGACAGTGCCTGCAGGTAGATAATACTCGTTAAGGAACCCACAGCAATCAAATATCCCCAGCAATGTCAGGTTGAAAGACCCCACTTTTGTGAGCAAACAACTTTGTTCACAGACTGTAAACTGTCGTTGAAAGTAGTTTAGTTGGGTTTTTTTCTGTAAAAGATAATGTGGTAGGATACGATGTCCCGAGATACATATCCACTCGTAATACATCCTACGACAATGAAATATCTCTGACAACGCTCTGTTGTACATACCCTCCTATACGAGTAAACAAATCTGTTCACAGACTGGCAAACATGTCATTGAAAATGATTGAGCTTAGTGTTTTGCTGCCTCATCTCTGTGACGTACCCGGCCCGTCCTGCTGTTCCCACGCCGCTCATCTCAATCCCCATGTCACAGCCATACCCAGATTCATTATGTCCGCATCTTCAGGGTAAGAAGCCCACAAGGAGCCATGAGGCAACCAGCCAGAGGGGTCCTACACTGCTGCTGGGTCACTTTGGTGGTGTTCAGTGGTGCCTGTTCTGAGCTAACGTACGCAGGGCACCACCTACTAAGCCCGCTACTAATGACAGTATTAGCTCAGTCGCGGAGCCAGACTGAGTGAGTTGCCCACCCGAGATGGCAACCACCACAACGTCCCTCCAACAAACGTCCTCCGTGAACCTCCAACCACTATGGCTTTGACACAAACTCACCGAATCTGAGATCACTATGAGACCAGAGCAATTGCGACCACCGAATCAGAGGGTTGTTTTTTAAATTGCGTGATGATCAATGACAATGAGGATGACGCAATGCTGCCGCTGTGGAAGTGCATAAGCTTTGACACTACTTGACAGGGTTGTACTCTAAGCTTACTATCACAATATATCCCGGCATTAACCGGGCCCCGAGAGATCCAGACACCTGCAGTGCTGGTCAGGTAATTTGAGCAACGCTCTCAAACTGCCATCCGTAAAGTGGATGAAGTTCGACTGTATGGTCCCAGTCTTCCCACTGAGCCCACAGCACACTCACTCTAGGTAGGAACCGGCTGGAGTCCGAAAAATCTCTATGACTCGTATGGGATTCGAACCCCGACCTTCCAG
>CM054155.1:16895590-16910590 GCA_028751875.1 Rapana venosa | reverse complement strand
GTGGGCTCGCAGCGCGAGCGGCAGAAGAAGCGGCTGACGCCGGAAGGGAAGATGACCACCTTCCTCTTCGCCCTGTCCGTCATCTTCCTCCTCCTCAACCTCCCCACCCACGCCATCCGCCTGAAGATGCTGATCCAGGTGTACCTGCAGCATCGGCAGCTGACGTACTCTGACGTCATCCTGCAGCGCTTCTCGGAGCTGCTGCTGTACCTGAACTTTTCCACGAACTGCCTGATCTACCTCCTCTTCGGGGAGCGCTTCCGAGCCGAGTTCAAGGTGATGTACACACGGCGGTGCTACTCCCGCCCCAAGGCAGGGACCAAGGGCGCGGAGGGGGGAGGGGGGGAGGAGGAGGAGGAGGGACCCAGCATGACCGAACACAGCATGGGGTCCGGTATTCTGCTCAACCAGAGGTTCACGGTGGAGGTGGACGAGTCGGTGTGTCTGACTTGTATCACGGAACACAGCGAAAGCCCCGCCTCTACCGTAGATTCGCCTTCTCGACGGGAAGTATGTGACCACGGGGATTAAGTTAATGTGAGGGAAGTAGCAACTCAGAGTTGTGTCATCTGAGGTACTATAGATGTTTTGCCAAGAAAGTGGACATACAGTCAAGCTTCTACCTGGTGATTAGCAAGCGTTGTGTTAAGTTCTCGTACACGTCTCTTCGTATGAGCCTTATATTATTCGCATTGAATTTGTCACTGTTGTGTTATCCAACTTAAAAACAAACAAAACTAAATTGCATTATTCATTATTTCTGTTCTGTCATGTCTGCTTATTGCTGTGCCAGCTGTACTATTTTGCAGTGGAATAAGTATATGCAATGGCTTGACCAGTCGGAATCCACTACTCCACGTTTGACAAACTATGATAGTACACATGTTTGTTCGTCGTTTCCTGTGTCCATCAGTCCGTCCGCTAATCTGCATGCCTGTCTCACTGTTGCTGTCACCTCTTCCCACCAGCTTTTTGTCTCCGCCAGTATATACATATGATTTCTTTGTTTTGTCAGTGTTCTTGTATATTTGTTTGTTTGTGTGTGTCTTTGTTTGTTTGCATGTTGCCGAGTTTCTGATTTCCTTGGTTTCATTTTGCATGAATCAGATGTATCCCCTGTACTGCCTCTTTACTCTCACCCAGCCCACTTTCAAATAACAAAAATTCTTAGAGAGAAAAATGAACCCTTCATGCAAACAAAAACTATGCCGTTTCATTCATACCAGCACAGTTAGCCCACACACTGGTAGTAAGCTTGTCCTCTCCCAGTTTCCACGCAAGATTCATTCTTTATACATGTCCGTCGCCTTCTCCAGTTCGTGAACAGAATGACGTAAACTCTTCTACATGACATAATTATGGCAAGTCCTTATCAATCTTAAATGACATAGTTCTAGTCCATATGGGTAAACATGCTCGCTGTATTCGCAAAATAAATGACATGTATCGTCAGAAACAGAACATAAGTAGCAGAGCTACGACAAGCCGATAGTGTGCTCTAGAACATTATCAAAGCAAGTTAGCTTAACCGCCGTAAATAGCTAATTACAGTAAAAAATAGAATGATTACATTGAATGTTATACCCTTACCCTCGGTGTAGCAAAATGCATGCCTATATTGCCGGCGATGTCTGAAGTAAAGATGGTGTACTATAAAAAAAACAAGAACAACAACAAATGAATGCCTACCAAAAGATTAAGGAAAAACTGATAACTAATTGAATCCACCTTGTTCGTGTTGACGCAATATCACCTGAAAAAGCTTCGATTTGTTTGTTTTTACAAGATTCAGCGCTCTATAAATTCCATATATTATTATTATTATTATTTATAAAACTTTTGTTAAAACTTTTTTTTATTCATGAAACTTGATTAACAGCCACAATTACAATAATATTGCATGGAATGCATGCTTAATTAAAAATTGAAACAATTTCTTTTTCAAAAACCTGCAATCTCTCACTAAGAACTGTTTGAACATAATTTTCTGCATGAAATTATTATTTTTCAACGCACAGAATTATATCTAATGTGATCTAACCTACATTCACTTGACTTGATTTGGAACGTAAAACACACGTTGAAATCCCCACACTAGTATGATAATTATTCAAACCTCCCCCAAAAAGTTTTTAAATCAACACAAAGTTCGTCATAATTACTTTCATCATCGTCGTCATCGTCATCACCACCATCATTATCATCACGGTCGCTGTCGTCTTCGACGATCATCATTGTTATCATCATAATTACCGTCATCATCACCATCATCATCATCATTAATACCAGCATAATCATCCCAACATCATCATCATCATCACCATAATCACCATCATTGTCACCAACATCACCATCATCATCACCATCATGTCACCACCACCACCATCATCGTCATCATCATCATCATCATCATCACCATCATCATCGTCGTCGTCGTCGTCGCCGTCATCATCATCATCGTCGTCGTCGTCGCCGTCATCATCATCATCGTCATCATCATTGTTCTCCAGGCTGTTCTGTGTGTCTTCAGCCTTTCTCAGCCACACAACCATGTCAAGGCCGGTCCATTCTTTGATGGATGCTCCCTTCTTAATTATACATTTCTCAAATCAACATACAATTATCGTTACAGATTTTGATGAATACTCTTTATTTTTAAAAAGTTATTTTTTTTGTTGAAAAAGATAGCCACATATATCAGCAGTGTAAAAACATAAAGATCTTTCTTTGGTCTCTTGCATTTAATAGAATAAAACAGTTTCCATTCGCAAAAAGATTTGAAATGTGTGCTAATAAGGTGCCACGTTTCGTTTCAATCACACTTTTAACTCACCTTTTTAAAATATTTTTTGTTTGGCAACAGTAAAGATAATTTTTTACAAAATGTCGTCGCCATGCTTCGATATTGCTGTTATTTTAATCGAGCCCATTACATTATTCTGAACCTGATCGGAAGAAAACCACCCCTGCATGCATGTGTAAATTGCCTCTGTGTGTGTGTGAGTGTGCGTGTGTGTGTGAGTGTGTGTGTGTGTGTGTGTGTGTGTGTGTGTTTAGAAATCCCCTGCATGCAAGTGTAAATTGTGTGTGTCTGAGTATGTGTGTATGCATGTGTAAATTGCCTCTGTGTGAGTGTGAGTGTGGTGTGAGTGTGTGTGTGTGTGTGTGTGTGTGTGTGTGTGTGTGTGTGTGTGTGTGTGTGTAGGAAACCCTGCATGCAAGTGTAAATTTTGTGTGTGTGTGTGGTGAGTATGTGTGTATGCATGTGTAAATTCCCTCTGTGTGTGTGAGTGTGAGTGTGTGTGTGTGTGTGTGTGTGTGTGTTGTGTGTGTGTGTGTGTGTGTGTGTGTGTAAGAAAACTCTGCATGCAAGTGTAAATTGTGTGTGTGTCTGTGTCTGTGTGTGTGTCTGAGTATGTCTGTGTGCATGTATAAATTGCCTCTGTGTGTGTATGCATGTATAAATTGCCTGTGTGTGTGTATGCATGTGTAAATTGCCTCTGTGTGTGTGTGTGTGTGTGTGTGTGTGTGTGTGTGTGTGTGTGTGTGTGTGTGTGTGTGTCTGAGTATGTGTGTATGCATGTGTAAATTGCCTCTATGTGTTCTGTGTGTGTGTCTGTGTCTGAGTATGTGTGTATGCGTGTGAAAATTGCCTCTGTGTGTGTGTGTCTGAGTGTGTGTCTGTGCATGTGTAAATTGCCTCTGTGTGTGTGTGTCTGTGTGTATCTGAGTATGTGTTTATGCAAGTGAAAATTGCCTCTGTGTGTGTGTGTGTGTGTCTGAGTGTGTGTCTGTGCATGTGTAAATTGCCTCTGTGTGTGTGTGTCTGTGTGTGTCTGAGTATGTGTTTATGCAAGTTAAAATTGCCTGTGTGTGTGTGTGTGTGTGTGTGTGTATGAAACCCCTGCATGCAAGTGTAAATTGTCTCTGTGTGTGTGTGTGTATGAAACCCCTGCATGCAGTGTAAATTGTCTGTGTGTGTCTGTCTGTCTGTCTGTGGGTAAACCCCCTACATGCAAGAGCAAATTGCCTATGTGAGTGTGTCAGTGTTTCTGTTTGCGTGCGTACGTATGTTTGTTTCTCTGTGTGTCTATGTCTATGTGTCTGTATGTCTGTGTTTCTGTGTGTCTGTATGTCTGTGTGCGTGCGTGTGCACGCGCGCGCGCGAATGACACGTGTGCCTGCACCTGCTGCTGTCATGCCACTACATCACCGCTATTCTCCTCAATATTGTCCCTCCCTCGTGTCCCCCCTACCTCATCGCTATGTCTCCCCTCTACGCTGCCGTCACGCACACCACGGACGCCAGCATTTCCATAAACTCCCTGGAGCAACATCCTCATAATTATTAGCAATAGTTTCTCCATTAAAGAAATAATCTAACTGCACCGTGGTCATGAATTTCGAACTGAAATTATGGCGAAGATGCGAGTAATGAGTTCTGACTGAGTTTCAAACATTTTCCGAGTGTATGATCTCTCCTTCCCTCCCTTCCCCACCCACCTCCACCCCCACCTCGTCACCACTCCCTATTTGTTTGTCCCCCACACCCCAACCCTCACCCCCCACCTCGTCACCACTCCTAGTTTGTGTTTGTGGCAACATTCAGAAACGTCTGTTCCCTTTTTGTTTTTGTTTTTCTTCTTTGACTTCTTTGGAAGTCTTGGGACACAGAAGCACTCAAATTTTCAGGCCGTGTCTCTTAAGTTAAGGTCAGAAGAAGCTAGCAAAAAAGCTTTCTCTTTCTAAGTACAGGATGCACGCTGGGTATACGTTTGTGTTTCCGTGACCAATCCACAAGCTGAAGGTGAAATAGTAGATCTCTACTGTACATCATTCTTCAAAGTCAAAGTCAAGTCAAGTGAAAAACATTTTTAATCATCCCATGAAGGGTTAACACGATACTGACAGGCACATTGATTAGGTATGATAATCTCGAAAGATCTTCTCTATGGATTGATTAAACAAGGAGATAAAAATATCAACATACTTTGCAATTAATCTGCTCACAGTGTCTCACTCTGCTAGTGAACTGCAAGAAGAAGATTTAGGGGTATGTCTGTGTTCTTCGTTTTATTGGTTAGTTTGTGTATGTGCGTGTTCGTTTGTTTGGTTGGTTGGTGGGTTGGGGTCTTGAGTTGTTTTGTTGTTTGTTTGTTTTGCTGTGTGGAGAGTTGTCCGGCCTTTAAATAAGAACTAGAGCTTTTGTTTAAGACTCTAAAAGCAAGCTTAGTCTAGGAATTCATTCAGATACCATAACCCAGGAGAGAGAGAGAGAGAGAGAGAGAGAGAGAGAGGAGAGAGAGAGAGAGAGAGAGAGAGAGAGAGAGAAAGACAGACAGACAGACACAACACACAGACAGACAGACAGACAGAGACAGAGAGACACAGCGAGAGAGAGATAAATAGAGAGACACACAGACAGACACCCAGACACACAGACACACAGATACACAGACACACAGACACACAGGCACAGACACAGGGACATACGCACATACACACATACACACAGACAGACACACAGAGAGACACACAGACACAGACAGACACACAGACAGACACACACATAGACAGGCAAACAGACAGATACCAGACAGATTCACAGACACACAGAGACAGAACAATAGATCAATGCTCAAATATCGATCAGTGTATTTCTCCCCTCCCCATTCCTTTGCGACCTCGTGTATTCCTGATTACACTATGTGTGTGTGTGTGTGTGTGTGTGTGTGTGTGTGTGTGTGTGTGTGTGTGTGTGTGTGTGTGTCTGTCTGTCTGTGTGTGTGTGTGTTTGTGTGTGTGTGTGTCTGTCTGTCTGTGTGTGTGTCTGTGTGTGTGTGTTTGTGTGTGTGTGTGTGTGTGTCAAGTCAAGTCAAGTCAAATTTGTATTTCCAGATGGTACATTGAATTTGCAATGCATTTGCTTTTTTTCATCAAGCTATCTATCTAAGAACAAATTTCTTAATGATTATACTGAAATACTACGTGTGTGTGTGTGTGTGTGTGTGTGTGTTGTCTGTCTGTGTCTGTGTCTGTGTGTGTATCTGTATGTATCTCTGTGTGGTATGTCTCTGTGTCTGTATGTCTCTGTGTGTGTATGTGTGTGTCTCTGTATGTCTATCTCTGTGTGTGTCTGAGTGTCTGTGTGTGTCTCTGTGTGTGTCTATATGTGTCTGTGTGTCTGTGTCTGTGTGTCTGTGTCTGTATGTGTGTGTGTGTGTGTGTGTGTGTGTGTGTGTGTGTGTGTGTGTGTGTGTGTGTGTGTGTGTGTGTGTGTGTGTGTTGTCTGCGTGTGTTTCAAATATGGTGTTCGTGGGGGAAATCAGATGAGTTTTGCAACTATTCACATTGATCAATGTGAAGTGTCATGTACTTGTTGCTTTACTCTTTTTACTTTAAACCATGACACGTGATTTGTGATGTCTTCTGTAACGCGTTTACAGCCTGTTGATTGTGTCTTGTAAACCCAGAGTTTGTGTTCATTGAATTGCAGTTTTATAATATTTTATAATTGCAGTTTATATATATATATATACTAATATTAATGATATATATATATATATATATATATATATATATATATATATATATATATATATGTATATAAATAGAGACGTGTGCTATGTTGTGTATCGACGAATGTAAATAGAGTGATAAAATGGTGTGGTTTTTTTTTTTTGTGCCCATGAACATTGTTATGCTTGCTGCCTTTGACTAAGATCATTTTACACACACACACACACACACACACACACACACACACACACACACACACACACACACACACACACACACACACACACACACACAAAACTACTACTTCTACTACTTACTATTACTATTACTATTTACTTTACTACTACTACTACTACTACTACTATATACTATACTACTACTACACTACTACTACTACTACTACTATACTACTATTACTACTACTACTACTAACTACTACTACTACTACTACTACTACTACTACTACTACTACTACTACTACTACCACTACTACTACTACTTCTACTACCGCTGCTGCTGCTGTTGTTGCTGCTACTGCTGCTGCTGCTACTACTACTACTACTACTACTACTACTACTACTACTACTACTGCTGCTGCTGCTGCTGCTGCTGCTGCTGCTGCTGCTGCTGCTGCTACTGCTGCTGCTGCTGCTGCTACTGCTGCTGCTGCTGCTGCTCATCGTCATCATTGCCATCATCACCATAATGTATGGAATTTATTTAGCGCTGAAACTTGTAAAGCAACAAATCAAAGCGCTTACACTCAAATCATTTAACGTACGAGACTGCTTCCAAACCACAGTTGGAGTATGCCAGGGATGTCTGCTTCCTTCCAACATTTTAAAAATCTTCTTAGAGAGGAAATTGGCTGATGCAATAGAAAAAAATCATAAGGAAGGAAGGTGGCAGGATGGTTAAGACGTTTGCCTGCCAATCATTACATTGCCTGCCAACAAGTAAACCGTGAGGCTCTGGGTTCGATTCCCAGCCTCGCCCTTTCTTCCCAGGTTGACAAAAAAAATCGAACTGAATGTCAAAGTCCTTCGGATGAGACTATAAACCGAGGCCCCGTGTGCGAACGCATGCAGAACATCTTGCGCGCACGTTAAATCCTGTTCAGCTTTTCGAAAGAGTAGGCCATTGTGTGCCGGTGGGAACAGATTACAAAATTTACAAAACCGCATACACACAGGGAATGTATGTAAAAAAAAGCACATGAGCGCTTTTTCCATTATCCTCGATAAAACAAATTGTCATCTGAGCGCTTTGATTTGTTGCTTTACAAGATTCAGCGCTATATAAATTCCATACATTATTATTATTATAAGGGCACAGTCAACATTGGAGGCAGGACTATTACAAACTTACGTTTTGCCGACGACATGGATTGCCTAGCTGGAAAAGAGCAAGAGCTGGTCAACCTGGTCAATCACCTTGATAAAGCATTTTCTGCATGTGGCATACAGACCAGTGCAAAGAAAATTCAGTTGGTGGTAATTGGTGCCAGTGGAATCAACACTGACATAATTATAGACAAACAAGAAACTTCAGTCCGTTCGTAGCTTGAGATATCTGGGATCTTACAGTATCGGATGAAGGAGCAAAACCTGAAATTCTCTCCAGGATAGCCGCGAACCACAGCTGCAATGACCGAACTGAGAGTCCTCTGGAATGACAAGGACAACGCCTTCAGCTTCAAGATCAGACTGATGCGTTCCCTGATCATTTCCGTGGGTGTGGGAACACCTCCATCTTTTTTATGTTACATTACAGTGTATGTGTGTGTGTGTGTGTGTGTGTGTGTGTGTGTGTGTGTGTGTGTGTGTGTGTGTGTGTGTGTGTGTGTGTGTGTGTGATTGCAATGGTACAGCTAAAATATTTATTCATTTATTTATTTATTCATTCATTCCTACCACTTTAAGTCACGGCAGACTTTTCTGTGTAAAATTCAGGCTGCTCTCCCCCGGGGAGAGCGCGTCGCCACAAGAGCAGCGCCACCTTTTTTTTCCTGTCTGTAACTGTATTTGTGTTTCCTATCAGAGTGGCTTTTTTCTACAGAATTTTGCCAGGGACAACTCTCTTGTTGCCGTGGGTTCTTTTACATGCAATAAAATAGTTATGGGTAACACACGGGACCTCGGTTTATCGTCTCATCCGAAGGACTAGCATCCAGACCACCACTCATGGTCTAATGGATGGGGGAAAGCTTTGGGCCCAAACGTGATTAGAACCACCGCACACTTCCGACTCGGACTTTTCGCTGTATAGGCAGGCAAATTACCTCTAGACCGCCGTTCCACTATATAATATATGTCTACGCGACTGTATATTATTTTGGTCGTAAAATCGTTTGGTCACATTGGGATGGTCAATGCTTGAGAGAAAGATGATAACCTGATACAGAATCGCAGACGTAAGTATGTATTTCTGTCTGCCAGTCTATTGTCTAGTCTGTGTGTTTCTCTCTGTCTATTTCCCCCCGGTAGGTGTGTCTTTCGGTCGAAAGCTGTCTACAACTCTCTGTCTCTGCCTCTGTCTCTCTCTCTCTGTCTCTCTGTCGCTCTCAGTCTCTCTCCGTGTGTCTCATTGTGTCTCTCTGTCTCTGTCTCTGACTGTCTGTCTTTCTGTCTGTCTGTCTCTCTCTCTCTCTCATTCTCTCTCTCTCTCTCTCTCTCTCTCTCTCTCTCTCTCTCTCTCTCTCTCTCTCTCTCTCTCTCTCTCTCTCTCTCTCTCTTCTCTCTCTCTCTCTCTCTCTCTCTCTCTCTCTTAGTTTTCTCTTCACCATGAAATTTGTCGAGTATTGTTTTCTTTAAATGACAGGACGGCACTACAATAAAAGCAAGCAGGCACACACACACCACACACACACACACACACACACACACACACACACACACACACACACACACACACACACACACACACACACACACACACACACACACACACACAACTTGTATAAGCGTTTGCACTACAATTCTTCACTTTGTTTCAGGACTCTTCTTCATCCTCTTTTTCGTTGAACGCTCAGACAGAGAATATTGGCTGTCATATGAGCAAAAATATCTTACGCTGCCACTAAGCGCCTGACAAGTCAGACCCAGCGCGTCCGACATCGGCGTGGGAAAGAATTTTTATCTTGCAAGTCTTTCTGGAAGAAAAGGCAGGATAATAGACCAAGAATGCAGAAAAAAGATGAGAAGGAGGCTACAGGAAAAAACCAACAACAAAAAGCCAGGAACAAAGAGAGGGATAGAAAAGAGGGAATTCCTAGCACAACATTTCCAGAAGGTGGGGATGCTATTTATACTGACAAGGCCCCTGGCCTCCCCATGGGGGAATTCTATGACTCAAACATTGTATGCATATGTCAGTCCTCCTCCCCCCCCCCTCCTAGAAAAAAAAGGGAAACGTACAGCCATCTTCCTTCTCCAGCTCCTACCGTCCATCTGTTACTATGAACATCAAATGCCACTTCCATCATCTTTGAGTCATCTACACGGGCACTGGATGTGGCCAATGTTTTGTCAGAAGGCAGACTCTAAAGAGTACAGCTAGCCAACGAGTCTGCTGCCGTTCTGTTCAGGGTCTGGTCAGATCGAAGCGAACTGCAGTAGCACAGAAGACGGATCGTTAGAACGAGTGACCGTTTGGGGAAATCAGGGCGAGAAAAAAACACCACACAACCCTGTCTTATTGATAGCTATAAAGTGGTGCAGATATTATGGTAGAGCTAGGGATTCTCTTACAGGGCTACACAGGCATTGACTAGCTCATAGCTAGGTTCAGGAAGCTGGTTGCAAAATCTTCTTCAGTGGTGCCCCCATGGTTTACAAGACTACGGGATATATGAAGTGAAGGTGATGCTACATGCATATGCTCACCAAAAATGTTTATTTCTTAGGGTTTTTTCCTTAAAATCTCCCTGATAACTTTCTGTGTGTGTGTGTGCTTATAACGAGGAAGTTATAGGACATTTTGCATAAAGCTTAAGTTGGATTTAAAGCATGAAAAATCCCAGGGTCTTGAGTCCACATCTTGCCAGAACGAGAAAGATAGCAGCAAAGGAGGACCTAGAACACACAATCTTGAAGCCATCTAATAATTTTATTTTGTTGTATGATGATTAATGGAGATGAGAATGATGTAATGAGAATGCATTGAACACGCATGTGCTTTGAGACCATAACCATAGTGAGAGTGGCGCCCGTCTTCTCTCCCTCGCTGCTTTGCCTTCCCTGACCCTAAGGTATCCATTTACAGTTCGGTGAACTGGGGGACTGTACTGAAGCCAAGGTGTGCAAACGGTCATCCATCCACTTGGTAACCACGCTCAACGCTGCTTAACCTTAGCTTGGAGAGAGCGAGTGCTCTGACCACTGAGCTGTCCTGCCCCCTAGTCGAGCTAGGACATTGTAAAACTCCCCATCCTTAGTTCACCAGACGCCATCACCCAGATCCAAACCCAGGACTACATGGACCCCTAGGATTACAGTCAGGTGTTCTGAACCACTGGGATATAGCGTCTGTCCAAATAGTGAATAGAACCATTGAGAGGCTCCAGAACTTACCTTTGCACAGAAGGGTATCATTCGTTAAGTTGACTTAAAAAAATATATATATGTGTGTATATATATGAAAGATAAAGAGCTTTCAAAAAGTTCAAAAACAATAGGTGAAAAATGGAGATAAAAGAAAAAATAATCATATCGATCTCTGATTCGTAGATAATGTAGGGAAGGAAAAAAGGAAGCAGAGTACCTGTGCATCATGTCAGAGACAAGAAAGAAAGAAAGGAAATGATGCTCTGGACATCAAGGGCAGGCAGCTCTTGCTGGTCAATAGACAGTAGTCTGTCCCTGGACTCCTAGTACTTCTAAATGTGTGCAGGAAGTCAGAGGACAGAGCACAGCCAGCCCATAAAGCAGTACTCTCTCTCTGTCTGAGTTTGATCAGAGGAAAGGGACGGCACTGCAGAGATGCACACAGAGGGATGACTGGGGAGAAAAAGCAGACGTAAAAGGCAGATCAAAACTGCTCTAGGGATGACCACATGTTGCAGCTGTTACAGTAGCTGCTACGTGTTCTCTGGGGATAGAGGATCATTATGTTCCTGGCTTGGAGTTAAGTGCGATGTCTATTTCTGGGCTACCTACAAGTTTTCTCTCTTTTGTTTTGTTGTTAATGAAAAGTTCGTTTCCTGGTTTCAACCTTTAGCAGGAGAGTATTTTACTCAACCAGACGTCAACTTTCTGGTTGCAAAATCTTCAGTGGTGCTCCAATGGTTTTCGAGACTTTGGGATAGGTGAAGGTGAAGAATTTGTTCAAGTTTGGCTTTTCTTTAATTTCTCGATTAGAGATCCGTTTACTCACCAGTGATATAGCCGCATTTCGATTTCAGAGATGATATTTAAACAAAGACGGGTGTGCAGTTGTTTTTAATTTTAATTTTTATCTATTGCTAGCAGCATGCTACAGCCTGTTCTTCTGAAGAGCGTGGCGGGTTTAGCGTGTACCTAAGATGTTCTGCGTGCTCTGTGCACATCGTTTTGTTTATAGTTTCGTCGGAAGTAGTTTCGGGAAATGGAGTCCGCATTGACCTTAAGTCCACGGCAAAAGGGCTCTAACTCGCACTGTCAGAACTCTGACTACAAGTTATCTGCTTTGACTACTAAGGTATCTGCTGTGACCACTAAGTTATCCGTTCTAACCACTACATTATCTGCTCTGACCACTAATTTATCTGCTCTGACCACTAAGTTATCTGCTCTGACCACTAAGTTATCTGCTCTGACCACTAAGTTATCTGCTCTGACCACTAAGTTATCCGCTCTGACGGCTAATTTATCTGCTCTGACCACTAAGTTATCTGCTCTGACCACTAAGTTATCTGCTCTGACCACTAAGTTATCTGTTCTGACCACTAAGTTATCTGCTCTGACCACCAAGTTATATGCTCTGACCACTGAGTTATCTGCTTTGACCATCAAGTTATCTGCTCTGACCTCTAAGTTATCCCCCACATTGTTTAAGAATAAACAAACTCACAGTTGTAAGCTATTTCTGGAACATAATTATAACTGAAGATTGCAATAGGACGTGATGATTGATGTAGAAGGTGTATGAAGTCTTCGAGCATAAAGAATGGTACTATCTCTATAATCAGCATTTCAACTATAAATCACCAAGTTTTACTTTCTGCCGACAGGCATTAAAAATCATCTTTACAATTAACACTGTCACATTCAAGCATCCACAAAGTATGAACATTCGGACATCATGATCTGTGTTGCTAGATTCATGTTTTATTTTGTATTAAGGCAAAAACTGAAATCAGATGGAAAAAAACCACCAGAAAACAGTATAAATTATTCGTTCAGAAGCAAACACAAACCTTCTTCACTTCAATGACAAAAGTAACGTGTGTCGGAAGTCAAACAAAAGTGCGCAGCATGCCCAACGATTGTAGCCAGTGTTAGATTGTCGTTGGCTTTTTGGGGGTTATTTGTTTGGAGTTGTGGTTCTTGGGGTTCGAAGAGGGATTTGGTCGCAGTGTAGAAGGATCAAAGCGAGCTGCATGAGCACAGTGACTGACCGTCAGAAAGAGAGACAATTTGGAAAATCAGAAACAACCTCAGCATTTGACAGCCACCACATTTTGTAAATATGAGACATACATGTATGCGTTCTGTACAGGTAGCAACAAATCAATGGGGTTGAAGTGATGTGCTGCTAGTTGTGTGTACATTTAGGGACATGGGTATCTGTCATGTTTACTATTGATAAGAGTTTTTTAAGATGTGTCCATTTTGGTATACTTTTACAAAGTAGCGGCAATATGCACACACACACACACATACACACACACACACATATTATATATATATATATATATATATATATATATATATATATATATATATATATATATATATATATATATATATATATATATATATATAAGAGAGGAATAGAGCGAGATAAATTACAGTTTCGTTGTTATGGTAATGAAAAGTTCGTGATTGGTTATAATCATGGTCTCTTGTTTGAACTATTAACTACTTTTGCTAATATCATTTCTGGATCAAAACTAGAGCACATTATCTTGTAAAATATCCGAAATTAACAAAGATTTTCATCTTCTTTGGCTTCCTGCTATCGAACAGTCTGGCAACATTCAGGCCGCCATTCAATGTTGACGTTACAAAATGACCTCCTCGAAAGGTCAGTAACTGCAGAGCTGTTACCCGTTGTGTCAAGGTGTGTCAGAATAGAAAACCAGGACTGCCATAGACACAAGCATATTCTCCTCTCTGTCTTCTCATCATTTTCAATCATACTCTCTACTCAGAGCAAGGGCTGTGTGGAAAAAATGTACGTCAATTTGAAACCCTTGAAAACAAAGAGATATATGTCTGTCTGTCTCTGTCTGTCTGTCTGTCTGTTTGTCCGTCTCTATCTCTCTCTCTCTCCCTCTCTCTCCATCTCTCTCTCTCTCTCTCTCTCTCTCTCTCTCTCTCTCTCTCTCTCTCTCTCTCTCTCTCTCTCTCTCTATCTCCATCTTTTTCACCCCTTCTATCTCCATGATACTTTGCCACCAAACAGTTATTAAATCAAATAATATGAAAAAAGAGCTGAAGAAGCAACCCACACACACATTTTTGTTTGACAACCACTACTTCATTTTTTTGCAAGATCAGTCTTACTTTTCATCTTCACATATACGTTAGTCATGTGGACCCTTGGGGCACCACTGGAGATTTTTGTAACCAGCTTCCTCCACTCCCTTCTACGCATCTTACTATGATATATTGCGCAATTACCAATCACAGAAAAGTTTGGTCATCCCTCCATACCCACCCACTCTCTACTTTCCCTGCAAACATCAAGGGTGACTCTATCAACAGACAGTAGTCTTGTCTCTGGACTGTAAAAAAATAGGCTGAAACTTTGAAGCCAGTCAGACAAACGAGCAGAGCACGGCAATGAGTGTATGCTGTTATCCTTATTTCTGCTTGTGTGTCTGGGTCTGGTAACATCAAACAGAACTGTTTCGGAGGCACAAAGAGAGATCGTTAGATATAGCGAATCCTTGGGGAAATCAGAAATAACCTCTGTAGTGAGAGGCACAGTTTTGCAGATAGGGTGCAAGTACGGTTTCTGTTTGCAGTAGCCGGGGAAGCATCTGTGGGGATCTCTGGGAGTCTGTGTGCTTTTAGGGGAGATCTGAAATTATACCAGTTTTTTGATGATTCTTTTTTAAACAGGTTGTTGGAGTTTTTTTCTCTAGAACAGATTTTTTAAAACAAAACAAAGCCGCTGTAGTATATTTTGGACATGCCAGTGAAAAGGTTTAATAGAGTGTGATGACTTACACCGAAAACGTATATTGTTTAAATCAAACAGTTTGTACAACTTAATCCCTATATTGAAAAGGGATAGGTAGGTAGGTTTTCTTTACCTGTACATTATTTCGTAGAC
>CM054155.1:16879967-16889967 GCA_028751875.1 Rapana venosa | reverse complement strand
CGTTGGGGACGGTGCGGTGAGGTGAGAAAGTCTCCTGGGAAACTGTGCCCAGAAGCATTTAACCCTAGGGTAAAGTCCTCTCAACCTACATTTCAGGGGGATGAACCTCCATCTTCAGATGACTGCAAGACCTGATGCGTCTCCAACCCACTAGTCATCCCACCTTACTTTAGGTGCCGCGCGCAAAACACACACACCACCACAGCACGCGCACGCGCAAAACAACACGCACACACACACGAAACGCACAACTCTTAGACACCATAACACGCGCCACGCACTAAAACACACTACAAAACTCACACACACTTCACACACACTACACCATTTCACACACATACACCCCAAACCCACAACCCACACACCCACCCACCACACACACACCACAATAACACACAAACACAAAACCGCACACACACACTCACACACAACTCCCCCCCTCCCCCCCCCCCCCACAACAACCTACCCACTTCCCCCTCCCATAACCCACAAGCCAAAAATGGACTTCATAAACACAGCTTCTCGAATCTTCACAAAACTGATGGGACGGGCGGACTGTGGGGTCCATCCAAGTCCTGAGGCATTACTGATGATAGGCAGCAACCGCCTTGTTTGTGGTTTCTACTTCGAGCATGGTTTCTGTCTGTGAACAGTGATGTTCGCTTCTGGTCTGGATACATGTGAAGGGGTGTGTGTGTGTGGTGTGTGTGTGTGTGTGTTGTGTGGTGTGGTGTGTGTGTGTGTGTGTGTGTGTGTGTGTGTGTGTTGATGTGGGAGAGAGAGAGAGTGAGTATGGGTGCGTGCGTGCGTGCGTGCGTGCGTGTGTGTGTGTGGTGTGTGTGTGTGTGTGTGGTGTGTGTGGATGTGTTGCAAGTCAAGTCAAGTCAAGTCAAAATGATCTTTATTGAGGGTAAAAGAGTAAGTTACAGCCGGATAGCTCAGTGGTCGAGCACTCGGCCTTTCCCCAGCAAGTTAAGCAGCGTCGAGCGTGGTTACCAGTTGAATGGTGACCGTTTGCGCGCCTTGGCTTCAGTACAGTTTCCCCATTCACCCAGCTGTAAATGGGTACCTGCCCTCTTTAGGGTCAGGGAAGGTAAAGCAGCGAGGGAGAGAGATGGGCGCCGCCCTCAATATGCTGGCCCTTGACAAGTGAGGTCTCTGACGCCTCGCTCCCCTACGACCTTATAGGTTATGGGACACCTTTACCTTTTACCTAAACTTTTTTCATCTGCCCTGTGTGTTGGTGTGTGTGTGTGTGTGTGTGTGTGTGTGTGTGTGGTGTGGTGTGTGTGTGTGTGTGTGTGTGTGTGAGGAGTGTGTTTGTATGTGTGTGTATGTGTGTGTTGTGTGTGTGCGTGTGTGCGTGTGTGTGTGTTTGCAAACCGTTCAGCTCAACCTTGTCCCACATGTTCTTAGACATCATACCTAAATCACTTTGTAGTGAATGGACATTAAACTAACAGAAGAGGAATTTGAAGAAGAAGAATATGAAGAAGAAGAATTTGAAGAAGAAGAATTTGAAAGAAGAATTTGAAGAATTTGAAGAATTGAAGAAGAAGAAGAAGAAGAAGAAGAAGAAGAAGAAGAAGAAGAAGAAGAAAGAAGAAGAAGAAGAAGAAGAGAAGAAGAAGAAGAAGAAGAAGAAGAATTTGAAGAATATTGAAGAATTTGAAGAATTGAAGAAGAAGAAGAAGAAGAAGAAGAAGAAGAAGAAGAAGAAGAAGAAGAAGAAAGAAGAAGAAGAAGAAGAAGAAGAAGAAGAAGAAGAAGAAGAATGAAGAAGAAGAAGAAGAAATAGAGTTTGAAGAAGAAATAGAGTTTGAAGAAGAAGAAGAATTTGAGAAGAGGAAGAATTTGAAGAAGAGAAGAAGAGAAAGGAAGAAGAAGAAGAATTGAAGAATTTTGAAGAAATTTAAGAAGAAGAAAGAAGAAGAAGAGAAAAAGAAGAAGAAGAAGAAGAAGAAGAAGAAGAAGAAGAAGAAGAAGAAGAAGAAGAAGGGAAGAAGAAGAAGAAGAAGAAGAAAAAGAAGAAGAAGAAGAAAAAGAAAAGAAGAAGAAGAAGAAGAAGAAGAAGTTCTTAGGGAACAATTACTGCATGCATCTTGTGTCTGGAACTCGCCACTGAGATTTCAAACCATTTCAGTTTTGACAAAACAAAAAGAAAATGTGTCCTGGTTCAAAACGATCACTAGGTAATTTTTCAAGCCCCTTTCATTTGAAAAAGTCTTAGCATGTGTGAGCTAAGTGCAAAAGCTGACATGCGTACTGTGGTTCAGTATCTAGGTGTTTCGTTGGAATCAGTTCAGAAGACAGTCACAAGGCTATCAAAAAAATCACAGAAATAATTTTAGTCTTGCCTGCAGTTCAGGACTTTCAGAAGCAGAACATGAAGAATACTTCGTCAAGACCTTATGAAAACAACAGTTCAGAAATACTTTGTTTGTTTGCACCGTTTTCAAACGCACTTTTTTCCCTCAAAATGTACATAAAAATAGAAACAGTCAGATAGTTTGTTGTCTAGCTAAAAGCAGTCCGTATAGAAGCGACTGTCAGTTTACAAACCCGTCGACTTTTTGCCATGAAGAAAAGCTTTAGAAGAGTGAAGGAGGCGGGGTGTTCTGGGGTGCCCCGGATTCCGTCACGGGGAAAGCTCGTTCCCAAAGGCGGCCCGGGTGCTATCAAGACTCCGTTAAAATTTATTATTTTATATTATTATTTATATCCCCTTTCTTCTCTTCTTTTTTCTTCTTTTCTTCTTCTTTTCTCTTCTTTTTCTTCTTCTTCTTTTCTTCTTCTTTCTTTTTCTTCTTCTTCTCCCTTTTTTCTTTTTTTTCCCTTTTTCTTCTTCTTTTTCTCTTCTTCTTTTTTCTCTTCTTTTCTTCTCTTCTTTTTTTTCTTCTTTTTCTTCTTCTTCTTCTTCTTTTTTCTTTTCTTTCTTCTTCAAATTCTTTTTCCCTTTTTTTTAAAATCTTAAATTTTTCTTCTTTTTTTCTTGTTCTTCTTCTTCTTTTCTTCTCTTTTTCTTCTTTCTTCCTTCTTTTTTTCTTCTTTTCTTCTTTCAAATTTTCTTTTCTTTTTTCTTCTTCTTCTTCTTCTTCCTTCAAAATCTACTTTTCAAATTCTTTTTTCTTCTTCTTCTTCTTCTTCTTTTTTTCTCCTCCCCCTTCTTCTTCTTCTTCTCTTCTTCTCTTCCCTTTTTTCTTTTCTTTTCTTCTTCTTCTTCTTCTCTTCTTCTTCTTCTTCTTTTCTTCTTTTCTTCTTCTTCTTCTTCTTATTCCCTTTCTTCTTCTTCTTCTTCTTCTTCTTTCTTCTTCTTTTTTCTTCTTTTCCCTTTTTCTTCTTCTTCTTTCTTCTTCTTCTTCTTCTTCTTCTTCTTCTTCTTCTTCTTTTTCTTCTTTATTCCTTCTTTCTTCTTCTTCTTCTTCTTCTTCTTCTTCTTCAAATTCCCTTTAAATTCTTCTTCTTCTTCTTCTTTTCTTCAAATTCTTCTTCTTCTTCTTTTCTTCTTCTTCTTCTCTTTCTTCTTTTTCTTTTCTTTTTCTTCTTTTTAATTCCCTTTCTTGTTCTTGTTCTTCTTCTTTTCTTCTTCTTTTTCTTCTTCTTCTTCTTCTTTTTCTTCTTCTTCTTTTTCTTTTCTTCTTCAAATTTTTCAAATTCTTCAAATTTCTTTTTTCTCTTTTTCTTCTTCTCCCTTTCTTTTCTTCTTCTTCCTTCCCAAGCTGCATGGCCTATTGGGGGGGATGTGTATGGCTGATCTCCTCCTGGGCTTTGATTGTGTAGCAGGCCTGCCTGCTGGTCTCAGCGACCACACGTCTTGGACTTCAGATCAGCTTGTGACTCAGATCAGCTTGTGATTCAGATCAGCTTGTGACTTCAGATCAGCTTGTTGGCTTCAGATCAGCTTGTGACTTCAGATCAGCTTGTGAAGGAAAAGGGTCGAAAACAATATTTTTTCAATGTAAACAAATTACGCTATTAAAGAACGAAAACATGAAATATCAATTAAAGCACGCATATATATACACCACAGAATAAACAGTCTACTCCCTAAGAATAACCAGGCGATGAAGATGATGAGAACACCGCAGTGAAGTCCAAACTAAACACACATGAAGAACCCCCGACGACACTTCCTACACTACTATTACACAATTCCGTTGCAGTCAAAACTGGTGGACAAAAAAACCCCACAAACAAACCTCGGTCTTGACGAAGCCTGTACGGCTTCACACACACATCTCACGCGAAGAAAGAGTCCTCCCAGTCCCATTGCTGAAGGCCAAAAACAATTTACAACTAGTATTGGTATTACGCTGGTCGTCTGCCCCCATGTGGGGCTGTGCCCACCCTGCCCCCTGTCATTCCCCCCCCCCCCCCCCCCCCCCCCCCCCCCCCCCCCCCCCCCCCCCCCCCAATCAACAGAACACCCACATTAACCCTGGCGAGAAGGTGCGACTACCGAGTTCATTCCTGATCCAAGACATTAGGAAATATTCACTGCGCAGTTACACCCGATTCCGTCTAGGACAAAATGTTTTTTTTATTTGTTTATTTATTATCTTATATCGAGGATAATGGAATAAGCACTCATTTTGCTTTTTACATCTAGTCCCCCGTGTGTATGCGGTTTTGTAAATGGTCATCTGTTCCCCGTTTGTTTGATATGAGTAGGACCCTTAAGATTAGAAAAAACCGGGACTGGGAAATACTGAATGATAAGGATCTGCGCAGTTCCATGCAGTCATTTGCTTCAAACCTTAGTTTTACCTGCTTAATTTTTTTTTTAATAGAAAATAATTTAATTGATAATAAATAAAAGGAATTTATCTTTGCACTATATCTTGCAAAGACAAAATTAAAACAAAAAACTGGTGACTGAGCCAAGCAAAGGCTTTAATTGAGATGATCGAACTTTTTGGCCCTCAGCGTGATTCCATCCTGTGTCCACGAGTTCAACCGTGGTGAAATATCGCTCTTGTCAGGAAAACACTGCAGGAACTTTCGAAAAGGCAACCCCTACAAAAAACATATATCCCCATCCCATGACACAGATAGAAAAAATTTCTGATAACTATTCATTTTGGGAATTAAATTAAATCGGGTAAAGGCTGGGGGGTGCCCTGAGGTAAAAAAAAAAGGTAAAGGAGTCCATAACCTTAAGGTCGTGGGGGAGGCGAGGGTCGAGACCCCCTTTTCTCTGGGGCCAGCAATTGAGGGCGGCGCCCCCCCTTTTCCCCTCGCTGCTTTACCTTCCCCGACCCAAAAGGGGGGGTTTCCCCTTTTTCAGCTGGGGTGAACTGGGGAACTGACGAACCAAGGCGCGCAAACGGTCCCCCCCATCCAAGGGGTTAACCACGTCGACGCTGCTTAATTGGCTGGGGGAAAACCAGGCTCCGATATTGATCGCAACTTTAATTAGACAGCCCAAACAGGGCCCCTTACTCCCTGGAATAAGAAGGGGTCGCAGACAAAATTTATACATGTTAAAGACATACAACTCTGGGGGCAACCCGACACAGGTTTTCCAGATTTTGGTGCATCATGCTTCGAGCATCACTTTCGGGAAACAGGCCCAAACGGGGACGTTATTTTGGGGGCATCACAGGCCTTTGGGCGGGGGTTTTTGATCAGGATACCCCCAAAAACACACGCGCGCGCGGCGCGAAACCCATACACACCCAAGACACAGACCACACAAGACAACCCCCAAAAACAACACACACAGGCACAGTGAATTTCCGCAGCAGACAGACGACAAAACACACACAATACCACACACCACACACACACACACAAAACACACACACACACACACAAAAACCCCACAACACAACAACCACACACTACACCCCCACACACACACACACACACACACAACCAAAACACACCAAACACACACACACAACACCGCTAACATCCTTTATTAAACAGACAAAAATCGAAGCAAAAACAACAAACAACCCCCAAACAAAAACAACAAAAACCAAAAAACAAAAAAAAAATAAAAAGTGGCATACTTAGTATACGAATTACGGTCAAGGATTTCTTTGGGCCCCATAACTCTTTCATTTAAGGTGGCAAAGTCAACAAGCAAGTCAATAAAAAAAGAAATTTCCTTTATAGAGTGTTCGCCACAAGACACGCCATACAAACCCAAAAAAAGTCATGTTAGGAAGAGTCCCCCGCGTCAAAAGAGGATAGTCAAACAATGCAGTGCAGTTTTTACCACGGAACAAATCTTAAGGTGTCAGAACAGTGAAATAAAAAAAATCACATTTCGTCAATAACCCCCAAACCCACTGCCTTCAACATCCCAAAGGGGGATTTATTTTTTTTTTTTTATTTATTTATTTTTATTTATTTTTATTTTTTATATAGATAAATGGAATAAACACTTGTGCTTTTTACATCAGTCCCCCTGTGTATGCGTTTTGTAAAAATTTTTTCATTTGTTTCCACCGGCCACAATGGCTTTCTCTTCCGAAAAGTGGAACAAGGATTTAACGTTGTGCGCAAGATGTTCTGCATGTTTTCGAACACATTGGCCTCGGTTATAGTCTCATCCGAAGGATCGGTGGTCTAGAGGTAACGCGCCTGTCTGAAAGCGGAAAAAAAGTCAGTCGGAAGTGTGGCGGTGGTTCGAATTCCGTTGAATCCGGAACTTTTCCCCTAACCATTAGACCATGAGTGGTGGTCAGGGTGGTGATAGTCTTTCAGATGAGACGACAAACCGATGTCCGTGTGTTACACTTTATTATTTAGCGCACGTAAAGAACCCGTGGCAACAAGAGTTGTCCCTGTTAAAAATTCTGTAGAAAAAAAGCGACTCTGTAGGGAAAAAATGAACACAGTTGCAGACAGGAAAAAGAAAAAAAATGGGTGGCGCTGCTCTTGTGGCGACGCGCTCTTCTCCCCGGCGAGAGCAGCCGAATTTCACGCAGAGAAATCTGCCGTGACTCTGAAAGTGGTATAAATGAATAATAAATAAATAAATAAATAAATAAATAAAATAAACTACAAAATCCCCAAAGTGTTATTCTTCTAGTGTCTATGCTCTGAAATCAGGCATCTGCTTGACAGTTGGACGATGTGGGGATTCTTTTCCTTCACAATTAACGGAACGAGAATTACACGGCAGTATTACTGCACCCCCAGAACCACATCTCCTCAAGATACTCCTGAAGATGTAACCTTCATTTTGGTGTGGAGGCTAATTAGTTCTTCCTCTGCTTTGTCGTCGTCTTCGTCGTCGTCAAACGCTCAGACATCAACTACTGTTGTCTGTTATATGAGCGAAAATGTGTCTGGCTGCCGTTAGGCCCCTGACAAGTCAGGCCCAGCGCGTCCGATTTCTACTTGATGGAACTTTGTCAGAGCGAAAGTGATCAATGATTCGTTTATCTATGTTTTGTTTTAAAATGGATATATGTGTTTTATTTATTTTGAATACGCAAGTTTAACAAATCTGGGACAAAATTTGCTTATTATTACTCTGATGATGCTAACCGCCCCATCCAACTGTCCTGTCTCTTGTTGGCTTTCCTTTTTTAAGAGTCTAAAGGGAATCACGGCAGTGCTAGTGATACATTCAGGGACACACACACACACACATGCCACAATACATACATTCATACATACATACATACATTAATACAGACACACACCCACACACCACAACACACAAATTATAATATATATATATAATATTTATATATATATATAATATATATATATGCATACATACATACAGGAGAGAAAACACAGACACACACACACACACACACACAGAGCGAGAGCGAGAGAAAGAGAGGAGAGAGAGAGAGAGAGAGAGGAGAGAGAGAGAGAGAGGGGAGAGAGAGAGAGAGAGAGAGAGATGAGAGAGAGAGATGAGAAGGAGAGAGAGAGAGAGAGAGAGAGAGAGAGAGAGAGAAGACTGAGAGAGAGAGAGAGCGTGAAAATTAAGGCGAGAATGTTTGATTTATGGCATTTGAATTTATATATATCTATCGCACAGAAAGGGAGACTGGGAAGCTCTGATTATAGCGATTTCAAATGATGGGGGCTTTTAATTCTCATATCGTATACGTTCCATAGGTTCATTCACTCTTGTTTGTAACATTCAAGTACTCGACATCTTGCTTGACATACAAGCAAACAATCAATATTTCATGTTTTACGGGAAAACAGACAAGACGAAAAAAAAACCACCTGACGAATGATGGTTATAGCTGCCTCTCTTAATTTTTTTATTTCGAGGATAATGACACCCCATGTGCTTTTCTACATCCAGTCCCGTGATTTTTGTGATTTTATCATCCGTTCCTACCGGCACACACTGAGCTACTCTTCCAAAATGTTGAACAGGCTCCTACATGTGCACAAGATGGTATGCGTGCGGTCGCACACAGGACCTCGTTTATATAATATCATCCGGAAAACTTTCGGGGGTGTGGAGTCGGTACTGAGTTACTTCCAAGCGAAAAACCCCCTTTTAAAAAGGGCGTACTCTGCGGTGGTTCAAACGTGGACTCGAACCCGGGCCATCGATGGCGTGCACCTCGCTCTAACCGCCAGGTTATCTCGCCCTCCAAAAATGTCTGATGAGTAAGGCACACGCCAACAAACGTGCCTTCATTCTTCTCTCTCTGAACTCAACGAGGGTCAGGGGTGCTGTGCACTGATTCTTCAGGTGAGCTATCTCCGGCATGGAAGGGGAACCTGGGGGGGGGGGGGGGGGGGGGGCTATCTCTCTCCAGGTAAAAGGTGCAGGCTGAATGGAGCCATGCTTCGTAACCACCAGCTCTGACAAGAATAATACTGTTGAGTTTCTGTCAATCTATCTTATCTATCTATCTATCTATCTATCATCTATCTATTCTATCTATCTATCTATCTATCTATCTATTATCTATCTATCTATCTATCATCTATCTATCTATCTATTATCTATCTACTGTCTGTCTGTTGTGTGTCTGTAATCTATCTATCTTATCTATCTATCTATCTCTATCGATCGATCTGTCTGTCTGTGTGTCTGTCTATCTATCTATCTATCTATCTTCTATCTATCTATCTATCTATCTATCGTCTTCTATTGTCTATCTATCTATCTATTATGTCTATCACTATCTATCTATCTAATCTATCTATCTATCTGTCTGTCTGTCTATCTATCTATCTATCTATCTATCTGTCTCTCTCATCTTTATCTACTATATATCTGTCAGTCTTTCTATATAGTCTTGTTCTATCTATGTATCTATCTATGTACTATCTATCTATCTAACTATCTATCTATCTATCTATCTATTATCGTCATCTTATCTATCATTCTATCTTAATCTATCTATCTATCTTCAATCTATCTTCTATCTATCTATCTATCTATATTCTATCTATCTATCTATATCTATCTAATCTATCAATTATCTTATCTATCTGTCTATCATTTATCTATCTCTCTCTCTATCTTCTATCTATCTATCTTCTCATCTCTCTATCTATCTATCTATCTATCTATCTATCTATCTGTCTGTCTGTCTGTCTGTCTATCTCTCTATCTCTCTATCTATCTGTTTGTCTGTCTATCCATCCATCTATCAATCAATCTATCTATCTATCTATCTATCTATCTATCTAACAATCTATCTATCAATCTATCTATCTATCTATCTATCTATCTGTCTATTTACCTGTCTGTCTGTCTATCCATCCATCCATCTATCTATCTATCTATTATCTATCTATCTATCTCTCTATCTCTATCTATCTATCTCTCTATCTCTATCTATCTATCTATCTATCTATCTATCTATCTATCTATCTATCTATCTATCTATCTGTCTATCTGTCTGTCTGTCTATCCGTCTATCAATCCATCCATCAATCTAGATAGATCCGTCTATCTGTCTGTCTACTATATCTATCTATCTATCATCTATCTTCTATCTAATCTATCAATCTATCAATAATCTATCATCTGTCTATCATTATCTATCTC
>CM054155.1:16822467-16874967 GCA_028751875.1 Rapana venosa | reverse complement strand
TATATATATTATATAATAATATATATATATATTTAACGATAGGAATTCCTGCCAGTCTTTGCAGACGTCAGTCCCTCCCCCACCCCCCTTACTACTAGATAGGTCAAGGGTCGGTAAGTAAGCGAGATAACTTAGGTAGGTATAAGTGCGGCTTTCACATTGTGTAAGTCTGCATCACTTGTCATATTTCTGATTAATATGCCATCGAATGTCAGTTGGGAGGCACAAGATAGAACAGATGCGCTAGTACACACACAGACACACTCACATAATTATGCTTCTCTCTCTCTCTCTCTTCTCTCTCTCTCTCTCTCTCTCTCTCTCTCTCTCTCTTCCCCTCTCTCTCTCTCTCTCCCTCTCTCTCTCCTCTCTCCCCCTCCCTCTCTCTCTCTCTCTTCTCTCTTCTCTCTCTCTCCTCTCTCTCTCTCTCTCTCTCTCTCTCTCTCTCTTCCCCTCTTTGAGACCCTCGCCCAAGTGGATTTTTCTCCGGACTAAACATCAGTGCCGATTCCACTCCCACGAAAATCCTCCTGGTGAGACCATAAACCGAAGTCCCGTTAAACAATTTAGTGAAATAACGCAGAACATCTTGAGCCTTTCGGAAGAGTAGGCCATTTTGTGCCAGTTGGAACAGATGACAAAATTTACAAAACAGTATGCATTATTGAGACTGGATGTAAAAGAGCACGTAATTAATTATTCCACTATCTTCAAAAAAAAAGACAAAAGTCCCCCGTAAATGCTGCTTTCTTTAATTAAAAAATTTACCCCCCCGCACGCATACCCCTTTTTCCCCGGGAAAAGGGTTTTAAGGTTGAAAGATTTTTTTGGGGGAAACACGGTTTGGGGTTTTTGGTCACCCCAAATTTTTGGGGGGAGTTTCTTTAAAAAATTTTACTCCGGGGGGGGAAAAATTTCCTTCAAAAACGGGCTTTCATTGGCGGAATTAGGTTGATAAAGCTTTTTCCCCAAACCCAGAACCCCCCCCTTTTTGCATAAAAAAAACCTTAAGTTTATAATCTTAAAACAGTTCTTTTCCCCCCCCTGTTTTTTTATGGTTGGGGTAAAAAGCAAATTATTTCCAAACACAAACTTTTCGGGGCCTTCTTGTGTTTTTTACCACCCGTGGGGGGGAAAAACACCAGTTCCCCCTTTTCCTCCTCTTTTCCTTGAAAGTTACTGGGCTATTTGTTGTTGTTCCCTCGTTTTTGTTTTGTTTTGTCTTCCTTTGTTGTTGCTGATGTAGGCAAAAAACGGGTTTTTCCAACTTTTTTTTGCTTGGGTACTTTTTAAACATGGGGAAAATTTTAGTCTTTTGGTGGCTTTAATTTTAATTAAGGGGGTTCTTAAAAAGGGGAAAAAAATTCCTTTTTTCTAAAGGAAATTTTTTAATAATTAAGATTTTTGGTTTTTCTTTTACTTAGAATTTTAAAACCTTTAAAACCCTTTCCCCTTTTTTTGTTTTTTTTTAATTTATTTAATTTTTTTAAATAAGGGAAATTTATTTTTTAATTAGTCCCCGTGGTATGGGTTTTTTTTTTCATTTTCCCACCCCCAAAGGGTTTTAAAAATGGAAAGGTTTTTAAGGGTCCCAAGTTTTTGGTGGGTTCGCCCCCGGGTTGGTTATTTCTTTTAGGTTTTTGGGGGGCAGGGGGCCCCAAAGTAAATAAAGGAAAATCCCGAAGGGGAAATCGCCCCGGGTTGGGAAATTTGGCGGACAATTCTAACCATTTGGTATGGCTCCTTTTTGTTGGGGGGGGGGGGGGGGGGCGGCTGCATCGTTCTCCTTTTTGGGTCTTGGGGGGGGGGGGGTTTTTGGTTTTTTTTTTCTTTGTCCCCCTTTTCCTTTTTTTTAACCTTCCCCCTTTCTCCGTTTTTTTTATGTAAATTTTCCCGGTTTTTCTTAAAAGACCCCCTTTTTCCCCCAAAAAACCTTTCCACCTTTTTCCTTCCCCCCCTTTTCCCCCCCCCTTTTTCCCCCTTCTCCAAATTTCCCTTCCCCCCACCTTTAGAAAAAAAAAGTGCATAAAACTATTCCCCCAAAAATAAAAAATTTAAAATTTGAATATTCCCTAAATAAAAAAGCTTTCAAAAAAATTTTTCCCCCCAAAAAATTCCCCCCCAAAATTCCCCCCCTTTCCCTTTTCTCCCCGGTCCACTTCCTTCTCCAAAAACCATTAGGAAAGGGCAGTGGAAATTTAAAAAAGGGACAGGTACGGCCGATTTTTTTGGAAAACCCCCCCAACCCTGTGCCGAACCCATGTTGGGGGAAAAGGGGGAAAAAAAAGTTTTTTTGCCCTTGGGCCAAAATTTTCTCCCTTTTGGGAAAAAGTTTTTACAGTTTGGTTTCCTTTCCCGGTTGTATTTGGAAAAAAAAAAATACTTTTTGAAGAAATCTCCGCAAGAGCCGTGAAATTAAAAAAAACAAAAAATGAAAAAAAATATAAAATTTAGGGAATTTAAAACATTTTTTTTAAAAAAAATATTAAAAATAATGTTTTTTTGCGAATTTTGTTTCATGCAATTTGGGGGTTTTTACGGGGGGAAAGGTTTTTTTTTTAAAAAGATTTTTTTTCTGTTTTATGTTTTTGGGGTTATTCAGAAAAAAATACTTTTGGGTTTTCCCCCCCCAAAAAAACAGTAAGCAAAAATGCCCCGGGTTTTTTGGCCCAAAATGTGGTTTTAACTTTGATTTTTAAAACCCTTTTGCTAGTCATTTTGGATTTTATTAAACCCTTTCTTTGTTTCAAAACATTTAAATTTTTCTTTTTTTAGGAAATTTTAAAAACTTTTAAGGCAAAAAACAAAATTACAAAAAAAAAATTTAATAGGGCCTTTAGTTTTCCCTTAAAATTTTTTTTTTTGGATTAATTTAACAAAGGATTTTGGCTAAATAAAAAGGAAATAGGAAATAAAAATTTAGTTAAATTTCTCAATTCCCGTTAATTTAGGTTTTTTATCAAATAAAAAGGGTGGATAGAAAAAATATCAACCCGGGGAACCCCTTTAAAAAAAAAGGGTCCCAAGTTAAAAAGCTGAAACAAATTCCTGAGTTTTTTTGGAGTCTTTCTTATTTAAAAAAATTGGGTTGTACCCAAGATTTAAAAAAACGGTTTTGGCCCTTTTCCTTTCCCCTTTTGGAAAAGGTCCCTTTGAAACGTTGAATTTTTAACCGCCCCCGGGCATTCAACATGGGTGTTTTCCTTTACCTCACCCAAAGAAAATTTTTAAAATAAAAAGTTCAAGCTGTTGGAAAAATTTCCCCAAAAAACCCCGGAAATTGGATTTTTTACTTTTTCCACCCCCCCCGGGGTTTGTTCCCTGGGTTTTTCATCTGTTGCAAGGTAAATGACATGGGGGAAAAAAAAAACTTACAAATCCTTTTAGGGGGGTTTTTTAAGACGATTTTAAGGGTTTGGTGGGGGAAATCTCAGGTTTTACGGGGGCCCAAAAAAGGATTGTTTCTTTCCTTTAAAAGGAGTAAAAAAAAAAACAAAAACTTTTTGGGGAAAGTGTTAAAAAGAATAAAAACAGTTTGAAAGAAAGGGACATAAGCCCCCAAAAAAAAAGGGGTTCAAAAAAAAAAGTTTGGGACCATTTTTGTTTTTTTCACCCTTTTTTTTGGGAAAAAAAAATCTGAAAAATAAAAGAAAAATATAAAATTTGTAAAAAATCAGTTTGAAAAAAAATGACTTTAAAAGGGGAACCCAAAACCCCAGAGGGGTAAAATTTTCCAAGTTTCCAAATTTTTATGTTAAACATGGTTTTTTTGAAAAAAAGGATTTTTTTTAAATTTTGTTAAAAAAAATACCCAAAAAAAAGGGTTTCCCCCCCAAAAAATTAGTTTTTTTAAATGTTCATTTGGCAGATTGGGATACAAAAAATTTTTTGTGAAAAAGGGGATTGTTAATAAACCTTTGGGAAAAAAAGAAGGTTTCCTTGTGAAAATTAAATTGAGCCCAAAAAAATCAAAAAAAAGTTTCCCCCCTGGGGATTTGTTTTTATTTTTTTCCAAATTTTTATACAGTTAAACAAAAATAATGGTTTTTCTTTGGGGTTAATTTGCTTTCTAATTTTTCAACAACTTTTACAAAAAAAAGGGGTGTTTATATCCCCCCGATGGAAAAAAGGTTCAAAATTTAAACTATGATTTTGGGGAAAATGGGGTTTCCCCCCTTCTTTTCATTAAAAAAACTGTTTTTTTGGGCCTTTTCTTAAAATTTTTTGGAAAAAACTTTGAAACCTTAATTTTGAAAAGGTGATTTAAATTCGGTGATTTTTTTTCATTAAAATTTTACTTAAAAAAATTTTTTTAAACGAGCTCTCCAAGAGTCAATGAACAAAACCCGGGCGCTCACCAAAACCGCTTTAAAAAAAAACCTTTAAAAAAATTTAAAACCTTTTTTTTTTTCCCAGGGCAATAAAAGTGTGCCAGGGGGGGTGTCCCCTTTAAAAGGAAAAACTAAAAAGGTAACCCAAGTGGGGGAATGCCCGTGGCCAAACGGCCCACCCACGGAGCTTCCCACTTAAGAAGAGAAGGGAAAGGGTAAAAATTTAATTTTTGTGGCCCCCAAAAAATAGGTATCCCCTTTTTAGTTACCCCATCAGGTGGGGTTTTTCCCTAATTTTAAAAGGGTTTTTGTCCGTTTTTTTAGGAAAAGGGCATTTTTAAAAAGTTTATGGGCTTTGGTATTTTGGGTTTTCCCCCTTCTTTTTAAAAAACTCTTTTTGGCATTTTGCAATTCCCCTCGGTTTTTTCCAAGGACAAAATGAAATAAAAATTTTATTTAAAAAAACAAAAAAAATTCTCTGTGGGGTTTTCTCTCAGAACATGAGATTTTTTCCCCTTTGGAAAGTTCCCGGCCTTTCCTTTCGGGGTTTCAAAAAAAACCCCTTTTACCCCCTTTAAAGGGGTTTCCCATTGCTCCGAAAAGAGAAGTTCAAGCGCAGAAGTTTCTTTTCTTTCTTGGGCCCGGGTTGGGCACCTTTTCCCTTCTTTTGAGGGGAAGTGAACCTTTTACCGGTTCCTTCCACTTAAAGCCTGACAGGGAGTTAGGCCCAAGTTTTGGGGGAATGTCTGTTTCCACACACCGGTTCCCGGGAAAAAAATTTCTGGGGTTTCCAAAACCGGGTTTACAGGGGGACGGAGGTGTTTGGGGCTTTGGCCCCCGTGGGTTTTCCCTGACCCGTGCCTGGTCACTCCTTTTTGGGAAACCTTCGACTAGGGCACGGAAAAAACCCCCGTTTTTCCCGAGAAGGTGAACCCTTTTAAATTTTTTGGCATTTTTCCCTTTTAGTGGGTTTGTAAAAAAGTTTTTAGCAGAGTTGGGGTTTGGGGTAAACAGTCCCCCCCTTGAAACCCCTTCCCCTTTTTGGGGGGGTTGGGGGGGGGGTTTTTTTGAAAATTATATGTTTTTTTTGGAAAAAAATCCGCGGGCTGAAAAAAAACATTTTTTTCCCTTAAGGGGAATAAAAAGATTTTAGCCGGGGAAAAACCCCTGCGGGGAAAAAACACTGTTAAACATTTTTGGCCCCACAAAAAAAAATTCTGAACGGGGCCTATTTTGTTTTTTTTTCCCCCAATTTTTTTTTTTTAAAATTTGGAAAACCCGAAAAATGCCCCCCCATTGAAAATAAGGGAAAAGCAGTACTGGGGTTTTTGAATAATGTTTTGCCCAGATGGGGGGAAAAAACAAAAAAAAAAAAAAGAAACTTTCTTGTTTTCTTTTCTGAAATTTTTCGGCAGGTTTTATTTTGTGTTTAAATGGGGAAAAAAAGCCAAAGCGGGTTTCCCCGCAAGTCAGGGAAAATCTCAGGGGAAAATTGTATCTTGTTTTTAAAGAAAAGGGGTTTTCCAAAGGAAAAAAAGGGAAAAATACAAAAAAAAGCAAGAAAAAAGGGGGGTTTGAAAGGCAACTCGTTCGAATTTGGGACTATTTTAAGGGAAAAAAAAAACCCAGTTCCCCGGGGAAAACTCTTTTTTATTTGATTTAAAAAAATCCGTTAAAACCCCGCTTCCCTCCTTTTTAATTTACATTTTTTTTAAGCCTGGGCAAAAAGGAAAATCCAAAATTTTGGGAAAAGAATGAAAAAAAAAAAAGCAGAGGGAAAAAAAAAAAGGAAAGGGGAGGGCAGATTTTCCGAAGGGGATTTGAAAAAGAAAACACCCAAACCCCTTTTTTATTGGTTTTACTAAGTGATTCCCCATGATTGGGAAAAAAAGTAGGGGTTTTTACGTTCGGGGCCCCCCAAAGATTTTGAAAAGCCTTTTTAAAAACGGGAAAAAAACAAAACAACAACAACCCAAAACAAAAAGAACAAAAGTTGAAAAGAAACAAAAGAAAAAAAATTCGGGGAAAATTTTAAAGGGGGAACCCAAAAAAAAAAACCCCCAAAATTTGGCAAATTTTTTTAAAAAGAAACCAAAATTTTATGGATTGGGGAGAACTTTTAAGAACCTTGAGAAAAAAATTAAAAGTTTAAAGAAAGGAAAAAAGGAAAACAGGAAAAACTTCGAAACTTATTTTAAAATTTTTTTTTTTTTTTTTTTTCAAAAAACTTAAGGGTTTTTTCCAAAACAGATCAGCAAAAAGAGGGCTTCGCCCAAAAACAGGCCAACCATCGGGGGGACCCTTTTACTTTCAGAAGCATTTAAAAAAAAAAAGAAAAAAATTTTTGGGGGTGATTTTGTAAAGCAATAAACCAAAAAAAATAAAGCGAAAAATTGAATACAAGATGGACTTTAAAAAGAAAATTTTAAATTTGGGCCCAAAAAATAACCACAATAAAAAACAAAAACCTTCGCGCGCGCGCCGTAAGCCCAGCCAAACATGCACATAAGGACGGCTCGGGGCTTCAAAAGAAGAACTGGAAAACGTTAATTTTGAGGATTTAAATTTAAAAAAAACCCGGCGGGCCCAAAACCATTCACCCCAAAAACCCCACCCCCAAACAAAAATAAAACCCCACCAAAAACACCACCACACTCCCCAAACCAGGGCGGGGGGGGGTAAAGGGGCAGGGGGGGAAATACCCCAAAAAGGTGCCGGGGGGAAAAAACACAAATTGAGGTTTTTAAATTTTTTATTTTATTAAAAGGGGGGAAAAATCAAAAAAATTTTTTTTTTTGGGGAAATTTTTTTTTTTAGGCCACCCCATTGGGGCCAAAAACCCCCAAGTAGAAAGGGAACGTAGCTATGGGGGAGGGGTAAAGGGGGAATAAAGGTGCCAGGTTAAATTAAAAAGAACAAAGTGGTTTTGAAAGTTTTTTAAATTTTTATTTATATCGGGTAAGGAATATAGATATTTTGCTTTTTTCATAGTGTGGTATGGTTTTGTAAATTTTTTTTCATCTGTTTGGAAAAATGGCCATTTTGAAAAAAGCAAAGGATTTAATTGTTAAGATATTTTCATGGGGGCGAACGATAGTTTAAAAGGATGGGGAAAAGGGGAGGTTTCCAATTTGGGGAGGGACCAAAAATAAAAAAAGAGAACCGAAAAGGGGGAAATAGGATAAGGTGTTTTGAAGATGGGTTATTGTAAAAAAGGGAGGGGAGGGGGGTTTTGGAGTGTACGGGGGAAGACAGTTACAGAGATGGAAGGTGCAGTTTTGTAAAGACTTGAGAGAACCAATTTATATTTCCCCCTTTGTAAAAAAGAGCCAGTGAAAAGATCGTAAGAGGAGTGTTGTTTCATATTTTTCCTTCTTAGGTAGTTGAGCTGCAGAGTTTTTATCGTTGAAGGGAGGGGATGGAGGATGTGATAGAAGCAAAAAGGAATTAATTATTTTCAGGCATGAAAAAATGAGAGATTTGAAAGCTTGGGTGTTGAATCAGTGGAAAGATATTTCAAATCACACTACAGCCTTTTAATTTGAGGTGTAGGGATGGCGGGGTCTAGGAAATGACTTTTTGCATAGAGAGTGGTTTGTCGCAACAACCCTAGATACTTCTTTTAGGTAGATAGGGGAACTCGAATTCCCAAAATTCTATTGAATATTTGTGAGGGAAAGCGCTTCAGTTTTCTTTAACTTGCTAAAAATAAATCCCCCCTTTGAATATCTTGAAGTCAAAAGAATTTTTTCAAGAGAAAATGAAGTTTTTTGGAATTGGTTGCTTTAAATTTAAGTTAAACAGCAAAAAATGATGGTTGATTGATGACGTTTATTTGAGACAATTGGTGTGTTAAGAGTAAAGTGAAAAAGGCTAGAATGACCCAGCAGGACTCCACTTCCAGTTTAGCAGGTATCGACTAAAATTTTTTTTTCAGTAGCGTCTGGAATGGGTTTGTAAGGTATGAGGTAAACAAGGTGGGGGCTGTGCAAGTAACAATTTTAAAGCGGGAGAAAAAAATTGATGGATTGTGTCAAAGGCGAAGTAATTTGATTGATGAGAAGGGAGATTTTCCGGGGTTCAAAAACGAGTAGAAGTTTTAAAGTGTGGACGGGGGGGGTTTAGTGCTGTTTTGAGGAACAGGCAGCCAGAAAGCTGGGGGAAGATGATGTTGGGGTAAAAGGTTTTTGTTGGGGTTTTTTCAAAAATAGACCCAAAACAGTATTTAAAGTCAAGAAACAATGTACTCCAAACTTAATTTTTTTAAATTTTCGCACAAAACCCCCCAAACGAGAGCCGAAAAAATTTTAAAGGGGACGGGGAGACAGCCATCAACATCTTAGATGCTGAAACTCACAGGCCTCAATACATTTCGGAGAACTGTGAAACATTTGGGAAGATGTGCTGAGAGCCATGCGTTCCCCTGTTGTAACATTTTGAAGACGGGTCACCCCCCATTGACTGAAAGTCCAAGTTTTGTCGTGCTGCAAAGGAAGAATTGTAAGAAACTGCAAATAACTGCGGTAATACCCTTACTTTTTTTTATTTTTTAGAAGGTGTCGGGTTCAGTTGTCAGGTTGCCGGTGCTCAAACAGGAAAAACCCGCTTTTTTGTTTGCGGCTGGCATTTCGTCCGAAACCTAAAATACCATTGGCTGCTTTTTGGCACCGCGGGTCAGGGGCCCAAGTCCAGCGTCTCGCGGTGCCAGCCATTTTCCTTTTTGCTGTTTTAGGTGGGCAAATTTTTTTTTTGAAAGGCTTATTTACCCATTCGCTGCGGTTTCTACTTATTTTTACAGATCTTCTTTAGTGAACAAAATTTTAAAACCGTTTACTTGTTTTGGTGACGGTTGTACAGCTAATTAGGTTAACAAATTTTTAAAAATTTTTTTTTTAAAAAACCCAGTTTTTCCCCAAAAAAAACAAAGGGGTGATTTTGGTTTTTGGTTCTTTCTCTCTCTTCTCTCTCTCTCTCTCTCTCTCTCCTCTCTTCTCTCTCTCTCTTCTCTCTCCTCTCTCTCTTCTCTCTTCTCTCTCTCTCTCTCTCTCTCTTTTTTGTGTTTTTGTGTTTTGGTGTGTGTGTGTGGGTGTGTGTGTGTGGTTGTGTGTGTGTGTGGTTTTAAGTTAAGTAAGAAAGTCTTCAGAAAACCCCAAAAAAAGGAGATAAATAAGAGAAGAGAGAGGGGGGGGGGGGGGAAAAGAGAGGAGGAGAGGGGGGGGGGGGGAAGGAGGGGGGAAAAGGGGGGGGGAGAGATTACTTTGTGGAGTGTGTGTGGTGTGTGTGTGTGTGTGGGGCGTCCCGCATGCTTTGCGTGTGGGGTGTGTGTGTGTGTGTGTTATTTGGGGTTGTGTGTGGGGGATATGGTGTGGTGCTGCGTGGGGCGCGCGTGTGCGTTGTGCGTGGGTGTGTGTTCGCGCACACGTGTGTGCGTGGGTTTGCATTGTCCCCGTGTATGCATGTGTGAAGTGTGTGGTGTGTGTGTGTTGTGTGTGTGGTTTTTTGTTTTGTGTGTCGGCCACAGCACCTACATGTCCCCAGGTGTTTCCTGGCTGTGTGTCAGTTTCAATTGTTAGTTTTCTCAAGACATGTGGCCCCGTGCGTTTCTTGGTTAATGTGGTGATGTGCACACCCCGGGTGTATGAGTGGGTCCCGGCGTAGTGTGGTATAGGGATGCGTACGTTTTTATGCCATTTTTGGTTTTGTATGTTTGTCTGCTTGTGTGGTATGTGGTGTGTGCACGTGGCTATGGTTGTGGTGTTTTTTTTTTGTTTATTCTTTTATTTAAAGGTTAAGGGTAAAAAGCATCATGTGTTTTTTAAAAATCTAGTTCCCGTGTATATGAGTTTAGTAAATTTTGTCATCCGTTTTGTTGTGTGTGTTTTTTTTCCCGCTTTTTTTTTTGGGTGTTGTTTTGATTCAAAGTGTAGGTCTGGGGGAAATTTGTTTTTGTTTTTTCACAACACAGGGCTAAAGTAGATAAACATTTTCCCCACAACAATTTTTTAACAGGATCAGAAAAGCTTTTTGAATAGTTCAAAAAACATCAGTGAAATAAAAACCCGAGCCATTTGTGAGGTATTTTGGGGCTTGATGACGATAGGTATGACAAGACATTTGTTTTCTAGTTTTTCTCGGGGTTTTAATTATGAGTTTGTCTGGAATTGGTTCTGAAAAACCCTTCAGCTGTAGAAAGGTACCGCTAAAGCTGATAAAACATAGACTGTGTACGTGCTGAAAACGCCTGCAACCCGGAGTGTTTATAGAGAAGTCAAAAAGCTGAACTAATGCCCTGCGGGACTCTCCCCCCAACTCTCCATCACCCTGCCTCTCACGGCGTGGCGCGGCGGTAGCGGGTGCCGCTAGGGTGTGTTTTTTATGGCTCGTTTCCCAAACGGGTTTGAATGTAACACCCCCCCAAAAAGGTTAGTCTGCATGCAGACATATTCAATGTTTTCTTTGTTCATTGTTTTTTTTAATAAAAAATATAGCTTTTTAGAGAGGAGTTGAAATGTCTGTTTTTTGTGTTTGTGTTTTTCCCTGCACCTTCGTTTTTTTTCATTCTGTTTGAATGCTGTCACATCAACCCAGTATAAAAGAAAGTAATGGGTTTGGAGTCAAAAGAAAGTCGTTTAAAGCTCTTTTTAAAGAGGCTTTGTTGTTTTTTAACAATTCACTGTGAAAGAGGTTTTGTGAAAGAACAAGGGTAATTTAGGGCCCTAAACAGGGCTACAGCTGCAAGATAGTGCTGCCTTCCTTTTCCCCTGTTTATTTAAATTTCCACGCCCTGCCAGGCCGTCATGAATTTTGGGGGGAAACTAAAGGAGGGTTGAGAACAGGGTTTGGAGAAAAATTCAAGCAACATTCATGAATGGGAGAACAAAAAAAAACATCTAATTTTGACAAAGAAGTATATTCGCCCCTGCAGGCCATGCATACAAAACCCAAGATATCGACCCATGAAGATGTTTCTAAAGGAAAAGCCAAGACAATGAGAGAAAAGAATTGGCAGATACCAGTTCTCTCATGGCAACACACCGAATCCTGTGGCATGAAAATCCATAAAAGTCAGCAGGGCAGTACGCAAAGAATGAATCCCATAGAGAAAGGTTTTCATTTTGTGTCATTGGGGTGGGGGCCAACATCCTAGTGGGATCCGAATTTGGAAGGGGTGAGTCAGAGAGATTTTTTTTTAGCGTGCAGTCCGTCATGTGCTGGTACCGGAGTCGTGGCTTAACCCATCTCCTCAAAAAGTACACAGATATCATTGCGGGGGGTATTTTTAAGTCATTCCCTTTTTGGGAAAGGGGGAAAAGAAATTTCTTCTCTCGTTCGTTTTTTTCACCATCAGATGGTTTGGGAGAAATATGGCCTGTCCTTTTCCCAGTGCCTCGTGGGTGAAAAGCTTAGTTTGAGGGTTTTTTCCCCATCAACAAAATCTTCCTAGGTCGTGATAGCGGCGTTCGAAGATGTGCTCGTCATTTGGCCCTTCTTTGCCACAGGCACATAGGGGTCTCTCATCTGGGTGGGCCATTGATTTGTGAGGCCTCTTTTCGTGGAAGGTGAGGCTCTGAGACAAGGATAATAGAAGGAAGCGAACATCCTCCCTTTACCTATATGGGGGAAAGAAGGGGAAGAAGATCCGCATTTTACAGTGGAAAGCCCCCGGACAGACAACCCAAATCCAAGAGGTCAAGCATGGTGGCGAAAAGTCATCACACAAGTTCAGCTATCTGCAGAGATTTGGGGGGACAAACAGTGGCCAACAGAATGGGGGCACAATTTATCTTTCCCCCGCCCAAAAAAAAGGGGAATTTAGCCAAAGCCAAAAACTATAGAACAAACAGCCCCATCAGGGCCCCGCCAGCAAGATCATGTCAAAGTTTTTTGAATCGATCAAAAAGGAGGCAGAAAAAAACCTTGCGAGGAACAAGCTGGGTTTAGGGCAGGAGGGCACAATCGAAAGATTTTTAACTGCCAACCGTGGAAAAAAAACTTAACATCAGAGAACCTGTTTACAAATTATCGACTTCAAGAAGGCTTTCGACAGAGTTGGAACGAAGGCCTGTGGCAGGGCCTCAGAATTTTTTGGCATTTTAAGAAGGACTAGTGCAAACCATTCAAGACTATACAACACCAAACAGTGCAGTCCTTCTGAACAATCAGGTGGAGACTATTCAAAACCCCAGTTGGGGTTCCCCAAGGGTGTGTTTTCCCGTCTGTTTTAAACTGTTCTTGAAAACATTATGAGAGAGACCCCCATGAAATTCCACTCTACCCTCTCCATGGCGGCAGACCCTAAAAAAACTTGCGTTTGCCGATGCATTTACCTCATGGGGGAAAGTACACGGCTGCAAGATCTTACGACCGACTTGAGAAAAAGAGCTGGAGATATGGGATGGAGGAAGTCCGGGGAAAAAAAAAAGTATTGTGAACGCCGAGCAAAGCCACTGCTAAAATTTACATAACGGCGCAAATGGAGGAGGTAGACCTTTTAAATACCCGGGGTCCTCACAAAGGACGGGCGTCGACGACAGAAATCAAAATCAGATAGCCATGGCAACATTTCCATGACAAAACTCACCACCATATGGAAAAAAAAGAGATCAGTTTCCAATCAAACTAAAACTTTACAAAGCCCCTTAATTTAGGACTATCCTGTGTAGGGAGTGAAACCTGGACTTTTACTGCTGAAACAGCAAAAGGAAACCCGTCATTTGAAACAAATGCCATAGAAAATGCTGGGCTATCCTGGAGAGAACGAAAAAACCCAAAGAATTTTTCAAGAGCCAAATAACACGGCTGGCAGGTCCACAGGAAAACCCCTTTTCACCATCGTCAAGAAGAAAAAGTGACTTTTTTCGGCCCCGTCCCCGCCACAACACTCTGCCAAAAAAGTCTGCGGGAACATCGAAAGGGGGCAGAAAGAGGGGGAAAAGAACAATCTGAAAGGACAAATCGGAAGGACCAGGGTGATTTACTCGGCACTACTGGCAGGCTGGGACGAGAGGATGGGGAGGCTTCCACAGCATCGTCTTTGTTTTCTCTTCCACGACCCCCCAAGTCCGGGTGATTTATGATGATGGGCTGCTTTCGCATGTTCTTTTTGTGTCCCCGTTTCGCAAGTTCATCAGCTTTTTGTTTACAAAATGTTTTTCTTGCCCACTTCTTCCTGAACCTGCGCCACAAAAAACTTTGCCATTTTGTTGACCGGAAAAACCATTCTGAATATAAGAGGAAACCCAAATAATGAGGCCCCGGCATTTTGCGAGGTAAAAGATCTTTGGCGAAAAATTTTTATTGTGTTTTTTTTTTATTGAAAAAGTTTTAGATCAAAACTGAATCAAAAGTCTAAGTTTGAGGGCAAAAAATGAAGCTATAAGTTTTAAAAAACGTGACTTGATTAAATTTCCGAACCCTAAGGAAATTTTTGGCCGAATTGATTCATCCTCAGACAGTGTTTTCATGGCAATTGAAATTTAATTTAATGGGCAAAAAAACCCCTGTGAAATCATCTCTCTCGAAGTTCCCAAGGGCCGCTTGGCATGGTTTTTAACCATGTCACCAGCCCTGTGGTCAAGCTTTTAGTCAAAAAAAGTGTGCTTTATTCAGTGGAGACTTTTAATTTACGCATGTGCCCACGAATACTAGTTTTAACCCCAAACTACCCTTGGCCACCCTCTTTCTCTATTTGGGGGCCCGACCCGGAAGAGCTCCCCTCTCTCTTTCGCCAGAAGCCTAGCTTGACACTTTTTAAAACCCGTCAAGGGAAAATTTATTCAAAAATAAGATTTTTCCCCTCCCGTTTCATATCAGAACTTCCTACCCTTTTCCCAGCCAAAGTCTATCACCCTGCTAAAAATTATGACCCGTGTGGTTGTGCTTTGAAAAATATTTGATATTTTCAAGTTTTTTTTCTAGATTTGGTCTGCAGCGTCCTGTTTGTAATATTGTATATTATTTTTGTCATTGGTTGTATGACTGTGTAAGGGAATTAAATTTAATGCATGGCTTTTGATTTTTTCTTTGCAAGATATTGCGTATATAAATTCATGTATTTTTTAATTTTTATTTTTTTATTATTATTTTTTTTTTTATTTTATTATTTTATTTGAAAAAAACGAGGATTTTCGAGTTGCGCTTGGCAGACATAAACATTTAGGTATTGTATCAAACCCCTCTATGAAAAAAACCCCTTTATTTCAGCTCCCCTGCAAACCCCCCCCACCCCCCACCCCTCCCCCAAGGAGAGGAAGGGGTGTAAGCATAAAGCCTCGAATAAAAGTGATGGTAGAGTAAGCACTTGTAAACTCTTCTTACACCAAAAAAAGTTTATAACATGCAACGAAAATAAAAAGCAAAGAAACGTTGAACAGTTCAGCAACTTGTCAACGTATCAAAATGGAAAACTTTTAAAAAAAGGGTTCCCTGTTCACATTCCATGGAGTCCGAAGCATTGAAAAGTGAATAGTTTACAAATCCCCCCAAATCTACGCAGTAAAAAAGAAAAAATAGTTAATGATGCATTTACTTGGGCTAACAAGAAAAAAAACAAAAGTTTTCCTTATTAACACTAAGCATAAAAAACACGTTAATTTAAAGAAAAAAATCAGCTATCTAAACGAAGAAAACATAGTTACATTGAAAAATGCACTTGCACAATTATCTTTTACCTGTACCCGTTTGGGAAGTACAAAATGTACCGAAATAGTGATCATTATTTTTCTATTTCACCGTTGCCTTGATCCACCAAAAAAATTTTTCACACTCCTATTTTTTAGTGTATTTTGTTTCTTTTTTCAGTAAGGTTAAGCAGGATTGGTATGGTTTTTCAAGTGGAGTGTGACTATTTGGCCCTTGGCTTTAGTACAGTCCTCTTGTTTTTCCCCGCTGTAAATGGGTATCTGCCCCTTTAGGGTCGTGAGGCAGAGAGCGAGGGGGAGGGATTAGCGCCGCCCCCAATATGCTGGCCCCTGAGAAGCTGGTGTCTTGACATCTGGTCCCCAACGCCAATAGGTTATGGGAAACCCTTTTCCCCTGATTAAATTTTTTATTGTTTTTGTACCTTTTTTATCTCGGAATTTTTTTGTTTGTTTTTGAGTTTTCGAACCCCTTTTTTTGGCCTCTCAGTATATAAGGGACTGTGTTAACCTGAAAATGGTTTTGTGTCCTTTTAAAGATTTGCTTTTTTTGTCTCTTGAGAGAAAAAGTTTTTCTGTGCAGTCACCTTTCCCAAATTTTGGAGAAAAGTGAGTTTGCAGAAAGTGGTCTGCATTATCTTATTTGATCGATTGTTTCTTTAAGATTTTGACCTCCGGTTTTAAACAAAATTTTTCTCTTTGCTGAACTGTTTAACTGACTTTCCGAGGGGAAGAATAAAAGATGGCTGAAAGAATTTAATTTGGGGGGGGGGGGGGGGGGGGGGGGGTTTTGGGGGGGGAAATGAAGCCCGTCATATAAATATCAAAAGAAGAGGGGGATTCCACTAAAATCCTTTTTGGTTCAAGAAAAGTAATATGAACAAATATTTAGAGATATTTTCTTTTTGACTTTGTTTTTTTAATGAAACAAAATTGTGAAGCTATCTGTTCTCCGAAAAATAGCTGCATAAAAATGTACCCGCTGGTATTGTGTTTTATTTGTTTTTTTGGCTATTCTTTTTTTCTTTTCTTTTTTTTTGGTAATCATGATGACGAGTAGTGTGGGTGTGTGTAGCGTATGTGTTTTTTTGGGGTTTGTGGGTGTTTGGTGTGTTGTTTGTGTGTGTGTGTGTGTGTTTTGTGTGTTGTGTGTGTGGTGGTGTGTGTGTGTTTTGATCTGTATTTCTACCAGAGAGTGAGCAATGTAACGGCCCACGAGGTGTGTGGATGGAAGCGATGAAAAGCTGTACCAAATTACCCCTTTCTGAACGTGTACCCCCAACGTGACCCTTTCCCCCCCGTTTGTCTCCTTATATGGGAAAAGGAGTTCCCTATGAATTCTCTGAAAAAAGGCCGGACATGCTAGTCCCTGTCCAGAACCACTTCCAGTGTCCCGAAAGGCTATGCCTGCCCGGTACGTGCGCTGTAAAGGGGTCTGCGTCCGGGTAAAAAGGGGTGAAGTGGCTGCGAAGATGTGGGTGTCCTGGTATTACCCCTGCCCTGCTCTGAGTGTGCTGCATCCTAAAAAGGTGTTGATGGCGTGTGCAGTGCGTCAGCGCGAGACGAGCTCTTCTGTGACAAAGGGTGTCCCCGACTGCTTTTGTTTGGGTTGGCGTTCAGGTGTAACGAGACGCTGGACTTTCCCTTTTTTCTGAACACTTACGAGCCTGGATGTCGTGGCAGCAATACTTTGCCTCACTTTTGGGAGATTTTATTTTGTTTTTGGTTTTCCTGGTCTTTCAGACTTAAACTCATGAATTGGAAAAAGTCTTTCCAAAAATTTTCAAAAAATTTGTTGGGGATGAATTTAAAAAAAAACCTTGGAGTATTTTAATATTTAAAATTTACCCGTCTGAGAGAATTTATTTTTTCCCAAAAACCTATCATGTCATTGTTTCAGAAGGGAGAAAGAACTCTATGCTTCCCAAAACTAGAAAAAAATAGTTTTATAGGGGTTCCAATTTTTTTTAACTGGATGTTGGTCTGTTAGGTTTTCAGCAATTGCAGCAACTCAAATTTTTTCCAATAGCGGGTACAGCAGTTGGGAGCCTGATCGAAATATCTGCTACTTTGCAGGGCTTGATTTACGAGGTGTGCTTAAAGGATTCCCTTATGATTTCTTCAGAACAGTGATAACCGAGACGATCTTTTTTGACAATTACAAGCTTGCTGTTCTCAAGTTCCCCCCCAGGTTTTTAAAATTTTAACTTTTCTGCCCAAAAATGAGTATCTCATGTAATAATCTTTTTGGGTTTCCCATTTTTTTTTTCGCATTGTGATGGCATTGTTTTTCCATTCTTGCAGTGATGGGAAACCTCCTCAGTCTGTTCTCAGGATATTTTCCCCCAAAATCTGCCAAAAATCTGGCTACGTGTCTTTTTGACACATCGGTGTGTCGTGGCCTGTGGGGGGTGTCCTTGTCATTGTGGGTGTGGCAGACAGACGTACCAAAACACTTACTGTGGCAAGAGAACCCAAAGGAGAAATAGCATCATGTGTCAGTCGCTGGGTGACAGGGCTGGGTCCCAAAGAAATGTCAGCTTTCTGTCCTCTGTTTACATGGATCGATTCCTGGGCATTCGCTTTTCCCTTTTAGCCAGGTCCGTTTCCAGCCTTGGTTTAGTCAGCTGGCGTGTTGCGCTCAGGCTTTGGGGCCCTTCTGCTGGTCAGTGTCCCCTCTTTCCCGCAACGTCCACTGGCGGGTTTACGGCCAGACAGGGGTCTGTGTTCCACCCCATCTCCAGCAGGCCGCGTGGGTCCAGTCGCTTTTGCCCTGCATATCCCCCAGGGTTTGTTCCCCACCATGCGCGGGGGAAAGCGCCATTTACTGGGGTGAAGAAGCCTTTCCCTGAAGTTCCCCGACTCAACAGAAAGCAACAGGCATAAAAAAAAGCGGTCGGCCCGGTCACTGCAGCCACCGATTCCCCTGTGGTTCCCTATCGGGCTGTAGGCTTCTTCCCGCCGCGGGGACCCGGGTTTTTAGGCGAATGTGCGTCGCCTGGCAACGATTGGATGCCCCTGAACGCGGCGTCAACCCTTTTTTTGTACACAGTCAATGTTGTCTTGGAGGGAGGAGGGCGACGTGAAGAAGCGCTTTTTAAGATCTGACCAACGTTGCAAAAGGGGGTTTACAGGTACAAAAAAACAGCGCAAGGATGACTGCGGTTGCTTTATTTTCCAAACTTTTTAGATATGACATAGGGTTTTTTGGGGCAGTCAGTATAAAGATGCATTCCTCCTTGTCTTCTTTAATGTACACTTGGTTGAATACAACTGATGTGAGGGTTGGGTCTTTGCGCCCCTAAGAATCTTTATCATTGAGTTGCAGTTAATGTTAAAGTCTTTTTCAGTCTGTAATTTAATGGGTCTTTGTAAATGGATTTTTGTTGGACTTTAAAAAATTAATGAAGAATGGTGAAGGTTTTTTTTGTCTTGTGCGACAACTCCTGGCAAGCTTTCACATTTTTTTTCCCCAACTGATTCGGGAATTTCCCTCGCGGGTTTATGATGCAAACGGATGGCGGTTCTGTGATTTCAATGTATTTGTGAATTGTCACGCTGTTGGAGGGAAATTGTTTCTTCAAGTTTAAATTTTCATCAATTGCAGTGGGTTTGGGTTTCAGTATTATGTGGAATGTTGGTTTTAAATGGTCCTTTATAATGTAGAAAAAAGAAAAAAAATAAAAAACAAAAATTTTATATTTAAAATATTATAAAATATTTTATTTTATTTTTATATATATATTTTATATTTATAAAAGTAAACAAATCAAATTTTTTTTTTCCAGATGCAATGTTATTTCTCAAAGCCGAAAGCGGGCCCTTTGTGCCTTCAAAACTTAATTCTTCCTCCCTTTTCTTCCTTTCTTCTTTTTTCTTTTCCCTTGGCTATTGTTTTCTTGTCTCACTGTTATCCAGGCCATTTAAAAAGAAATCACTGACTGACCCCAGAATGCGGGGAGCAGTATTTGCAGAAAAATTGCAATTTGAATAATTTTAAATTACACACAAAACAAAAAAAACATCCCTTCCCCAAAATCACTTGAAAGGGCTGCAAAGGAAAGAAAAACAAACCCCAAAACCTTGGCTATAATAACGAACAAAAGGAAATTATTCAGTCACCACACACGCCGTCACACGTACGCACGACAATACAAACCCCAAAATATGCACACATTCATTCAGCACATCACACATGCAGCACACCTCACACATGCAAAAAACAACAACAACACAACAACAAAACCCCCACCACACAATTAAAACATACATTTTCCGCACAAAAAACCCCACATTTACACGCACACACACAAACTACAACAACACACACGCACACACTCACCAAAAAAGTTACACCACAAAATACACAAAAACCCACAGCACCAGCATATTCACAGCACACACACCACACCACACCACGCACGCACACGCACGCACACACACACGCATATACCGCGCGCGCCGCACACACCACCCCAACCAACACCCACACACACACCCCCAATAAACATTTCCCAATTTTTCTTTTAAAGTCTGGTATCCTAAAAGGGGGAAAAGACGTTAAAAAGGAAGACTACTACTTTCTACTTTCTATACTACTATACTACTACTATACACTACATATATACTCTACTACTACACTACTATAACCCACTATACAAATACTTTCCCCTACTACTTTACTACTACTACTTTCTTCCTCTTTTTTTTCTACTACTATACAAACCCCACCCCTAAACAATTTTCCCCCACCCCAAAAATATATTTTTATTTTTTTTTATTTATTAACAATATAATAATATATCCAAAACAATTTATAATTTTTTTATATATATATATATATTTTTTATATATATATATTTAAAATATAATATATATATATTTATCCCATAGCTCCTAGCGAAAACATAGGGGGGCCCCAACAGCTCCCTCCCCCTTTTCCCTTTTTCTGGCAAGGGGCTTGGGCCCCTTCCCCTGTCAGGGGAGTCTCTGTTTATATGCAGGTTCTCCCCCCAGGTTTTTTTTTTTGGGGGGCCCTCTCTTCCTTTTCCCTGGGGTTCACTTGCGCTTGTTGGTGATTTGCAAGGCTCCTTCCGTAGGGTGTGGGCCCACCCCCAAAGCCCCTTTCGCCACCCTTTCTTGGACTTCCCTAGGCGTTTGGTTGCCCTATCCCCGGTCCCGGACTTGGCACTTGTGACCATTTAGATGAAGGATCTTCGGAGGGGCATCCGTTGATGAAGGTTGGATCTTGGAGGAGTGGTGTTTATGACCCGCAAGTTTTGACCCCTAGGAACACAATTACGTTGGGGTTGAAATCCTGAGCTTTTGGGGGTTGTGGAGATCGATTTTTTCCATACGGGTTTAAGATGGCAATGCTTGGCGTGCTTTCTTTTTTTTTGGGCCTTTATGTCTTCGTCTGTGCCCCCTGGGTGTTTTCTGCCCCGGTACACAAAAAATTTATGACATCCTCTACTGCTTTCCCCGAGATGGTGACAGGAGCTTTGCTGGTTGTTGGTAGCAGTACTTGGTTTTCTCTTTACTGATCCCAGGCCAAAAACGTTTTAGCTGGGTATTTGGCAGTGATTTTCTTGGATGGGCAGGGGTGGGATAGCAGGCCGGTCTCGCAAAATCGAGATCTTCCGCTTTGTCATGAGGGTCCATTGGTACCTTTCCCGGAACTTGCGTAGGCCCCTCCTTTTCACCCAGTCCAGCAAACCACCCAAAAGGGGGAGGGTGGAGACCTGTTGACGCGGAAGAGATCCCCCAAGCTGTCGGAGAGTCTTCCACCGTGAAGACCTGGCAGGGAATCCCTTTGTAAAGTTTTTTATGATGTTTTACAAAATTGGTGGCACACCCTGTGGAGAAGGATGTTCCCGATTGCTTGTCTGTCCCCCTGTCAAAAAACCTTTTCAAAAACGTGAAACGGGTAGGGGGGTGATGCCCTTTATGGACGTTCGCGTGATTCTGAGGGTGCAATTGGTCGGTACAGGAACGTTTTTTTCTGAAGCCTGCCTGTTCATTCGAAGGTCTTGTCGAGAGCATCTTTTATTCGGGCCCGGGTGACTCTTGTGAGGTTGTGGGGATGGACAAAGGGTGAACCTCGCATTTCCCCATTGGGAGAGGTCGCCCCTGCTTGGGGAGTTACAAACAGGCCCCTTCTTCCCCTTCTGTGGGACCCCCCGTTGTCCCAAAATTGGCAAGTGGTGTAAATCGTCAACGATGTCACTACCCCTTTCCCTTTAGGCTTTGCCGGAAAGTTGTAATGCCAGCAGCCTTGCCGTTTTTTTTAAGCTGCGAGCCTTTCGATCTCTGTCTTGGTGATCTCTCCATGTTGATGTGGGGGTCCCCGGCTCAGTGAGGTCGTTTTTCCCGGGGCTGGGGCGATTCAAGACCCCTGACGACACCACTCAAACCAGACCCTTACACCCGCTTTCCGACAAGCCAGGTGGTCATTTTCAGCTAGCCAGGGCAAACGGGGAAAAAAACACCTCCCAGGCAATGGGGAAAAATTTCACCTTTTTATATGCCCCCGTGGAGAAGAAGAAAAAGGATAGGCCCACTCCCACAAGATGCAGGACTCTCCAGACGCTAAGGTGGAAATGGGTTGGCCCACGCTCGGACAGAAACTGTACGGCACGGTGGATGACGTGCAGGCAATGTGTTCTTTGAAGATTGGTGTCACAATATAACCCCGGCAACGCAAAGAAAAGAAGAAGAAGACCTCCTCAAAATGTCTTTCCATCTTGTTTGCTGGTCTTCAAAAGAGGTGAGGGTCCTTTCCTTTTTCTCTGAAAAGGGTTTTTTGGGTTGCTGCGAGCCGCTAAAATTTGGTGGTGGCATACGGGTCTTAGGTTTCCCCTTTCCAGCAGCCTCTTCGCCTCATCTGCTGACATTGATGTGAGCTCGTTTGTTGCCGCGCTCATTCTTGGTTCTTTGGGAAGTTGGAGTACTTGGGTTTCTCGCCGCTTTGTTGGCGGGGCGTAGCTCGGTTTAGCTCTTGTTTTGGGTAGCTTTCTCCCCGACTTTCTTCCAGGTCTATCCTTGATCCTGGGTTCCTTTCTTGGGTTGTCCCAAAAAACCCCTCACAGGCTCCCCCAATGGGGTCTTTGAAGGGGGGTCCATTGTGTTCCCCCTGTTTCTGTCTCCTTGACTGGGGCCCCGGAAGCGGTTGTGAAGTGAGATCTGAAAAAGCTGCTTTGTGTCTTCTTGTTTCAATTAAAAAGTTGAAAATTTTTCCCTTTGGGTTTGCAGGTCTTCTCGCAGAAAAAGCATCTTTTCTGGTGCCACAAAATGGTGGTTGCCCCAGTCTGTCCCCGTTTATTCAGTCTTTGTAGGGGCTCCGGTAGCGTTGTTCCCCGCGTGGGCATCTGGTTTTTTCTGTTGGTGGTCGGGGGGGACCAGGTGGGTTTTGGCAACGTGGGTGGAAAAAACGTGCCTCCAACACAAGGCTGTTGGCAGCACAAAATCAGCAAGCATTTTCCTTTCATTTATGTTTCCAAAACCATGGGGTTCCCCTCTCCCGTTCTTTCAGTGTTTTCAGTCCCCACCTTGGGTTTATGCCCCATGAGGATGGCAAATGTTGGGGCCCCCGAGAAACTAAAGGGCTCTGATGCCTCGCCCCCCCCCACTTATTTATTTTTATTTTATTTTAATTTTTTTTTTTTATATCGAGGATTGGAAAAGAAGCTGCTGGCTCTACTCTACAACTACACCCCACCACCAACCACCACCACCAAATACTAAATACTACTACTATACTATACTACTACTTACTATACTACTTCTACTAAAAATGGGGGGAATTTTTATAGCCTGAATTTGTAAAGCAACAAACAAAGCGCTCAGATGACTGATTTTTTTTTTTTCGAGGATAATGGAATAAACACTCAGGGTTTTTTTTCATCTGTCCCCGTGTGTATGCGGGTTTTTAAATTTTGTCATTTTTTCCCCGGGAACTGGGCCCACTCTTTTGAAAAAAGGGAAAAGGGTTTAAATGTGTGCAAATTTTCTGCATGCGTTCCCTTCTACTACTATAATTCTACTACTTCTACTACTAACTACATATACTTTCGCTGCTGCTGCTGTGCTGCTTTCCCGTGCTGCTGCTGTGCTGTTTTCACACCACACAAATATATATATATATTTTTATTTATATTGTGTGTATATTATATTTTAAAAATAAATAATATATTGTTAGTTATACATAGTTTTTTTATTATTTTTACATAAATTTCCCCCCCCCCCAAAAAAAAAACACACCCCACACAACATACGAAGTTTGGTGCTTTAAACCCCCTTGTATAACAATGTAACTTCTCTCCCCAAAAAAAACGCACAAAAACCCATCGAGGGCAAAGGTCTCTAATGCCTGGCACGGGCCCGGTGAACTGACCATCACCGGGGGCGAAAACCCGATTGGTACACAAAGCGGGGCCCCCAGGCCCCCCCGGCCCCCAGGGAAACGCCACGGTTTTTTTGGTTAAAGCACCGCGGGCCGTATAACCCAGCCCAGTCAAGCTGGTTTTTTCCTGGCGCATCAAATGCACTCCCGCAAACTACGTGTCCGTCCAGTCTTTACCCCCTGTCAATCCCTGTTGCTCCCGTATGGAAACAATAGTGTGGAGGGCTGTGGTCGCTGCTGGATCCATCTCGGAAGGCGTTACCGTCCCACCGATACCTGTACGTGGGCGTGCAGCGCCGGGGGGGGAGGCTGGACGCTGTACGAAGTGTCTTGAGACTCGGGGGGATGCGGGAGACGACTTTCTTTGGGGTAAGGCGGGGAAAATTTGTACTTTTGGCTAGTCTCGCGGGTTTTTGGGTATGCTGTCCCTGTCTGTCTAGTTTCGGTTTTTGTTTTTTTTGTTTTTTTGTTTTGGTTGGGTTGGGGTTGTTTGGTTTGGGTTGGGTGGGGGGTTTTTTTTTTTTCCCTTTTTTAAAAAAAAAAAAAATTCTTTTTTATTTATGTTGATCTGTCTTGTCCCCGCTTTCGTTTCCCCTTTTGTCTCTCTTGATTTTTCTCTCTCTCTCATCACTCCCCTTTCCCCTTTTTCCCCCCCCCCCTTTCCCCCCTTCCCCCCCTCTCTTCCCCATCTCTCCCCCTTTGCGCTTTCTTGTCCCCGATTGGAGATATACGAGCAGTTTATACTATAAATAAAAACTGTGGAGATCGGGGGTTTATTCAGGTTGTTTTGTTATTACCTTCGAGAATAAGTGTATTTTAAACAAATGACGTTTATAATTATGTGTTAAAGCATTTAAAAAAAATGAGTATAATGGCATCGATGTCTTTTTTGTTGTGTTGTTGTATCTCATTTAAGGGGCCGGTCTTTATGAATAGAACGTTTGTTAATCTCATTTCATTTTTCTTTCTTTCTTTTTTCTTTTTTTTTGTTTTTTTCTTCTTTTTTTCATTTCTTTATTTCTGCTGTCTTTTCCGCCCCCCTCCCCGCCCTAGGAACAAATGACATTTCGTTTTTCCCTCAAGGGAAATTTTAATTTCCCCCCAATCACTACAGCCCTCTCCCAAGAGCTTATCATTCTTTTGACTTGAATTTTTATTCGACAACCGTTTTCCTGATGTTTAAGGTCTTTTTCTTTTTTTGTCAAAACACTTCTTTCCAGTGGTGAAGGGAAAACAACAACAATAGGCATATCTTAGATTGGCTATCACTGATGTTTTCAAGTCTCGTACCTCTATCTCCGTCTGACCAAAATGCTTTTGATCATTTGCCTTCTTTTTTCCTTAAAATTGAAAAATATCAAAAAAAGTCATTTTTAGATGGCTATCCGATGTTTCACAAGATCTTCACCTCTATTCCGTCACTGCCAATGCTTTCTGATCATTCTGCCATTCTTTTTTCCTTAAAAATTGCAAAACCTATCAAAAAGAAGAAGTGCACACCCGTGTAACCCAAGGCCATTTTATATTCAAAAATTTCTTTCCCAGTGCTGAACGTCTATCACAAAACCCCCACCCCCATGCCCTTTAAACACTAATCTGTTTTCAGCCAAAAGCTCGTGGCAGCACCTCCCCCTGACCTATTTGCCTGATAGGCCTTTGCCCATGGTACCTCTGATATCCTGTGGAAAGCGCAAACGCCCACAACTAGAACGGCGTGGCGTAAAAAAAAACTAAAATAAAAAACAGCTCTTTCGAAAACAAACCCTTAAACCCCTCGCCAAAACAAATACTACTTGCTCAAGTTTCAATGCAACATCCCTGAAATTCTTTTTCCACACCTCAACTCTTCTTTGGGTCTGCAAAAACAGCCTTTGCCTACTGTCACAGTCATTCTGGATTCCCGATATATTTTCTTCGTTCTTTTCAAAGTCCGTAAAATTCGTCCAGACTGGATTTAGACTCCCTTCCAACCTGTACCTCCTGACCCCCTTCATGGCACTCCCCTTCATTCCTTTTAGCCAAAAAATGAAGAAAAGTCAGGAAAATTTTTAAAAGAAATGACCAAACTCATGTGATCTTGATCCTTGCCTGCTTCTCTTTTCAGCGGCCTTCCCCAGCTTATACCAACTATCACGAAGATTTTTAAAAATATTTTTCTTTCGGGAATTTTCCCTAGAATCAAAAATGCATGTTTCCCTCTACTCAAAAAAACACGACCCCGACCCTAAAACACTGAAAAATTACAGGCCTGTTTCTAGCCTACTTTCATTTCCAAATCCCTTTAAAAAGTAGTTCTGAAAAACTCAACAGATCCATTCAAATGTTCCTTCCCCCCATTTCGTTGCCTATCGCGTCACCACAGCCTGAAAAAAACCCTATTATCGTTAAAACGCTTCAAACGCTTTGTCAGGGAAAATCCCCTTCTCCTCTTTCAAATTTCACCCGCCTTCGAACTAATGACCTCAATTTTTTCTCTCCCTCTTTAAAAAAAAGTTCGGTGTTAGGCACGCCTCACCCCGTTTAATTTATACTCATGACGATTCCGACAGACACAGAAACAAAATTTTAATCAATTCCTGAAAAAAATGGGAAAGTGGAGTCCCCCAAGGATCGGGTTTTGGGCCCTGTTCTGTTCACCCTCTAAATGTTCCACTCTCATATATAAGAAACCGTCACCAGATCAACCATCATTTCTACGCTGATGACCTCAGATTCAAAGCAGTGGACACCCTGAAATCTGCCTTCTCCCTTGAAAATATGTCACTCTGCCTTCAAGACATTCAAAACTGGATGATACAAACAAGTTACAGCTAAATGCGGAATAAACCAAAGCCATGATTATAGGGACCAAACACAAAACTCTTTTCTATCACAACAGATTCAATAGAATTGGCAATACATCAGTTCTGCTATCCACTGCAGTTAAGTATCTAGGTGTTGTTATTGACAACACACTCTCTATGCAAAAATTCATCACCAGACTGCCAGTCCTGCTACTATCAATAACGGCGTATAAGTGCAATCCGAAGTACTGTCCACTGATGCAACATCCAAACTTGTCACATCTCTTATTCTTTCACGTCTGGACTATTGTAATTCTCTTTTGGCTGGTCTGCCAGCATCATCTATTCCACTCCCTTCAAAGCATACAGAACTCTGCAGCTAGATTAGTCCTCAAAAAGAAAAAAAATCTGAGCATATAACTCCTCTCCTGCAATCTTTCGACTGGTTGCCTGTGCCACAGAGAGTAAAGTACAATACCTGTACCCTCTTTTACAAATGCCTACACAAAACAGCACCCTCCTATCTCTGTGAATGCCTTCACCTGTACACTTATTCTCGTTCCCTCTGCTCTGCTGCAGATATTCCAGGCTTACAAATACCTAGATTCAACCAATCCACTGTCGGCCGTCGCTCTTTCTCTGTTTCTGGTCCATCAATCTGGAATGACCTCCCTCTCTCCCTTCGTGAAAAGCCTACTTACGACAGCTTTAAATCCAGCCTCAAAACATACCTATTTCAAACGTAAGATTTTTCCTTCTTGTTTCATCTCATATCTGTCCCTGCCTTTAAAAGCCAAAATTCCATCACCCTGCTGAAATGTACAACCTGTGTGTGTATGTATGTGTGTGTGTGTGTGTGTGTGTGTGTTTGTGGTGTGTGTGTGTGTGGTGTGTGTGGTGTGTGTGTGTGTGTGTGTGTGTGTGTGTGTGTGTGTGTGTGTGTGTGTGAGTGTGTGTGTGCATTTGAGTTTGTTGGAATATTGTTAATCATTGTTGGTTGCATGTGTGGGAGCGGATTGAATGAAGCGCTCTGGTTTGTAATTGCAAGATATAGCGCTCTATAAATTCCATTTATTATTATTATTATTATTATTATTATTATTATCATTATCATCATCATCATCATCATTATTATATTATTATTATTATTATTTTATTATTATTATTATTATTATTATTATTTTCTTTAGGCTCCCAGACATATGCGTTTACATGCAATGGCACAAGCGTTTGTATTCATTTAAGTCAAGGTTGGTGCCAGGCAGTATAGTGCTCCAAATTTGGCAGAACTCTCCCAAAGCTTTGTCCTTTCTCTGATTGCTAAGTGATGAAATGACCACAGAGCTGGTTCCATCACTCAGAAGTATATGCCAGAACGTTGCTTGGGTGCATGGTAAACAAGTGTTGCCTAAGCAATGCTCGGGTGTACATTACTTTATATGGGGTATCTAAACAGTGGATCGGTGGTCTAGAAGTAACGCGCCTGCCTAAAAACAGAAAAGTCCGGGTCGGAAATGTGCGGTGGACCAAACCCCGTTTGGACCCAAATCTTTCTCCCCCATCCATTAGACCATGAGTGGTGGTCTGGGTGCTAGTCTTTCGGATGAGACGATCAACCAAGGTCTCGTGTGTTCTATAAAAATTATTTATGGCACGAAAAAGAACCCAAGGCAAAAAAGAGTGTTGTCCCTGGCAAAGTTCTGTAGAAAAAAAGTCACTCTGATAGGGAAACAATGAACGTTGCAGAGGGGAACAAAACAATAATGGGTAGTGCTGCTCTTGTTGCAACGCGCTCTCCCAGGGAAGAGCAGCCCGAATTTCACACAGAGAAATCTGCCGTGACTTAACTACTAGACTGCCCCACCCCGGAAATTTTCCGGGGCTAAACGTGCACTTTATACGCCTATAACCCGGAAAATTTCCGGGGTGTCGAACCGAAGTAAACAAGCCAGCTTCTTGACTACAGTTAAAGGGAAAAACTCCAAAATTAATGGAGATCACTCTCCTGTTGCTTGGCAACATGTATGCTGCAAAAATCATGGCAAAACGAGCGCTTTTTAGCTCGTATTTTGTGTTTTTTTTGCATGGCTGCTTAGGCAGTTCTTGTTCAAATGGCTGACACTTCTTGTTGAAGGCATCAATAACTTTACACAGCTGTAAAAGTGGCAAATCAAACTTTAGATATACCTGATAGTGATGAAAACGATCTGTATGGTTCAGGAGATCGTGCATTAAAAAAAAGAATGAGATTTGGCCTGGACTTATGTTTGAAGTTATTGAGATGGGGGGGTACTCAGAATGAAAGTGGTGATGAGGAAAGTATTTTTTTGTCAATATTTTACATTCTAAATATATTTTCACATTGAATATCATGCTAACTAATTTGAGCTTGCTCCAAGTAATCTACGATATAATATATACTGTCATTGGTAGACTATCAAGATTATTCATGTATAATTTCTGAGTAAGAGGGATATGAACTGCAATGGGTACCCCCCCCCCCCCCGTGGAAAAATTTTAAAAAAAAAACCCCCCCCCCCAAAATTTAAAAAAAAAACCCCCAAAAAAACCCAAAAAAAAACCCCCCCCCCAAAACCCCCCCTTTCACCCCCCCCCCCCCCAGCGCCCCACCCAAAACCCCGGGGCAAACCAAACCCCCCCCCCCCCCCCCCCCATTAAAAAAACCCAAAAAAACACCCCCCCCCACTTTTCCCCCCCAAAAAACCCAAAAAAGGGCCACCCCCCCCCCCCCCCCCCAAAACCCCCCCCCCCCAAAACCCTTTTCTCCCCAAAAACCACCCCCATCCCCCCCCCCCAAAAAAAGGGGGGGGGTTTTTTTTTTTTTCCCACCCCCCCCAAAAACCAAAAAAACCCCCAAAAAGCATGCATGGGGGCTGGGGGGCCCAAAACCCCCCCCACCGGGCTTAAAGGGAAGGGGAAAATGGGAAAAAAATTCCCCCCCCCCCCCCCCAAACCCCCCCCCCGACCTTTTACGTTTTTCCCCGGGGACCCCAGCCCCCGTGATGGAGGGGGGTTGACACCAGGAAAATGCCCGGGCGGCACTCGCCCCCCCCCCATTTTAACAATCGAGCATTTCCCGGTTTCCCCCCCCACCCCCCCCCGGGCCCCCCCAACCCCCCCCCCAAATTCCCCTTTTTGGGGTTTTGGGGGGGGGGGGGTCCCCCCCCTCCCCCCCCCAAAAAGGGGCTCCCCCCCCCCCCCCCTTAAAAACCCACCCCCCCAAAAAAACAAAAAAAACCCCACCCGACCCCTTTAACCCCCCTTATAAAAACCTCCAAAAAAAAACTTTTTTTTTTCCTCCCCAAAAAACTTAAATAAAAACACCCCCCCCCCCCCCCCCCCCCCAAATTTTTTAAATCCCCCCCAAACCCAAACCCACCGGGTTTCCCCTAAACAGTATACCCTTTTTTCCCTTGCCCCCCCCCCCCCCCCCCCCCCCACCCCCCAAACCCATAACAATATGCAACCCCTCCCCCCCCCCAAAAAAAAAAAACCCCCCCCCAAAATTCCCCCCCCCCCGTAAAAAGATCCCCCAACCCCCTCAACACACTGGGGTTTTACCCCCCCCCCCCCCCCCCCCCCCCGGAGGGCAAGCCATCCCCCCCCCCCCCAAAACCCCGGACCCCCCTCCCCCCGTCCCCCCCCCCTTAACCCCCAAAAAGCCCCCGGCGTAACATTGTGCCTTTCTAAGCCACCCGGGGGGGAAACCCCGATGTCCCATGGGGAGGGGGGGGGGGAAAAAACCCCCGGTTTATTTTTTTTTTTTTTTTTTTCTTAGGTGGTTTTTGGGGGAAACGGGCCCCGCCTGCGTGGAGAGCAACTGAGGCCCCACTTTTTTTTTTTTTTTTGCTGGGGGGGGGATTCTTTTAAAAAGTGGCTTTTTCTTAAATTTTCCCAGGGACAATCCTGTGCGGGGGTTTCTTTTTGTGGCCTGAAAATTCTTACCAGGACCTTCGTTTATGTTTTTTTTTCATGGATGCGCAGAACTCAGAATGTTTAAAATCCCAAAATTTGATACGAAGATTTTGTTCTGAACCGGTTTAAAAAACCCTCTAGATTTAACCCCCCAAAACCCCATAGTACATACTTTTAAATACATAAAAACTCCCATATTTTGATACATACATCATAACCACACTCGTGCTCGCAATACTCCGCACAGGGTATTTGCTTGTGCGCAAGGGATTACTTTATACACACAGACGGAGACATAGACATACTGACAGACGACGACATCCCTCCCACACAAGTGAAACACATTTCTCTTTTCCTCACCCCACCCACCACACCCCCCAAACACACAAAAACACACACACACAAAAACCCACACCACCCAACGCCGTGCCGCGCACAGACTTTAAACAATCGGGCGCCGCGCTCGCGGTGCACGTGCGTGCACACAAACTCATACCCCCAAATTTCAATCTAGGTTCTTTATTTTACCTCCTCAGCCACGGGTCTTTTGTCTATAAACGGGGCATTGGACTGCGTTATAGATACAGTATACACTGTCGTTCTTGCTTTTCATTAACCCCCCCCCCCCCCCCCAACCCAGTAAATCAACTACTTTTTTTATTCACTCATCTTTCATTCATTTTTTATAAACTACTTTTTCATTTATCTCAGAGTGTTTGTGGCTACACGAAAAAAAACATATGCGTCTTTTGTAGCCCGCTGTTTTTAAAGAAAAGGGAAAAAGGGTAAAGGTTCTCCATAATTTTGTGCGTTTTGTGGGTGTCAGAAACCTGCATTTTAGGCACCATGTTGGGGGGGAGGCCCTTTTTTCCATCCCCTACTCTTGAGCTTCCCTGACCCTCTGGGGGAAAGTACCCTTTTTTCAGCGGGTGAGCCGGGGGAAACTGTACTGAAGCTAAGCTGCGCAAACATCACCCATCCATGGGAAACCATGTTCCCCATGTTTTAAACTTTTAGCTTGGGAAAAAAAGAGTGCTTGCCCACTAAGCTATCCGTCACCTTTTTAAAAAAAAGAAAGAAATGGGAAAGTTATGTTTAAAATAAATTTTTTCTTTTTGTGGAAGGGGAACTTTTTGAAATTTGTGCATCTGACATTTTTTAGAGTCTTTTTTAAAGCTTATAAAAAAAGAAAATAAATAAAGCCTGAAAAAAGCATTTTCACTTTTAGAGGGGTTTTTTGATATACTTTATACAAAAGCATTTTGGGATATACTTTTAACATTTTCTTATTTTTGGGAACTCACGATGTGTTTTTATCTGTTTACATGATGTGTGTGTCATGGTCAGTCTACATTGTCATACTTTATGGTATTTTTTCAAAGTTAAGTCTTTGTCAGATTCACTGAATTTTGCAATTGTACCTGCACATGGAATCATTTTGGAGGGTTTTACTAAAACCAATGGGTTGCGTTTTTTTTCACTCTTGCAAAACTTTGAGCGCTTTTTTTGCCCTTTAAAAAAAACCCGTTTTATAAATTCATGTTATGAAAAAAACCAAACTAGTTATTACATACAAAGAAAGGCTTATTAAAAGCAGTTTTAAGTTTTTATGAGATTTTTATTTTGTCCACACATTCCCATTTTTTTTTTTCCCTTTGAGGAATAGAATTCTAAAAACAAAACCCCCCAAAAAAAACCAAAAAACCCAAACCCTTTTGACACACCATGGCTTACCTCAACAAGGTATAAGTACCCTTTCACTACCCAAAAAAAGAATCACACTGATTTCAACACAGTAATATTTCCTAAAGCTCAGCATCATTTCCAAAAAAAAATTCCCCATACTGCCTCTTTCGATGTTTCTTTTTTTGTCACCTTTTTCCCTTGAAAAACCATCAAAAAAACCCCAAAAAAATGCAAAGAAATAAACATTTTAAAAAGGGAAAAACCATTTGGAAAGGAAACAAATTTTGGGTAGGAGCAGGAGTAAAATCCCTGGATTGAACAGTTAAGTGGGTTGTTTTTTTTAAATGTCGTATTGAAGTAACAACTAAAGTTTTAAGTGTATTTTATATCGGGGTAAGTACAACAGGCTGTTTTGTCCCGATTTCTGCTGGGTTCCTAACATCATCTTTTAAAATTTTTAAATTTTTTTATGTGCGGTTTTTTTTTTCCCAGCTTAACGATAGTTTCTTTTTATCAAACTAATAAAAAGACGGGGACAGCATTTCAGGGGTTTCAGGGCCTCCTTTCCTCCACTTAAAGGTTAAGCAGCTTGAGCGGGGTTCCCGTTTGGAGGGGTTGTCGTTTGCACGTTTTGGTTTGTCAGCCCCCAGTTTACCCAATTGAAAATGGGGTACCTCCCTTTTTAGGGTCAGGGAAGGTAAAGAGTGATGGAGGGGAATGGGCAACGCTCTTAATAGGGGCTCCTGGAAAAGTTGGGCCTCTGTCCCTCACTCTTCTATGACCTTAGGTATGGGACACGTTGACCTTTACCTTTACAAAAGATCTTTGATTGCTACCCCTGATATTTGTTTTTAGGAAAATTTTTTGGCTTTAATAACTGTGCAGGGGTTGGGGTTTTTAAATCAATTACCTTTTGTGGATCGGGGGATTTTTCAAAATCGTTTCTAGGAATTTCTTTTCATCCTCTCTTTTGTTTCTCCCTTTGTTTCTGTTTTTCCCGTTCACCTCCAAATGTAAAATGTCTGCATTTGGGGCCCATTATGCTATCTTTTTCCCAGAAAAAAATTTAAAAATATGAAATTTCTCCGCCACCAAAATCAATGCCGGGCCCTGGCGTGGGGGTGTTTTTAAGGCACCCAGCACATTTTGTTGTATGTAAACATCAATATTTGCTGTCGGGTGAAAAAAAGAAGAAAAAAAGGGAGAAGAAAAGAAGAAAAAAAGAAGAAGAAAAGAAAAAAGAAGGGGAAAAAGAGGAAGAGGAAAAAAGAAAAGAAGAAAAAAAGAAGACAGAAGGAAGAAGAAGAAGAAGAAGAAGAAGAAGAAAAAAAGAAGAAGAAAAGAAAAAAAAAAAGAAAAGAAAAAAAGGGAAAAAAAAAAGAAGATGATGATGAAGATGATGATGATGATGAGGGAAATGATGGATGATGTGAGATGATGATGATGATGATGAAAAGAAAAAGAAAAGAAAAGGAAGAAAAGAAGAAAAGAAGAAAAAAAGAAAAGAGGGAAGAAGAAAAAGAAGAAAAAGAAGAAGAAAAAAGAAGAAGAAGAAGAAGAAGAAAAAAAAAGGGAAAGAAGAAGAAAAGAAGAAGAGAAGAAGAAGAAGAAAAAGAGGAAAAAAAGAAAAGAAGAAGAAGAAGAAGAGAGATGATGATGTTAGATTGAAAACAAGAAGAAAAAGAAGAAACAAAAAGAAGAAACGAAGAAGAAGAAAAAAGAAGAAAAAGAAGAAGAAGAAGAAGAAAAAGAAGAAAGAAGAAGGGGGAAAAAGAAGAAGAAGAAGAAGAAGAAGAAGAAAAAAAAGAAGAAGAAGAAAGAAAAAAGTGGCTTGAAAGCTGTCCTATAAATTTTCAACCTTATTTACTCTTTTTGATTGGACAGGGCTTTCTCATTCCGTCTTGGGAAAAAAAAAAAAAGAATAAAAAAAAGGATAGTAAAAAAACCCTATTTTTTTGGTAGTCAGTTGGTAGTATTACGAACATTGGAAACCAAATTTTATGATGTTGAAAATTTTATCATAGTAGATGACTGTGTACGTTATACAGCTAAATTTAAAGAGGCTTGATTTTTTTTTCTGTCTGAAAGCCCCCCACCCCAAAAAAAAAACGGCCATGGTCGGTGGAACTGACGGGGCCAGAGTGGCCCAGGTTCAAACCCCACTTTAAAGTAACCTGATCCCGAGTGTGAGGAGAGGAGGAGAGATTCCTGCGGCACCCCACCTGTCGCGTCGGGTTTTTTCCCCTGAAGGGAAAGGTAGGGTGGAGAAAGAGAATGTTGCATGATTCTGCCGTAGCGCCTGGGCTTTGTCAAAGTTCTGATAAACCATTGACGCTGGGGGAAACAGCAAAGTGGAGCTGTATGACCAGTGGCTCCCCCACCATAATTCCTTTTTTCCTTAGTCTTAGTGATCGACTATGACTCTCTGACTAGGGGCTTGACTCGCACGCCCCTTTTGTGTTTGCGCCCTGGGGGTGGGGGGGTTGGCCTTTTTGGAGAAATCTCCAACGCTGAACTGTCCTTAGCCCTTGGCCGAGAGAGTGGGGTGTGCTTGGGCAAGGCATCTCCACTAAATCAAATTTTTTTCCAGTTTCCAAAACAGCAGCTCCCCTCCCTGTGTTTTGGAGGTCAGTCGGACACGCGGACTACATACTACATACATAAGCCAAAACTCCATAACACAAAAATGTTAAAAAGACGCGAAATTTTACAGGAAATTGCTCACATTCAGGCAAAATTTCTCAGCGAAACGTTTTGAATTTAGGCAAATTTCTATAACGAAAGGGGTTACATTTGGGCAAATTCAAAAAAAAAATTTTATTAATTTAGGAAAATTTACGCGAAATTGATTACTTTTGGGCAAAATTTACGGGAAAAAATTTGATTAAATTTTAGGAAAAATTTCTAAAACGAAAGGGGTTACATTAGGCAAAATTCAATTTCGAAATTGATTAAATTTAGGCAAAATTCTATAGAAAAGTGATTACTTTTTAGGCAAAAGCCATGAAAAATGATTATTTGGGGAAAAAATTCGACACCAAAAATCTTACTTTAGGTGTAGAAACATTTCAGCAAAAGTATTTCGTGTAGATAAAATGTACAACGAAAATGCTTTTTTTAGGGGAAAATTCTTAATTTAACGTTTAAACATCATTTATTTGTCACAAATTTTTTTTTCATTTTTAGGGTAAGGGGAATAAACTCTCTGTGCTTTTTTTTTTTACATTTAATCCCCGTGGTTTGCAGTTTTGTAAATTTTGTATCCGCTCCCACCCGGGACACAAGGCTCCTTCCAAAAAAAACGGGAAAAGGTTCAAAGGGGGAAATTTCTGAAGCCAATCCCTTTGTTCATGAGATTTTTTAAAAAAATAAACCTGTTTTGTTCCGGCAAGGTTTTTTTTTTTTTTTAAAAACCATTTCCAGTTTTTTCCGCGGTTTTTAAAAAAAAAAAAACCCCTTTTTTTTTTGAAGGTTTTTTTTAAAAAGCCAACCATGTTTGGTTTGGGGTTTTTTGTTAGCCCCAACCCCCCTTTGGTCCTGCAGGTTAAAAAAAAAAGCTAACCCTGTTTTACCCGCAGGTTTTTTTTAAAACCAAACCTGTTTGTTCCTGGTTTTTTTAAAAAAAACTTTTTCCCTTTTTTCCTGCAGGTTTTTTTAAAAAAAACCCTATCCTGTTTGTTCCGCATTTTTAAAAAAAATATTCATGTTTTGTTTGCAGGTTTTTAAAAAAAAACATATCCATTTTGTTCCGCGTTTTTTAAAAACCATATCCTGTTTTTTTCCTGAGTTTTTTTTAAAGCCTTTTATGTTTGTTTCCCGCAGTTTTTTTAAAGCCATATCCATGTTTGGGCCTGAGGTTTTTAAACCTATCCCCGTTTTGGGCCTCCGTTTAAAGCCCTATCCATTTTTTTGGGTTTTGAAGGTGTTTTAAAAAACCATATCCTGTTTGGTCCTGCAGGTTTTTTTAAGCCTATCCTGTTTGGCCCTGCAGGGGTTTTTTTTTTTAAAAAAACCTATCCATTTTGGTTCCGCCGGGTTTTTTTTTAAAAACCTTTTTCCTGTTTGGTCCTTTCAGGTTTTAAGCCATATCCTGTTTTTTCCTGGTTTTTTTAAGATACCATGTTTGGGTTTCAGTTTTAAAACCATACATTTTGTTCCTGCGTTTTTAAAAAAACTAATCCATGTTTGATTCAGGTTTTTTTAAGCCATACCCGTTTGTTCCTGCAGTTTTTTTTAAACAATCCTGTTTGGTCCGCAGGTTTTTAAGCCATATCCAAAGTTTTTTTCCTGAAATTTTTAAGCCATATCCCTGTTTTTTTTCTGGTTTAAGCCAATCCTGTTTGGTCCGCAGGTTTAGATACCCTGTTTGGTCCTGCAGGTTTTTAAAAACCATATCAGTTTTTTTTCCGCAGGGGTTTTTTTTAAACCATATCCTTGTTTGTTTCCCGCAGGTTTTAACCCCAAACTTTTTTGTTCCCGAGTTTTTTTAAAACATACCTGTTTGTTCTGAGGTTTTTTAAAACCATATCCGGGTTTGGGCCTCAGGTTTAGCATATATGTTTTGGCCCCGCAGGTTTTAAAACCAAATTTCCCTGTTTGGATCCTGCGTTTTAACCCTCATGTTTGGTCCTCAGGGGTTTTTAAACCCCAAACCTGTTTGTTTTGAAGGTGTTTAAGCCCTTCAAAGGTTTTCCTGAGGTGTTTAGCCCCTTCCTGTTTGGGCCCGAGGGGTTTTTAAGCCATATCCATGTTTTTCCTGAGGTTTTAAGCCAATCCATGTTTTTCTCAGGTTTAAGCCATATCCATTTTTGATCCTGCAGGTGTTTAAGCCTATTTATGTTTGGGCCTGAGGTTTTAAGCCCTATCCATGTTTGGCCTGCAGGGGTTTAAGCCTATCCTGTTTGGGGCCCCGAGGTTTTAAGCCCTTCCATTTTGGTCCCCGCAGGTGTAGTCGAGGAAAGCCAGCAGTAGTTTGAAATTTCCGGGAGGCGGGGGGTCATTCAGGCCCTGGGGGTTTTTTTTGGTCGTGAACCCCATAGGGATGAAAACAGCCTTAAAGGGTTTTGGTTTTAGGGGAAGGGGGCCCATTTTTGTGTATTGGGGGTGGGTTGCCCCAATAATTTGGTCCTTTAAGTAACCTGATTTTTCCGGGTTTTTACTGCCCCGGGTTTTCATTAAAAAGGTAGAGGGTTTAAACCTTTTTTTTTTTATCCCCGTTCGGAAAATCAGTACCCCGTGGTAGCCAAAAAAAGGCACGGTTACCCCCCCCAAAACCGTTGGTGGTGAACCTGGGGCTCTTAGGGGGAGGGGCAGAAAAATTTCCTTTTTTTTCGGGGGCAGCTTATGGTTTATTTTTGGGGGTTTTTAAATCAAACCCTCTTTTGAAACCACTTTTCCCCGCTCTGCCCCCGGCTTCCTTTTGTTGTCTCTCCCCTGCTCCTCCTGTTCCTATGTTTTCCCTTTCTCTCTTCTTCTTCCCTTTCCTTTTTTTTTTTCCCCTCTCCTCTTTTTCCCTCCTCCTCCCCCTCTTCCTTTGGGATGTTGGGGGAGGGATTATTCAGCTGCTACCCCGGTTTTGAATCTCTTTCAAAAAAATTTTTTCTTTTTTTTTTGGGGGTTTTCGGGCCCCTCCCCTCCCAAAGTCCTTCGGTGGTTCGGGGGCCTTTCGAAACCACCTAAATTCCCCTTTTTTCCGTTTCCCTTTTTAAATTTCTTTTTTGGGTTCTTTTCTGATACACAGGGGATTGGTGAAAAAAGACTCTGCTTTCCATTGTTCAAAAAAGAATGAATAAAAAAAATTAAAAAAAAACCCCACCCCCAAAACCCAAACAAAAACCACCCAAAACACAAACAACCCACCCCAAAACCCAAAAAGTTTTGCTCCAAAAATAGTATTGGGGTTTTTTTTGGGATGGGTACATTTAAATTAAAAAATGCACAAAACAGGGATTAAAGTAAAAACACCTGTTTTTCCATTTTCTAATGTTAAAATATTACAAACCCACACACACTCACCCCCACCACATTTTTTTTTAAAAAAAAAAAAACAAAACACACAGAAAAAATACATTAACTTTGGGGAGTTTTTTTCTTTTTTTAATTAAGTATATATAACAGGGGACGGGTAGCTCTGGTCGGAATGCTTTCCCCCGCCAAAAAGCGGGTTTTGACTTTACCCCTTGGATTTTTGACGTTTTTTTCTTAAATTCCCCCGTTCACCCAGCTGTTTTAAATGGGTATCCCTCTTTTAAGGTTTAAACAGGGGGAGGGAGAGGGGGGGGCCCCCCCCAATAGCTGGCCCCCGGAATTGGGTCTTGCCCTGCTCCCCCCCCGCCTTAAGGTTATGGGATCCCCTTTAAAAAAACAAAAAAGTAATTTAAAATTCTTGAAAGAAGTATATGAAAACGACATTATAAAATTCTAAAACCCTTTTGGAAATAAGTAATAAAATCGTAATTACTACAGCTATCCATTAAAATAGTGCATGTAAAAAAAACCCCATTTGGTAACCTTAGAGAATGCGAGGAAAAAAAAAAAAGAAAGGTAAATTTAATTTAGTCTTAAAAAGAAAGGCAAAACAAGACAATGTTCAACGTCAAAAAGAAAGATACTAGGGAAACCTGGCAGTAAACACATCACATCCATTGGGTTGGGCCCCCCCTTGGCCATGCTGGGGGGCCCGTCAGTTAAACAGCATCTTCCTTCTGGAAAAAGCTGTGTGGAATTCCCTCTTTTCTATCCCCCTCTGTGTATATGCACCTTCCCCTTTTTTCTGTCAAAACCTTTTTGACTGTCTCCCCTTTTTGATCCTTCTCCTTTCCCCTTTTTTTTTCCCAAAAGCTAAAGCACAGAATTTTCTCCCAGGCAAAAATTCGAATGCGCTTGGTTATTGTCGGCACTTTCGGCAAACATTTTTTCCAAAATATGGCCAAATGATACACAGTTTTTTAATTTGTCCGTAAGGGTTTTTTTTTTTTCCCCACTGGTTTTCCAACTTTTTAAGTTACACAACGAAAACATCTTGGAGGAAACACTGTAAAGGATACCTATCCCCCCGTATGGTTGAACCCCAAATTGAAAAAACCTTTTGTGGGAAAATGAAGCCGGAGTGATCGATTGTGACACTTGTTGATGTGGGAAGGGGCGACATTGCGGTTATTATGCGAATTGAAATCCCCCGCCCCACGTCCGAAAAACTCAGCGGCAAAACTCCTGGCAACCCTGAACGAAGATGAAGCTCCTCCCCGAAATTCCACCCCCGTCAAAAGTTCCAAGGGGGAAGGACACCCGTTTTTTTGGCCTGGACGTGCCCAGGACTGCTGGGTCAGCAATTTGGGCTGGAAAGAGGAAGACGGGGGGGGGCCCGCCCCCCGGGGGGTGGGGGGGAGGATGAAGGCCGCCCCCCCGGGGTCCCCCCCTTCCCCTGGGGGGGATGAACAAAGGCGTGCTTCCCCCTGGGTGGAGAAGGAAGGGGAAGGAGCAGGGCTGGCTTTCGGGGCTGCTGGGGAGAAGGAAGAGGGGAAGAGGGAAGGGGGCCCCCTGGGTGTTGTGTGTTGGGGGGGGTGGTGTGGGTTGGGTGGGTGTTGGGGTTTTGTGTGTGTTGTGGTGTGTGTGGTTTTTTGTGTGTTGTGTTGGGGGTGATGTGGGTTTGGGGTGGTGTGTTTGTGTGTGGTGTGTGTGTGTGTTGGTGTGTGTGTGTTGTTTGTGTGGGGGTGTGTGTGTGGTTGGGGGTGGTTGTTGTGTGTGTTTGTGTGTGTGTGTGTGTGTGTTTTTGTGGTTTTGGTATGTGTGTGTTGTTGTGGTTTTTGTGTTTGTATGGTGTGTGTTTTGGTGTTGTTTGTTTTGGGGGGTTTTGTGTGTGGGTGGGTTGTGGTGTTTTGTGTGTGTGTGTTGTGTGTGTGTGTTTTGTGTTGTGTTTTGTGTGTGTATGGTGTGTGTGTTGTGGTGTATGTGTGTGTGTTTTGTGTTGTGTGTTTGTGTGTGTGTGGGGGTTTATGTGTGTTTTGATGTGTTGGGGTGTTGTGTGTTGTGTGTGTATGTGGTGTGTTTTGTTTGTGGTGTATGTTGTGTGTGGTGTGTGTGTTGTGAGTGTAGGGTTGTGTTGTGTTTTGTGTGTGTGTGTTGTGGTGTATGTGTGTTATGGTATGTGTGTGTGTGTTTGTGAGTGTATGTGTGTGTAGTGTATGTGGTGTGTTTTGTGGTGTTGTGTGTGTTTTTTGTGTATGTGTGTGTGTGTTTGTGGTGTTGTGGTGTGTATGTGTGTGTATGTTGTGTGGGGTTTTGTGTTTGTGTTGTGTGTTTTGTGTGTGTATGTGTGTGTGTGGTATGTGTGTTGTATGTTGTGTGTGTTTGTTATGTGTGTGTTGTATGTGTGTTGTATCTTGTCAAGTCAAGTCAATCAAAATTTTTTTGATGGTTATTGTGTGTGTTGTGTTTGTTGTGTAGTGTAGTGTTGTATTGGATTTGTGATGTGTATGTGGCATGCGTGGGTGTTGGTGGTGTTGTGGTGTATGTAGTGGTGTTGGGAATGGTGAAAGGAATGATGTGAAAATGTGTATGTAGATGTGTATGGGTGGGGTGTGGTGTAAATGTGTGTAAAGTGTGTTGTTTTGTGTGTAAGAGGAATATGTGTGTATGTAGTTGTGTGTGTAGTGTTTGTGTGTGTATATATGTGTGTGTATGTGTTGTTAGGGGGGATGTGTGTTATGTGGTGTGTGTATGTGATGTGTGTGTATGTGTGTGTATGTGAGTGTGTGTTGGTGTGTATGTGTGTGTTATGTATGTGGGTGTGTTGTGTGTGTGTTGGGTGTATGTGTGTGTGTGTGTATGTGTGTGTGTATTGTGTGTGTATGTGTTTGTGTGTGTATGTTGTGTGTATGTGTATTGTGTATGTGTTGTGTGTATGTGTAGTGTGTGTGTTTATGATGTGTATGTGTGTGTATGTTGTTGTGTTGTGTGTATGTGTGTATGTTGTATGTATGTGTGTAGTTGTGTGTGAGTGTATGTAGTTTGTATGTGTGTGTGTATGGGTGTATGTGTTTGTGTGATGTGTTGTGTTTGTTGTATGTTTGTGTATTGTGTGTGTATGTGTGTGTGTTGTGTGTTTGTGTTGTGTGTGTGATGATGTGTGTGTATGTGTGTGTGTGTGTTTTGTGAGTGTTGTGTGTGTATGTGTGTGTGTGTATGTGGGGGTGTATGGTGTGTGTGTATGTGTGTGTGTGTTTGTGGTGTGTGTGTATGTGTGTGTGTATGTTGTGTAGTGTGGTGTGTGTGGTGTGTGTGGTGTATGTGTGTGTATGTTGTGGTTGTAATGTGTGTGTTGTGAATGTGTGTGTGTATGTGTGTTGTGTTGTATGTGTGTGTAGTGTGTGTGATGTGTGTGGTGTTATGTTGTGGGTGTGTGTGTATGTGTGTGTTGTTGTGGTGTGTGTGTATGTGTGTTATGTTTGTTGTGTGTGTGTGTGTTGTGTGTGTGTGTGGTTGTGTGTGTTGTGTGTTGTGTGGTGTGTGTGTGTGTTGTGTGTGGTTGTGTTGTGTGGTGTGTGGTTGTGTGTGTGTGCTCCGGGAAGAGGACCATGCAGTGTGGCCTCACTCCAGAGTTAGGATGTCCGCTTGTGTGTTTTCATGCTTCCTTTAACGTCTCGTCAGTCTCAGTGACGTTAGACTTAAAAAAGGTAAAGGTGTCCCATAACCTATAAGGTCGTAGGGGAGCGAGGCCTCAGAGACCTCAACTTATCTGGGGGCCAGCATATTGAGGGCAGCGCCCATCTCCTCTCCCTCGCTGCTTAACCTTCCCTAACCCTAAAGAGGCAGGTACACATTTACAGTTAGGTGAACTGGGGGATTGTACTGAAGCCAAGGTGCGCAAACTGTCACCCATCCAAGTGGTAACCACGCTCGATGCTGTTTAACCTTGACAGGGGGAAAGCGAGTGCTCTGACCACTGAGCTATCCCGTCCCCATGTTAGACTTAAAGAACTGAAATCTAAAAACAAAAAAAATAAAAACCCATACAGACAGAACGATAACAAAATTAAATGCAGACCCCCATCCCCCTTTTAGCACAACATCAACAGAAGACCTAAAGTAACCTTAGAAATATCAACAATTTCTGGTCTAGATGTGAGTGCACGTACCATCAAGTTCCCTCTTCAGATCTATGATATGGCATTTCTTGTATAATGAGTCGAAGAGTAGGCAATTGAAAAGAATCTTTTCACTAGGTGATGAACCAAACAGTCATGCTATTTTCTTAATTCAATCGTTTTTATAATGGCGATAGACAGAAGCTGTTTTCCACTACAACTATATTTGCTGTATGTGATACATTTGGGCAAAAAGATGATTCAAACTACATAAATCCTTTCTGTGATTACAGTGTATGTATTTAATTAATAATAGTACTAATGATAATATTAATAACAGTAATAATGTATGGGATTTATATAGCGTTGAATCTTGTAAAGTAAACAAATCGAACCACTTCTGTACTTAAAGGGGAGGAGGTTAAGTTATACATGAACTGCAAGATGGACAATCTGCTGTGTTTCAGTGGTTAGCACAAGCTTGTTAACCACATAATGCCCAGAAGGTGTCTGGTGTTTTGAGAGATTCCCAGTTGAATATTAGAATGTTTACCTTTGTTCTGTGGTGTGTGTTGTGTGTGTGTGGTGTGTGTGTGTTGTGTGTGTGTGTGGTGTGTGTGTGTTGTAGTTGTGTTGTGTTGTGTGTGTGTTGTGTTGTGTGCGCGCGTTGTGAATTTGATATGATATTTCGATAATCTATTTGGAGAGTTTGTACGGTGTAGATTATTGAAATGTAAGCACTTTGGTTTGTTGTTGATCATTTACAAAGATTCAGCACGCACTTACATGAATTATTATTAAAAATAATTTATTATTATTATTATATTTTATTATTAGTTATAATTATTATTATTATTATTTTTATTTTTTATTATTGTTATATTGTTATTACTGTTGTTTTTATCATTATTATTATTATGAAGTGATGATGATGTGATGATGATGTAATGATGGTGATTCATATAAATCACACAGAAACTGGCAATCTCCCTTTCCCCCCAAAGAACCCACCAACTACTGACATAAAGACTACAGGCTAGACCATCGTGTGTACGTCAGTAGCTAAGGAACAGCTGGCACAACAACTGACGTTCATCAGCCTCCCAATACAGAAGGTGACCATTCCAAGCACACGACATTCCAAGTGCTGGACTTCCAGCACTTTGGCCGAACGCCCTAACACTGTAACAATCATTTACGGGGGGGGGGGGGGGGGGGGGGGGGGGGGGTGGTAGATCAGTGGCCGTGTGTGTGCGTGTGTGTGTGTGTGTGTGTGTGTTTGTGTGTTCGTGCACGCGCGCGCGTTGTGTGTGTGTGTGTGTGTGTGTGTTTGTGTGTTCGTGCATGCGCGCGCACGCGCGCGTGTGTATGTGTTGCTTCGATTTTACGTCTGTTCACTCATAGTGTGCATGTGCGTGCGTGCGTGCGTGTGTATGTGTGTGTGGTAGTGTGTCAAATTAACAGTCTGTGTGTTGCTTTTAAGAAATTAAAAAAAAAACGTCAAACAAATTTCATCAGCTACACTATGTGTGTGTGTGCCTGCGTGCGCGCGTGTGCGTGTGTGTGCGTGCGCGCATGCGTGCATGCGTGCGTGTATGTACGTGTATGTGTGCCTGTGCACGTGCGCACACGCGCTTGCTTGCGCGCTTGTTTGTTTGTTTGTTTGTTTGTGTGTGTGTGTTTGTTTTGTTCGTTCGTTTTCAGTGCTTTGATCAGGATGGCTGGTGTGACGGCCGAGAGGACTGTGTGAGGGGGGAAGACGAGTCCATGTGTGAAGAGACGGTCAGCTTCTGCCACCAGGATCCGGGGACCAGCAAAGCTGTCTACAGGCCTGCCCCCCCGGCTGCCCTGCTGCCCGATGGCTATGGCAAGTACCACTTCATCACTCCTTCCAGCATCCCCGGCCGCCCTAGAAAGGTCCTCGTTTCTGTTTTGTAGTGTGTGTGTGTGTGTGTGTGTGTGTGTGTGTGTTGTGTGTGTGTGTGTGTGTGTGTGTGTGTGTGTGTGTGTGTGTTGTGTGGTGTGTGTGTGTGTGTGTGTGTGTGTGTATTTGTGTGGGTGTTGATGTGTGTGGGTATGTGTGTGTGTAGTGTGGTGTTGTTGTGTGGGTGTTGTGTGTTGTTGGGGTGTGGTATGTGTGTGTGTGTGTGTGTGTGTGTGTGTGTGTGTGTGTGTTGTGTGTGTGTGTGTGTGTGTTTTGTGTGTGTGTGTGTGTTGTGTGTGTGTGTTTGTGTGTGTGGGTATGTGTGTGTGTGTGTGGGTATTTTGTTGTTGTGTGTGTAGTGGGTGTTGTGGGTGTTGTGTTGTTGTGTGTGTTGTGTGGGTGTTGTGGGGGTTTGTGTTGTATGTTGTAGTGTTGTGTGTGTTGTGTGTTGTGTGGTTGTTGTTTTGGTGTGTGTGTGTTTTGTGTGTATGTGTAGTGTTGTGTGTGTTGTGTTGTGGTTGTATGTTTATGTGCGTGTGTATGTATGTATGTGTATTATATTGTGTGTATGTGTGTGTATGTGTGTATGTGTGTGTTTTGTGTATATGTGTGTGTTTTGTATGTGTATATAGAGTATTGTGGTGTATGTTGTGCGTTTGGTTGTGTTGATGTCTGTTATGCATTGGTATGTAGTGTTATTTGTGTATGTGTGTGTATGTGTGTGCATTTGTGAGTATGTGTGTGTATGTGTGTGTATGTCGTGTATGTGTTAGTGTGTGTGTATGTGTGTATAAGTGTGTATGTGTGTGATGTGTGTGTAATATGTGTGTGTATGTGTATGATGTGTTAATGTGGATGTATGGGTGTGATGCTGTTGTAAGACTTCCAGCTATGGTCGTCACTTTTTCTCTATTTCGATCCATTGATCTGGAATGACCTCCCTCTATCACTCGCCTAAGCTACTTCATGACACTTTTTAAAATCCAGCCCAGACTATATCTATTCCAAACCTAAGATTCCCTCTCTGTTTTCATTTATATCTGTCCCTGCAAATCCCCAATCACTCGGCGTAGTGTAATCTGTATGTTGTGTGTGTGTGCGCGCGTGGGTGCGTTGTGCGTGGTGTGTGTGTGTTGTGTGTGTGTACATTTATTGTTTGTTTAAAACTGTTAACTTTATTGGTTGCATGGGTAAGAATAGTTGCAAAAAAATTAATAATTTTGCAAGATAAATCGCATATACTTCCATTTATTTCTATCATCTCCTATTTTTCTGTGATAACGATGATGATGATGTGATGAAAATGATTATGGATGAGATTGATGATGAGTGATGATGATATGAGCCTCATTTTTAACAGTTTGATACAGGTTGTTTGACGATGCTGATCTACTATATCATATTTGTAATAAGCGTTTCCTTGCTTGTTGTTGTTGTTGTTGTTGTTGTTATGTTGTTGTTTTCTTTTCTATTTTTTCTTTTTCTTTTCTTCTTCTTCTTTTCTTTTTCTTCACTTTTTCTGTTGTTGTTTCTTCTTCTTTCTTTTCCTTGTTCTGATATCTCTTCTTCCTTTCCTACTCCTCCTCATCCTAAATCCTCCTCCACTCTCTTCCACCCTATTCCTCTCTTTTCTTTCATTTTCTTCCTTCATTCCCTTCTTCTTCTATTTTTCTTTTTTCTTTTCTTCTTCGTTCTTCTGTCGTTCTTCTTTTCTTCTTCTTCTTCTTCTTCTTCTAATTTTTTAGTTGTTGTTTTGTGTGATTTGTTGTGTATCTTTTTTTTTTCTCATTATCTCTTCTTCTTCTTCTTTTCTTCTTCCGTGGAACGCTCACAGCATTGCTATTTTCTGTCATATGAGGAAAATGGTTGCCTGCCCATTAAGCATCTGACAAGTAGAGCGTCACTTCTAGATAGTTCTGGTGTGTGTGTGTTGTGTTGTGTGTGTGTGTGTGCTTCTCTTCTTTTTTTTTTTTTTCTTTTTCTTTGGATGACAGCGACGGTTGATAGGCGAAATGCGTTGGCGGCGTTAAGCAGAGCAGACCGCTATCTTTGACGTCTTCTGGATTAATAAAAATTAGACGATTGGGCAGAAGGCAGCAAGAGAATGATACAGAAGAGAAATAAAAGGAAGAAGAAAAAGGATAGAAACAAAGAGAGGGACAGACAAGAGGAATTCCCAGCTCAGAATTTTCAAAGGTGGAGATGCTGTTTATACTGACAGTCCCCGATATCCCCACAGATTGCTTCTTCTACAATTAGAAAAAAAAACGGGACAATCTTTACATTCGTTCGTTTCTCATTCCAAACAGAATACGAATCGTACCAACCGTAAGAAGGAAGTGGATTTTTCATTAAGCTATTAAAAAAACAACAACTAGTTTCACTTTTCTGCTCGTGTTTATTATTCAAGTAAGATGCTTCGCAAGCCTTTTCAGTTCATTAATTTTGTTCCTTATGAAAACCGTCTCTTCGATCTGTTCATGAGCAGCATTCTAAGTTGACACTAATAACGGCAAAACAAGTAGTGGACATTTTGAGATAGTGTTACTCTGATGTAGCGTCAGATGATTTTTTTTCGTTTCTTGGTTGTTGTTGTTTTTTGCTGCCTCATCTTTTGTGACGTCCCCCCTACTCCTGTTCCCATGCCGCTCTTTTCAATCTCCCCGCCACTGCCATACCCAGATTCGCTATGTCTCATCCTCAGGGTCGGAAGTCCACAGGGAACTCATTAATATCAGGCCGCTATAGGGCCACCAGCCAGAGGGGCCCTGCACTGCTGTTGAGTGCGTCAGATGGACTTATAGTGTATACGTATTTTTTCCCGCACTTGAAGGTTGACATTGTCCAGTCAAAATAGAAAAACTAGGAAGAAAGCTTCAGGATCTATGCAGCATGTTTATAAAGGTAAAGGTGTCCCATAACCTATGTGGTCGTCGGGAAGTGAGGCGTCAGAGACCTCACTTCTCTAGGGGCCAGCATATTGAGGGCGGTGCCCATCTCCTCTCCCTCGCTGCTTTACCTTCCCTGACCCTAAAGAGGCAGGTACCCATTAACAGCTGGGTGAACTGGGGGACTATGCTGAAGTCAAGGCGCGCAAACAACCACCCATCCAACTGGTAACCACGCTCGACAGCTGCTTAACCATGGCTAGGGGAAAGTTGAGTGCTCCGACCACTGGAGCTATCCCGTCCCCATGTTCATAAAAAAGAGTAAAAAGACTGAACATCTTCGACAAAATCTAATAAAACCAAAAAGTGATAGGACTGAAGAAACTAAGAAAAGATCTAAATAAAACCAAAAGTAAAAGACTGAAGAAAGTAAGAAAAAATTTAAATAAAACCAAAAGTAAAAGGCTGAAGAAAGTAAAAAAAATCTAATAAAACCAAAGTAAAAGCTGAAGAAAGAAGAAAAAAATCTAAATAAAACCAAAAGTAAAGGACTTGGAGAAAATATCTCATAAAAACCAAAAGCATTAAATGTAACAAGAAAATACGGACTGGTGAGTACGCCAATACCGAGTGTTGTTTCAGTGTCAACTAGATAATGACGGCTTCCATTTCCTCTGGTTTATAAACATAAAACGGAAAGAAGAAAAGAAAATCTCGGTTGTGTCTGATTAGCCTAGTGAAAACCGGTGAGCATGTTAGCAATAAACTGCTGTCCAATATACATGAACCGAAGCACATAGTTGTCATACATTTGCAACTGCGTTGTCTGGACAGGCAACAATATGAATGATGCATCAAGCGCTGCTTGAATTGATAGAAGCGTGATTTCTTTTGAAGGTGGGATGTTCGGGCTCGTACTTTGGTGACCCCCCCAGTTCTGTCTTCTCCCCTGCTTCAGCTGGCAACAGGAACCATCACATGTCCGCACAGTCACTTCCAGTGTCCAGACAACGGCTTCTGCCTGCCTGTCTTTCTCGGTTTAAACGGCGTCAACGACTGTCCGGCCGAGGAGAGGGGGGGGTTTTTTGTGCGGGTTTCTCTGTCCAGGTACTACCGCTGTGGGGGGTTCAAGGCGTGCGTCCTCCCCCCGCGTGTGTTTGCCAGCTGCAGTGTCCAGGCAAAGGACGCGAACTGCGTGCGGGTGAGTGTCCCCGGCAGTGCTGTGTCGGGGTGGCTGGAAAGCAGGAATCCTTGGACGCCTTCTCCTTCCGGCCTTGGTTTCCCCAAACGCCAGTCAGCGGCTGGGCCTGCACAGCTGCGGGGCAGGGGTTTGGTGTTAGTTGTTGCCTGCAGGCTGAACCACACAGGACCCTGCATTTCCTAACCTGGTCCCCTGGCCTCAGCAGAAACGTGTTAAAGGCGTCACTGTAGGCACTTACAGTCCCTGCGCCCTCTGGCCTCTTCCCCCTGTCCGGTAACCCAAAAACAGGCGCTTTTTGGTCTGAAACTGTCGTCCACGTCGTCTTCCTTCCCTTCTTTTAACCGCTTAGTCTTTCAGATGTTGTGATTGAGAGTTCAACACTTCTGTTTTGACCCCATGTCCAGAGGGAAAAACTCTCAACTTGTTTTTTTTGCAAAATCAACAAGTGACTACCCCCGGTTTTGGGGTTTCCTCAATACCTTGGGTCATGACTTCGGGGATGCTCGTTGTTTTTGGTTTCCCAAGGACCTTCCCCAAAGATCTGAAAGGCTTAAAAAACATGTACACTGACATTACAAGTTTTGTGTTCTGGATTCTCCCCAAGGCTTCAATCTTAAGAACTGCCGGACCTCGGGGACGTGATATTTCGTTGTTTTTCTCTTGGCTTTTGCTGTATAAGGCTTTTTGCGGTTTGCCGTGGCTTTGCTCTCCATTTAAAATTGGTGTCTTGGTGTTTGTCTGTTTGAAATGTCAAACGAAAGTCCAGTTACGTTTTTTTCCTTACTCATTTAAAAGTCTGTGCGCGGTCAGGGGGGTTATTACTGTTGGTAGTTTCACGAGTTGCCTTGGCGACTCTTACCTGGGGGAAGCGTTGTCTTGGAGACGAAGGGGGGCACCTGTCGGTGTTGGGTTTCTCTTTCCCGTGTCCGTACACGTTTCCTTATTCCTTACCTGCATATGACGCTGATCGCTGCCTTACCTTGTTGCCATCAAAGATCATTCACTTTAGTCCTCAAACCCGCTCATGCTGCGTGTGGATTTAATGGACAGCAGGGCTAATGCTGCGGCAGTTTTTATGTGGCAGATCGGGACAGTTATACAGCAGAACAGGTATTTGTCAGCTCTCCCCGTGTGACGACAGACCCCCAACAGATGCGGTGTCTTGGTTTATGTTTTTGTAGCTTCATACCCCCTTTTGAACATCATCCCTTCTCGGTCAGGCCTGGAATTTTTGTCGTCGAAAAGCGGAGCAGTCTTTTGGCTTTGAAAAAGGGCGACAAGTTTTCCCACTCATCTTGAAAGAGAGTGTCGCAATGTCCTGTTTGAGTTGTCTGTGGATTGGTGTTCTGTGTTGTCTGTGATCTGGTGGTTCCCTTGCCCGGGGGGCCTGTGGGGGGGCTGCAGCTGCTCTGCTCCTGCCGGGGAAGCCCTTTCACCCAACCCGCTTTCTACCTTTTCGGTTATGTCAGAAAAAAGCAGATGCAGACCAGAGAGAACGATTGTTAAAAGTTGGAAAGGGAAAGAAAAAGGTAAAAAGGTTTTGACAACGTCTGCTGTTCATGCTTTTCCTTGAATGGCGTGGCAGCATGATGTTTTTTGCCCAGGCACTCAGTTTTTTGTGTCAGCTATGTAGAAAAAAGTTTTGAAATTGAAAGTTAAAATTCCGGAAAACAGTAAAAGTTTTCGATTTGTTATATTTCCTCTCATGACCTACTAGGTAACGAATATATTTTAGGGTCATATAATAATAGAAAACGTAGAAATAAGACAAAATTTTCAAGACATTCGCTGTAAAGTTTATGATTGAAACCTTCTTTTCTGCCTTCAAAGTGAAAATTTTCCCAAACAGGGGACGGAATAGTTGGGTTTGGTTTTTGAGCTTTTGCGCATTTAGCTCGTGACCGCGACCCGGGTTCGTTCCCTTTCAAAGGGATATTTTCTCCTGGGTTCACACGTGCCGACTGGCTTCCCAAAAGTCCTTCGGATGGGGATTTAAACCCGAGGTCATTGGGGTTTTTACGAACGCACGAAAAACATCTTGCGACACTAAACCTTTTCCCGCTTTTCGTAAGAGTAGACCATTTTTGTCGGTGGTTTTAAAAAAAGACAAAATTTTACAAAGCTCTACCACTACACCACGGGGACCGAATGAAAAAAAGCACATGGTGCTTATGCCATTTCCTCGAATAAAATTTAAAAAAAAACCCCCAACAGGCTGTCATTGCGAAATTTCATTTGAAGAATTGTTGCATGCATTTTTGATGCAATCGTAAGGCTCTCTTTACTTTCAATGCTTTTTAAACATTTCCCAAAACAGCGCATAATAATTACACTTTGGGGAAAGCATCATCATCTTAAACTTTCCCTTTGAATTTCTTTCTTTTCGCAGGCGCTTGGTTGTGTAAAAAGAAAGGAAAGAAGAAAAAACCTGGCTTTTCATCGTTGTTGAGATCTTTATGGCATGGCCCCCTTTGGCGAGGGGTTTGTTTTTCTTTCTCGGTGCTGTTTCTTCAATAAAACGCGTTTATCATCCGCGCCTTTGTTTTTTGTGGGGGGTTTTTTTTTTTCGGTTTTTGCTTGACTCTGCATGCTTCTTTGGAATTTTGTTTGTATGCTCGCTTTTTCAAAACCTTAAGATTTTCATTGTCTTGTTATAGGAAATTTGTTACCCTTTTTTACCCGACCCGGGCGGGATAGTTCTGTGGTCGAGCACTCGCTTTTTCCCCCAGCCTTTATTAAGCAGCGTTGGCTGGTTACCATGTGGTGGGTGGACCGTTTTGTGTGCTTTGACTTCGTACAGTTCCCCCGGTTTACCCACCTGTCAAAGCCCGTTTAGGGCAGGGAAGGGAAAAAAAAAAAAGGGGAGGGAGAAATGATGGGCGCTTTCCCCCAATTTCGCTGGGTCCAGGAAATGAGGTCTTGACACCCGCTTCCCCACAAACCCCCTAGGTTTTGGCACCTGACCCGTACCTTTTTTCTTTAACCTACGGGGGGCATTTCCCTTCATGTTTCTGACGAGGAAGAAAAAAAAAAAATCAACTTTTGCGTCAAGTGGTACACCTAGCTGAAAAACCACGTGGCTAGCATCAAATGAATGGCGGGGGGTGGGTCAGGCATTGACGTGGTTTTGGGATCGTACAGTCAGCCCTCAAAGCAAACGGCCTCCAGGACAATCGGGTTCCTGTCGCAAGCGAGCAATATCGCGAGTTTTGGGTGGGGAAGCGCCGGGGTGATGCGTTGTATTTTGTGTAGTGTATTGTAGTGGTGTAGTGTATTGTTTGGGTAGGGTGCTGTGTTGTATTTTATGTATTTTGTGTAGTGTGGTAGTTTTGGGTGCTGTGTTGTATTTATTTTAGGTAGTGTAGGTGTGTAGGGTGCTGTGTTGTGTTTTTTGTGTATTGTTTTTTGTTTTTAGTGTAGTGTGGGGTGTTGCTGTGTTGTATTGTAGTGTATTGTTTTGTTTGTGTGTGTAGTGTAGTGTCTGTGTTGTTTGTAGTGTTTGTTTTGTAGTGTGGTATTGTAGTGTAGGGTGCTGTGTTGTATTGTGTTTTTTTGGGGTTGTGTTGTGTTGTAGTTGGTTGTAGGCGTGGGTATGTGTATGGTGGGTTGTGTTTTGTTTATGGGGGGTACTGTGTATCGTGTCAATTTTTTGTCTTGTTTGTTTGGGTTTTGGTATTGGTTGTGTTGTGTTTGTTGGGGTGGTGTTGTGTGTGGTGTTTTGTTTGTGATTGGTGTTGTGTGTGGTGTTTAGGAAATATGCTGTATTTTATGCTTTTTTTGTCTTTTGTTTTTATTGTGTTCTAGGTATTGATTGTATTGCATTCATTTCTGTATTTATTGTTTTGTTTGTTCTCTTTCTCTCTTCTGTCCTCCGCTTTTCCCCATTGCAATGGATGTATCCATTATCAAATTTAATCATTTGAGTTTGTTCTCTTCTCTCCGAGAGAGGGGAGGGGAAAAGGGAGAGAGGGGAGGGGGGGGGGGAGGGAGGGGAGAGAGAGAGAGAGGGGAGAGAGGGGGAGAGGGGAGAAGTGAAGGAGAGAGAGGGGGGGGGGAGAGAGAGAGAGAGAGAGAGGGGAGAGAGGAGGAGAGAAGGGAGTGTAGGTCACAAAAATTTCGTTATTTTCCGTCTGTCAACCCAAAGAATAATAATACTGAAAAACTAGGCAAATTTACATTTTACTGTAGACATATTCTCCTTCCTTCCTTTGGGGTGAATTTTTCTTACAGAATATTTTTTTATTCCTCCAAACTTTGTTGTTGTTTTGGGTGTTTTTTGCCGTGGATCTTTTCCCCTCCCCGGAAACAAAAAAAGGAACCCGGTTGAATCTCCCAAACCCCCAAGATACCCAAGATATTGCTCTTGATTCAGAACTTTGGAATTTTTTTTGTTTTTTTTTTGTTTTTGGTGCCCCGTCTTCCTGACGCCCCCGTCCCGCTCTTTTTCCCCCCGCCATTCCAAACTCCCCCCCACAACCACACCCAGGCTTGTTTTGTCTCGTCCTCGGGTCGGAAGTTTACGGGAGCCCCTCATATCAGGCCCCCGGGGGGGGCCACCCGCCAGAGGGGCCCGCGCTTTGTGGGTCACTTTGGGGGTGTTCAGTGGTGCCTGTTTTGAGCAAAAAAAA
>CM054155.1:16819599-16821967 GCA_028751875.1 Rapana venosa | reverse complement strand
TTGTCATTGCCCAATTGTCTTTCCCTCCCCCTCTCTCTCTTCTCTCTCTCCTCTTCCCCTCTCTCTCTCTCTCTTTCTCTCCTCTCCTCTCTCTCTCTCTCTCCTTCTCTCGCTAAAACCAAATACTTGATTGTGAAGATGTTGCTATCGTGGCTGACATCTTTTTATCTTCTTAGATCAAAGCATCGATGGCAGCATGGTGCTTCATTTAGGAGCTGGGGAACACAGAAACCGTTATCATCTCCAAAACATAGGGCTAAGGCTTGTATTTTGTTCAACAAGGCTGCAGGTCAGTCTCTCCAGACAGACGCAGATGTGCACGTGTGCATCCACGCGCTCGTGCGCGCACACATACACACACACGCATACAGAGACTCACACACACTCACACCCACACACAACATAACATAATACAACGCAACGCAACACAAACACACACACACATATACATACATACATACATGCATACATAACATACATATATACATACATACATACACACATACACACATACACACACACATACATACATACATACATACATACATGCATACATAATACATACATACATATATATAGAGAGAGAGATAAATAGTTAGATAAATAGATAGATAGATAGATGATAGATGATAGATAGATAGATAGATGGATAGATAGATACATACATACATACATACATACATACATACATACACACGTACGTGCATGCATACATACATACATACATATACATATGCATGCATGCATACATGCATGCATACATACATAAATACATACATACACACGCATACATACACACATACATACATACATACACACATACATACATACATACATACATACATACATACATACATACATACATACATACATACATACACACATACATACATACATACATACATACATTCATACATGCATACATACATACATACGTGTGTACATGCATACGTACATTTAAATACGCGCGCGCGCACGTACGAATACACACATATACACACTATCACACACATACACATGCGCGCGCGCGCGGACACGCACACACACACACACACATGTTAACGAACAAGCTTGCTTTCGAAAGAAATGTAGAACTACAGACCACATTGCCATTTTAAGCAAAATCGTTAATAATGTATGCAAGACAAGAGATGAAACGTTGTATTCTTGTTTAGTGGATTTTCGAAGGCTTTCAACACATTTTGGCATCCAGTTTTAACGGTTAAATTGCACTCAGTTGAAATAAGTGGTAAATATTTCAATATCATTGAAAACATGTATGAAAATGCCAATATTATATATATATATATATATATATATATAATTATATATATATATATATATATATATATATATATATATTCAAACAAAGAAACAAAGCCATTAATTTATTCTCTTACAATGAGTCTGTCTCTCTGTTTCTCTCTCTCTATATATATATATTTATTTGTTATCTATATGTCTGTCTATCTATCTATCCATCTATCTATCTGTACTCTCTGTCTGTCTGTCTGTCTGTCTATCTATCTATTTATTTACCACCTATCTATCTGTCTTTCTGTCTGTCTGTCTATCCATCTATATGTTATAGTGTGCACTTTGCGCACTAAAACATTTGAACTACAACCCCCCTTTCCTTACCCTCTCCTCCCCCCCCCCCCCCTTCTTCTAAAAAGAACTGTTCAGCTTGGTTAGACTTCATGATTTGCTTAGATCAGCAATTCCAAAAGAGAGAGTTAGGTTTCTTTGACAAGTAACAAGTGTTACAGTGTTGTGTCCAAACAAACAACTTCTCAGTCTGTTTGGATGCCCATGGTTGTGGGCTGAGGATTCTTTTAATCCACTTGAGACTTTATAGCTAGGGAGGCCCATTGGGGGTCTGTGTTTACAGCCCTCTTCTTCGCTTTGGTTTCCAGTATGTCTCCATGAGTTTGAAGCATTGGCAACCAATCCATGTGTGAATTGTCACTGTCTTTAGGTGCCCTGAGTGTCTCAGTGGACTGGGAGGCCTAGTAAACAAGTGAGGCATGTGTACTGTGGCACGTTCTCTCACCTTAAGTGTCCAACATGTCTCTGTGAGCAACTCCTTGCCATGGTTGCAGCTAAGTTGTTCTCAATGTAGGCCTATCCTCCTATTAGCACTGGTGGCTCAGCCTTTGTCTTTAAAGTTTCTTTGTCAGCTACAGTGGAGTCCTCTCTATTCATGGCCTGAGTCCTTGTTGTAGCCTAGAGTGTCCAGTGGAACAGTCATGTAATAAGCACTTCAGAGCTTGCTACAGCTAGTCTTATTCAACAGGTGGGGCCTCTTTCTTGTTGAATAGCATCCCCCTTCCCCCCCTATTACCCCCCCCCCCCCTTTCCTCTATTG
>CM054155.1:16807099-16814599 GCA_028751875.1 Rapana venosa | reverse complement strand
GCATGAGAATGCATACACAAGTGCACACAGAGACTCATATATAAAAGCATGCAAGTGGACGCACACGCTTAAATATATACACGCTATTACTGCTCATAATAGTACACCTACGCGCATACACGCATGCACGAGTGTACAGGCAAGCAAACAAACAAACACACACACGTTCAGATACACACACACACACACACGTGTGCAGCGCTCATGCGCACGTACACGCAGACACACGTATGCATACACACATGCAGGCATAGCACAAATACGCACGCACACACACACACAAACACACTCACACACATACGACAACACACCACATACACACACACCACCACCATCACCACCACCACACCAACAAGAACATACACACACACCACCACCACCACCACCACCACCACCACACCAAACAACAACAACACACACCAACAAACACACAAACACACATACGCACACAACAACAACAACAGCATCAACACTTAACAGCATCAACAACAGCAGCAACAACACTTCCAATGCCAGTCACGCTGGTCGTGGACTGAAATGAACGATGGAAGCAGATGGTCATCTCACGAACTTGCAGCCGCAACGACTGCAAACAGCCCACCCCATGCATTTTACAGATCCTATTAGCAGGCCGCATAACAGCACCCCCTTTCCTTCTAATTCCTTTCACAAGCCTCAGTCTCTTTATTTGTTTGTCTGTCTGTCTTGTCTGTCTGTCTACCTGTCTGTCTGTCTGTCTGTCTACCTGTCGGTTTCTCTGTTTCTTTTCTGTCTCTGTATCTTTTGCTTAGGCTTTTTCTGCCCCTGTATCTGTCTTCCTGCCTGTCTGTCTGTCTGTCCGTCTGTCTGCTTGTCTGTCTCTGTCTTTCTCTGTTCCTCTCTCTCCCCCCCCCCACCTCTCTCTCACTCTCAAACTCTCTCTCTCTCTCTGTCTCTCTCTTTCAGTCTCTCTCTTTCTCTCTCTCTTTTCTTTTCTTTCTCTCTCTCTCTCTCTGTCTCTCCTCTGTCTCCCTCTCTCTCTCTCTATCTCTCTCTCTGTGTGTCTCTCTCTCTCCCTCTCTCTCTCTCTCTGTGTTTGCGTGTGTGTGTCCCAACATGCCATCTGGACGTGTGCAATTTCCATGGCTACTTTACTGCAGAAAGGGTTACTTTTATGGCCAGCCTTCTCGACATTGATAACATCACTAATCGAAACCTTTGGTTTCTAAATGTCTTGCAGAAATAAGAGACATGAGGGTGTGAAGCTTTTCTATTTTATCCAATCATTTCTTTCTCAGCTTGCAAGGCTTCAGGTTAAGCCTGTTTGGATGTGCCTGGTTAGAATAGTTTTTGGTTTATGCTTCGAAGTCATGATTTCGAGTCTTCTCAGAGGCAAAGACTTTTGGGAGGCTCGGGCAGGTTACTGTCCAGAGGTGAGTGTGCCATGTTTACATTGAGGAAAGCTGAAGCCACACAGTCAAGTGTGAAACTTTTTTTTATAACTGATGCAGGGTTGGTCAACACAACATTGCAAGCGTTTGGCCCTCTTGAGACTTCTTTGCGTTTGAATACATTTGTTTGACATGAAATATGAAGTATAATCTTCAGGTAATGTTCAGTTTTTCTGAATATCTCTATGATAATCATCATCACAATGATGGAACAACGGATTCAGGCGGCAAGTTAGTCTAATGACAACATTTTCAAAACCGCATGCACACGGAGACTGGATGTAAAGAAAATAGCACATGAGTGCTTATTTCCTTATTCTCTAATTAAAAGAATAAACTATAGAATATGATATATGCATACTAGGGCCACCTTATTTTTTCAAAGCGTGTACCCATGTTTTATATGCCTGTGGTGAGTTTCTATCCAAATCCGTCAAAATCTGAAGATAAGGAAGAGCTGTCGGTTGGTAAGCTTCTCTGTATTTTAGAAAATAACAATCCATTTCTATCGGTAGAACTCAGTGATTGCACCACACCACCAAACGGTGAACAACGCTGCTCATTTATTTCATTTCCTTTATTTCATTTATACCACTGTAAGTCACGACATTTCCTTGCGTGAAATTTGAGCTGCTCTCCCCGGGGAGAGCGCGTCGCCATAAGAGCAGCGCCACCATTTTTTTTGTCTGCAAATGTATTTGTTTCCCTATCAGAATAGCTTTTTTCTAAGAATTTTTGACAGGGACAGCTCTCTTGTTGCCGTGGGTTCTGTTACGTGCGCTGAATAATTCTGTAGAGCACACGGGACCTCGGTTTATCGTCTCATCCCGAAAGACTTGCGCCCAGACCACCACTCATGGTCTAATGGATAAGGGAAAAGTTTCGGGCCCAATCGGGATTCGAACCACCGCACACTTCCAACCCAGACTTTTCGCTTTCTAGACAGGCGCGTTAGCTCTAGACCACCGATCCACCCTGGCTCCAGGACTGGGATGGTTAATGAACGTGATTGCTGAACACAGAAAGAGCCTAGCAGTGCACACTGTTATCCATCGATCCAGGATCAGAACAGACACCAGTGAAGACCACAGAAGTGGCCTGTATGTCAGTAGTGGTGGTTGGGGGGGGGGGGGGGTGGTCATCTTTTATGCAAAATATACAAGTTGACAGTTTGATGCCAAACTTCTGGCTCTGAGTGGTATTGCAGAATCATCACCTGAAAGTGTGTGTAGGGGGGGGGGGGGGGGGGGGGGGGGGGGGGGGGAAAAGGGGATGGTGTGTGTGTTTGTGGTGTGTGTTTTGTGTGTGTTTGTGGTTGCTGTGTGGTGGTGCGCGGAAAGGGGGGAGCGGTAGGGTATGGGTGTGTTCGTGTGTTGGTGTGTTTTCTGTGTTTGTTGTGTGGGGGTTTTTTGGGGGGGGGGGGGGGGGGGCGTGCATGTGTGTGTTTTTGTGTTCTGACCCCCCGCAGCACAAAACAGGTCACAAAAATAAAAAGGGAACTCTCATAAACCCCCCCCCCCCCACACCCCAAACCCACCCCCACAAAACACGCACGCACCACACACTTTTTCCACCCCCCATTCCTCTTCCTTTTACCCCCAAAAAGTGTATATGCAGTCTTATTCTACTTCTCTCTCTCTCTTCTTCTTCTTTCTCTCTTTTCTCTCTCTCTCTCTCTCTCTTTCTAGATGATAGATAGATAGATAGATAGATTTTTCTATAGTTTAAACAAAAAAACGGTTTTTTGCCGTTCATGCTCGAATAGGGCTATTCTAACTTGGGTTTTGGCACCACACCCACACACAACCACCACACACCCCACACACCACACAACACACACACACACCACACACACACACACACAAACAACACACACCACACACAAAACCCAAAACACACACCTAAGACAGACGACGACAGACAGACGAGACCAAAAAGGAGAGAGAGAGAGCGAGAGAGAGGAGCAGCGAGAGAGAGCGAGAAGAGACAGTCAACAGACAGACAGAAGAAGACGACAGAAATAGAAAAGCAACAGAGGGGGTTTGCTTTAAAAAAACTGGTGCCGCCTTAAGCCGACGAGCTAATGTGTCTGGACTTTTTATTGGGGACCACCCCCAGGTGAGGGCCATTAGAAACCGGAGAGCACAGACATTCTTTTCCCCCTTTTTTTTTTTCATTTGTCCTTGTGTTTTTTGTTTGTTTGTTTGTTCCTCGGCTAGAGCTCAGAGTTTCACCAATGGTGAGATTTTTAAAAACCTGTTTGCGTAGGCGACCGTTCCTCCACCACCACCCCACCCCTCTCCACGTTCCTTTTAGGTAGCCGCATTCCGACTTCGGGGATGGTGTCTAAACACGACACCTGTGTGCATGCTGTTTTTTGTTTGGTTTTGGGGGGATTTTTTTAGTCATCCGTTCCTACCAGTAAACAATGGCCTACTCTTCCGAAAGGCGGAACGGGATTTTTTAAAACGTGTGGGCATGATGTTCTTCTGCGTTCGTTTACACAACGGGGCCTCGGTTTATAGTCTGATCTGAAAGACTTTCACATCCAGTTCGATTTTTTAAAATTTGTGGTCAAACTGGGAAGAAAGAGCGAGGCTGGGAATCGAACCCAGAACCTCGCGGTTTACTTGTTGGCAGGCGAATGTATTAAATTTAACCATCCTGCCACTCTCCTTCCAGAAGTTCTTTCAATGATGGCTTTTGTGATCTGATAGAAGAAGAAAAAAAAGGTCTACATCATTAGGACGTTATCGGTGAAGACAGACAGTACTGTCAGTAGTTCATGTCGCTTTGGAAGGGAGATGGTGCCAGAGAAAAGGAAAAATCAAACAAAGGTAAAAGACAGGAGGGAAGAAGGAACACTGAACACTGAAGAAGTTTTATTGTACTTAGTCCTTAGGCCACTATAAAAACATGTTTGGGGCAGGGGGTAGGTAGACATTAAAGCAGAAAACGTTGTTTCCATTTCGCATTTCCACTTCTGCAAAGCGTACAGAAGCGCACTTAATGTCTTCTAGTTATCATCATCCCCCATCATCGTCTTCAGCATCTACATCATCATCGCTATCAGCACCTTCATTTTTCTATAGCAGCATCTGCAGCAAGTATATCAACTTCACCATCATTACTTTCATCATCTACGTCATCATCACCCACACCCTCCTCCTCCTTATCTACACTATCATCGTCTTCTTTGGCCTGTATAATTAATCATCATTACGATCATCATCATCATCATCCTTGTCATGATCATTATCTTCATCATCCGCTCCACCGCCTCCATTGTCATTGTCTACATATACATCATTGCCACCATCGTTACCGTTACCATCTGGAGAACGAAGGAAGAAAGTAGGAGAACTGTAGACAAACAGGCTTGCGGAAAGGGTGGAATGCAGAAGACAGGCAGGAAGACAGAATTATCGACTTGGGGATAAAAGGCAATGCGGTAAGGGATATACGAGAAGATAATGATCATCAGAGCGCTGGTGCATTTAGCCCAAATGCATGAGCATTTGTAAAGATGCCAGAAATCGATGCCACAAAGCTGTTGGCACACACACCCAGGCACGTTTGAACACACACAAAAACTAACACGCGCGATCGCGCGCGCATGCCACACACACACACACACACGCATGCACGCAAGCGCGCGTGCGCGCATATACACACACAAATACACCCACACATCCACACACGGGAAGACAGACAGACAGATACACAACACATACACTCACACGCACACATCACACTCCCAAACATCACTGATTGTGAAAACGTTAGATTGGAGACTATGCACACGCACACAAACAAAACACGGCACGCACGCACGCACGAACGCGAACACACACCCCACACATACACACACAAACACACACGGCACGCACGCACGCACAAATTTACGCACGCAAGCACAAACGCGCATACACACGCACACACCAAAACAACACACAACCACACACCACACACACACACACACACACACACACACACACACCACACACACACACACACACACACACGCACACACATGTGTATATGCACGCGTGTATTTACATAATTATAACTCACACTCTTAGTAATTGAAGGTACATAATCACGGATGATTGCTTGATAATGAGGGCTGTTATATATATATATAATATATATATAATATAAATATATATATTTTAATATATATATAATATATATTATATATATATATAATAATATATAATAATATGTATATAAAAAATATATTATACATATATGTATATAAATATAATAAATAAATGTATTCTGTTGTTGTTCTCTCTTTATATATAATATATATATATATATATAAAGAAGACAACCAACAGACAGACAGCCAAAACAAAAACAGATAGACAGACAGGTAGACAGACAGACAGGCAAACAAACAGACAGACTGCCAGACATACAGGCAGCAGACAAAGGTTAGTGGTAGCAGGGCACTCAGAAGAGAAGAGATAGAGTTTCTTCCTTTTACTTTGCTTCTTCTTCTTGCATTCTTCCCCCTTCTTTTGGTATTCTTCTTCTTCCTCGCGTTGTTCTTCTTCACATTCATCCTTCTTTGCATTCTTCCTCTTCGAAATTCTTCTTTTTCCCTTGCATTCTCTTTTGCATTCTTCCTCTCTTTACATTCTCCTTCGCATTCTTCTTTTTCTCCCTTCGTCTTCGTCGTCTTCTCCTTCTGAATCTTCTTCTTCTTCTTTTGCATTCTTTTCTTCTTCTTCTTCAATTCTTCTTCTCCTCCTCCTTCGCCTCTCAAATTCTTCTTCTTCTCAATTCTTCTCCCTCCTCCTTTCGCCTTCTTCAATTCTCTTCTCTTCAAATCTTCTTCTCCTCTTCCTCCTCCTCCCCTTCTTCAAATTTCTTTCTTCTTCTTCAATTTTTTCTTCTATCCTCCTCTCATTTCTCCTCCTTCTTCTTCTTCTTCTTGTTAATTCTTCTTCTTCTCTTTTTCTTCCTACTTCTTCTTCTTCTTTTTCTTGCATTCTTCTTCCCTTCTTTAAATTTCCCTTCTCTTTGCTTCCTTTGTCTTTCTTTGCTTATTCTTCTTGCATTCTTCCCTTCTCTTTGTACTTCTTGTTCTTTGCATTCTTCTTCTTCTTCTTCGCCTTTTTTCTTCTTCGTTTCTTCTTCTTCGATTCTTCTTCTTCACATTTTTTTCTTCGTATTCTCTTCTTCGTATTCTTCTTTTTTACTCCTTCTTCTTCTTCGCATTCTTTTTCTCATTTTCAACTATTTTTCTCCTCGCATTCTTCTTCTTCTTCTTTCGCATTCTTTTTCCCAAATCTTCTTCTTCGCATTCTTCTTCTTCTCCTCCTCCTCCTCCTCCTCCCCCCTCCCCTCCTCCTCTCCTCCTCCTCCTCCTCTCCTCCTCCTCCTCCTCCTCTTCCTCCTCCTCCTCCCTCCTTCTCCTCCCTTGCTCCTCCTCCTCCTCCTCCTTCTCCTTCTCCTTCTTCTTCTTCTTCTTCTTCACAGCCGAGCACTCAGACATTCAAGTCTTAGTACAAAAAGCAGGGTGCTTGTGTGGACCAGACAGACGCTGTCTGTGTCCTTTCAAAAAGCATCCTCTTCCTCCTCGTGTATTATACCGTGTGATCGTTGCTGTGTGTGGGCCCTGCTCCCATCAGCTGGTCAGGGCTCTTTCTCTCTGAATGCATCTTGTTTTTACCTCTCTCCGCCTGTCTGTGTGTCCGTCTCTTTTGTGTCTCCGTGTCTCTGTATCTGTCTGACTGTTTGTCTGTCTGTCTGTGTCTGTGTGTGCCTCTGTCTCTGTTTTGTCGGTGTCTGTCTGTAAGTTTCTGTCTCTCTGTGTCTTTGCCCCTGTCTCTATCTATCCTCTCTCTCTATCTCTCTCTCCTCTCTCTCTCTCTCTCTCTCTCTCTCTCTCTCTCCCCTCTCTCTCTCTCTCTCGCTCTCTGTTTATGTTCTCTAACTCTGTTCTGTCTGTCTGTCTCTCTTACCATCTCTCTCTCTCTCTGTGTTTCTCTGTCTCTGTCTCTGTCTCTGTCTCTGTCTCTCTCTCTCTCTCTCTCTCTCTCGCTCTCTCTCTCTCTGT
>CM054155.1:16784599-16802099 GCA_028751875.1 Rapana venosa | reverse complement strand
TCTCTCTTCCCCTCTCCCTCTCCCCCCCCCTTCTCTCCCCTTCACCACTTTCTCTCTGTGTCTGTCTTTTTCTGTTTTTTCTTTTTTCCCTTTTCCCCTCCCCTCTCTTCACACCCCACACATACACCACCACAAAACCTAACACACAAAACAACACACAAACCTTAAATCAATGTAGCTCCCCTGTGTCTGTCATTCTGCTCTCTCTGTCATATCTCGTCTCCCCTGTTCATCTCTTCCTCCCCCTCGGGAAAACACATACGCACGCAACACCCCCCCTAACACACACACATGTAAACAAAACCCCCACACACTATTACACACATGTACACATACATTTTGCAACATTTTAAATACCCATGCATGCCACAAAAAACCCGCAAATAACCCCAACGAAACGCAACGAACGCAAACACACACCCCACACCACCCCACAAAACACACACACACACCACACCACAAAACCCAAAACCCCCCCACACACAACACAAAACCCACCACACATTTAACGAAAAAAGTTAATTGAAAAAGATGTTTCTCTTCTTCGCAGGTCTTTTTCTGATTGAACTCATTAAGCCCCGTTCTTTGCTAACAAGTGTTTGCCACCCCCTCCATCCTTTTCCTCGCCCGTCCCCCTCGGGGCCTTTAACTCTTATTTGTCGTCTGTGCTGTCAAAAAAAAACGCTACCATCCCATATACCCCTTTCCCCCCCCCCCCCCCCTTCCCCCATCCCCCCCCTCCCCCCCCAAACCCCACTATCCAAGTTTGGGGTGCCCCCAGGTTGTCGTATAAATGGAAACCACTCTTCTGGAAATTTTCCCCCCTGTAGGGAAATTTCCCCGCTTTCTATTTTTCTCTTTGGGCCCCCTGCTTCTTGTTTGTTTTTTCTTTCCCGTCCCCTCCTCCTTGTCTATTTTTTCCCGGATCAGGTCCCTTTTTTCCTGCCTTTTTTTGCCCGAAGACTTTAAAGCAACGTTGTTCCTTTTGCCCAAGTCGGTTTTGGGTGTGCGGCTTTTACTTTTCAATGCTTGATTTAAAGGTAACGAAACGCATTTTTTTGTTTGAAATATGACCCGAGAAGGCAGTTGCTGTCTGGGGGTGGGTTTGAAGAAGAAGAAGAAGAAGAAAAAAGAAGGGAAAAAAAGAAAAAGAAGAAGAAAGAAAAACAAGAAGAAAAAGAAAAACAAGAAGAAGAAAAAAAGAAAAAAGAAGAAAAGGGGAGAAAAAAGGGGGAAGAGGGGGGAGAAGAAGAAGGAGAAGAAGAAGAAGGGAAAAAAAAGAGAAATAGAAGGAGAAGAAAAGAACAAGAAGAAGAAAAAGAAGAAGAAGAAAAAGAAGAAGAAAAAAGAAGAACAAAACAACCCAAAAAAAAAACAAAAAACAAGAACAAAGAAACAAAAAAGAAGAAGAAGAAGAAGAAGAAGAAGAAAAAAAAGAAGGGAAAAAAGAAGAAAAAGAAGAAGAAAAAAACAAGAACAAGAAAAACAAAAAAGAACGAGAAAGAGGAAAAAAAAGAAGGGAAAAAGAAGAAGAAGAAAAGAAATGAAGAGAGGGGGATTTAAAGATAATGATGATGTATAATGGGTGCGGCTGCTGCTGTGTTTTCTGCTGTTTTTTGATGATCCTGATGCTGATGATGCATTCCCTTTATCCCCCCTGTGTTAAATCCCCCTACATGTAAAGCTCTGCTTTTGGGGGGGGAACAGTCTGGACAGCCCAACAAAATCCCCATCACTAAATTGTTTCATACAAGTCCTGGGTGTTTTTCATCGCCTGTTTTCCTGAACCCGTCACAGGGCTTCCACAACAGACCACTGCTAGAGAAAGGGAAAAAAAGGACTGTAATGCGATTTCTATAAAAAAAATGCATGGCATTTTATTCCTTGGAAATTTGGGTTTTTTTTTTCGGGTTTTTTTTTCCCAGGTTTACCAATGGGAACCGGGCCCCCGGGAAAAAACCCCCCGGGTATCCAACATCAAAGGGTGGAAACCCGGCCCCCCGTACCAAGCCTCCTGGAAAAAAGCCCAGGACAGAAAAAATTTGGGCGGTCCACTTGCAAACGTCCGTGCGGGGACCCCCAAAGGTTGTCCCGACCCAAGGGGGTGAGTGATGATTTTACCAAAGGGGAACCTTTTGCGTATGCGAAACCCTTTTCCCCCCACTTTTGTAAATGGACGATTTTAAAAGCTGGGGATATTCGTGTTTCCGTAACCCCCAGAACCCGGGCAAGAATTACTGGATCCTTTTTACTGTTTAAATTTTTATCTTTGTATGTGTACTACCCAAAGAGAATTAAGGGCGCTGCGGGTCTGCACTTTTTGGGTAACCTGGGGGAAAACGTTAAAAAAAAAAATTTTTTTTTTAAAACCTCACCCTTGGGAAATCACCCGACGTGACTTTGGGGTTCGAACCCCCGACTTCATGGCCCCCCTAGATTGAAGCCCAAAAAAGTCCCCAAAACCCCTCATACCGGGGCCCCGGAACCCCAAAAAGACGAACGGGGACAGTGCAGAGCATCCCCCCCCACCACCGACGTGAGGAAATCTGACATTTGGGGATGGAAAGAAAAAAGATTAAGGCAGGGGAAAAAAGATCAGAAGGACAGCCTTTTTCACGGAGAACTTTTTTTTTTTTTTTTTGGCAAGGCACAGTTTTTGGGGAGTTTGGCCCAAAAATGCAGGGCAACCAAAGGGTTAGTATCCCAATGGCCCCAAAATGGGGGAAAGCCGGTTGGTTTTTTGTTAGTGTAGGGGGTTTTCCCCCCCCCCCCCCCCCCCCCCCCCCCCCCCCCGCCCGCAATGTCCCTCCTGGTTATAACACCAGTATTTATTATCTTTATTTGATGTGTCTATTCTTTTATTTCGAGGATAGTGGAATAAGCACTCATGTGGGTTTTTTTTTTACATCCGATCCCCCGGTGTGTATGCGGTTTTGAAAATGTTGACATCCGTTCCCAACGGCACACAATGGCCTACTCTTTCGAAAAGCGGAACAGGATAAAACATGTGCGCAAGATGTTCTGAGTGCGTTCGCACACGGGGCCTCGGTTTATCTGAAGGACTTTTGGGGAGAGTGGAGTCTGCACTGATGTTAACTCCAGAGGTTAATATCCCCTTGAACGGGATTCGAAGCCAGGTCGTCAGATTGCGAGTGCAATGTTCTAACCACTAGTGTGTGTGTGTGGTGTGTGTGTGTGTGTGTGTGTGTTGTGTGTGTGTGTGTGTGTGTGTGTGTGTGTGTGTGAGCAAAAGAGTGAGGAGGGGGAGCAAATGGATATGGGCAGGTTGGGGGAGAGACAGAGAGAGAGAGAGACAGAGAGAGAGAGACAGAGAGAGAGAGACAGAGAGAGAGACAGAGACAGAGAGAGAGAGAACAACAAAAAATGAAAGACAGAGATAGACAGAGGAAAGGAGAAAGTTAAAGACCTATCTGGCTCGCAACAAAACCCACACAGACACACTTGTGGCCACACTTTGATTAAAAAAAAAAGTATGTATAAAAAATTAACAGCAACAACACCAGCAAAACAATAAAACCTGATGATGTTAACTAAGCACTGTCCTGAGAGAAGCTGGAAGCCATTCTGGCAGATCCTGACCCCCAATGTCTGGCACTCTTTGCATGTAAAAGACCCTGCTGATGATCCAGGGGGCTACAGGAGCCTCTGACACAGAACAGCTGACGGGTGAGGAAAAGAATCTTGTGGCTATGGGTCTGTTGCAGTGGAGTGTGGTGTGGTGTGTGTGTGTGTGTGTAGGGGGGGTGGAGTGTCAAGTCAAGTCAAGTCAAGTCAAAATTTTATTTCCAGATGGTACATTGAATAAGCAATGCATTTGCTTTTTTCCATCAAGCCATCTATCTAAGAACAAGTTTCGTAATGATTATACTAAGTCACTACATTATAGCATCATTTACCATTAAATTAAAACCAGTAAAAAAGAAAAAAAAAGGAAAAACTCGCTAAGGAAATACATTGAAAATACAAATTACCACATATACATATACACGCACACACATACTCATGCACACCTGTGCGCGCTCACACGTCCACACACACATTTAAAAAAAAAAATTTTAAGAATTAAAAAAAAAGCATAAACCAGACAAAAAAAATTACTTCATTACTTTTTCATCCTTTTTTCACGTTTATACTTTAGAATAAAAAAGGTCAGGAATAAAACTTGAAAAAACTGGGCATTCGTCTTTACGGAAAAACCCAATGACCCCCCTCCTCTCCTCCCCACCCAGCAAAGGTGTGCTTTTTTTTATCGCCATATTTTTAAAATAGCGTTTTTTTAAAAAGACATATTCCCACAATAACTACCAAGAAAGAGAAGTCAATAAGTTTACAATAATGATTATTATAAAGAGAAAAATTTAAAAACAACAACACCCATCACCATGAGACAACAATATAACAAATGATCCCCACCCATGAGACAAAAAACAAACGAGAACAAAAAATTTGGAAAGGAGGGGGTGGGGAGGAATATCAAGGGGGAAGGGGAAATACACCTTTCAATCTAAGAAAAATAATTAAAAAAAAAACCAAAATTATTCAAACAATAAACCCCAAAAACATACAGAATTCAAAACCCTTAAAAACGGGACATAAAAAACTAAAACAAATCAAACAAAAACCCAAAAATCGTTTATAAAAAATACAATAATCAATCTCAACTGCTAAAAACAATTTCCCCACATAAAACTAAAAATTTTAGACAAGACAGGGCATGAGGAAGGAAAGGGGAGGAGAGGAGAAAAGAGGAGAAGAGAGAGAAGGAGAGAGAGAAGAGAGAGAGAAAGAGAGGAGAGAGAGAGAGAGAGAGAGAGAGAAGAGAGAGGAGAGAGAGAGAGAGAGAGAGAGAAGAGAAGAGAAGAGAGAAGAGAAAAGGGACACACTATCAACTATCAGGTCTCCAAAAAAGATTTTTAAAAATTTCCTCCTTTCCATTTTTTCAACTTTCGATATTTACAAACTTGCATAGATTTCTTACTTTTTTCATAATTAGGTCCTCTTTTTTTGCCTCCCCCTCCGCCCCCAAAAAGTGGTTACGTAGAAATTTTGTCCGTAAGAAACTTTAATTTTTTTGTTGTTTAGGGAATACCAAATTTTGTGCTGGTAAAATTAAGGGAAAAGGTGATTTTGGGCCCCTATTAAACATGGTTATTTGCCATTTCAATTCCTAGGGATTTTCATTAAAAAGGCTTTTTTTCTGTGTCTTGAAATGTTTTTTTTGATCATTTAAGCGTTTGGGGGCTTGTCCAAAGCCACTACCTATACAGGAAGCTTGTTTTTTAAAGATTTTTTTCTTGGTCTCGGAAAAGAAAATAATGATTATGTCTGTGTTCATTGATTTTTAAGCTATTTGACTTTTGGGGGGGCATTTCCATTGACAACTTTGACAAATAGAGCTTTATTAAAAAAAAGCTTTTTTGAAGGTTAGGGAATTTTTTTTCTTATAATCTTGATGTTGGGACTTTATTTTTGTAGAACAAGTTTCAGTGCCTTTTAATAAAAATTGATCAATTTTAAATTTGTACACTGAGCTGTCCCAAAAAGATGAAGCATAGCAATAAGGCAAAAAAGGGCCCCAAAAAAAATTTTCGAGAGTGGTTATTTTAGAAAATTTTTTTTTTTGATAATTGAAATAGCTGTAAGAAAACTTTTTTCCAGCCCCACGGGCTCCCAAGAAGTTTTTGTCAATAATTACACCCGAATTTTTGTGGAGTCAAATTCTTCAAAAACCTTTTTTCTATCACAAGGTTGGGAAATTTTTCTTTCATTTTTGTCTCTTTTGTCTTGCTATACAAACCCAAAACTTTGTTTTTCGCTATTTTGGGAAATATGGTTAACTTTTGTCCAAGTAACCCAAACTGCAATATTGTTGAATTTTTATTGAATATGGGGGTCAAATACTACAATAAGGATGTGTCATCAGCAAAAAATTCAACTACATTCTAGAAATTGGAGTAAGTCATTTACATAGATTGAAAATAGAAGTGGACCCAATATTGACCCTTGTGGTACTCCATGTTTAATAGGTACTAGTTCTGATGTTTGATTTTTTGCAGTTACTAGCTGCTGCCTATTCGACAAAAAGCTTTTCAAAAGATTTATCATTTCTGGTGTTAGTTTATACAAGTGAAGTTTACGCAATAATAGGGAATGATTGATTACATCAAATGCTTTTTCAAAGTCAACAAAAATAAGGCCTGTATATATTTATTTCATTGATGTTGTGTAGGAGACTGTCTGTAATTTGTGTAAGAGTTGTGTGACAGGAATAGTTTTTTACGAAAATCTGACTGATCTTCATTTAATAGATTGTTGTTTACAAAGTAGGAATATACGGATTTTGGATATGTTTTTCAAAGGGTTTAGATAAGACAGACAGAATTGAAATTGGTCTGTAATTGAAGGACAAGCAGTATCACCTGATTTGTGGACTGGTATGATTTTTGCCTTTTTAAATATGCAGAAAGTTTGTTTACTCTATGCACAAGTTATACAAGTATGTCAGTGTTCCAGCTATAACTTGACCACAAAGCTTAATTATTCTTCCATCTAGATTGTCTAAACCACGTGTTCTGGAACTTTTTTGAAGGACAGGCTTTCCAAGACGTCTGTGATGTCATTGGCAGTAGTTTAAATGGAATTTTATTTTTTTTGATTCGATATATTGTTCTAAGTAATGGAGATCATTTCATTTGACTTGTCATTTGATATTACTTTGTCGGCAATGTTTGAGAAGTGGGAGTGTGGTGTGGTATGTGTGGTGTGTGTGTGTAGGGGGGGGTGGAGTGTGGTGTGGTGTGTGTGGTGTGTGTGTGGGGGGATGGGGATGGTGTGTGAGTGTGATGTGAGCGTGGTGTGGTGTTTGGTGTAGTGTGGGTGTGGTGTGTGTGTGGGGGAGGGTGGTAGTGTGGTGTGGTGTGTGTGTGGGGAGGGTGGTAGTGTGGTGTGGTGTGGAGTGGGGTGGGGTGGTGTGGTGTGGTGGGGGGTGAAGGTGTGTTTGTGTCATGTGGTGGTGGTGGTGGTGGTGGTGGTGTGTGTGTGTGTGTGTGTGTGTGTGTGTGCGTGTGTGTGTTGTTGTTGTTGTCTTCAATTTAACGTCTGTTCACTCTTAGTGATATTAGACAAGGGATGTGGAAAATGTAGTGGAAGTTAAAACAGAGAGGGGAATGCACAGAGAAAAGACTGATTAGGTAACATGTGTGTTGGTATTTTCATGCAATTAAAGGGGTGGGGGGGAATCTTAAACATGAGTAAACATTTAAATTCAACAAATTGTTAACATGAAACAACTATAAAATAACTACAACAAATACTCTAATGGGCTGTGCAAAAGACATTTAACAATGGCAAAGGCTAATTTTGGATTTTTAAAACAGTTTCCACAGACTGCTCACAAAATGTGGGTAAAAAAGGTTCTACAATTGGACATTCAAATATGATGTGAGTGTTGGAAATATGTTCCCCACAGAGGCACCTGACATTTTTACAAAATTTTGTTATAAATGCATTTAATTTTATTCTAAAATATAGTGCATTAACTCTTCTTGTGGCTGCGATACTTAAATGTGTTGAGAAGGAGTCATGTAACATGAAATAAGGCCATTAGTCAGGCAATTCTTTAAAGATGTTCCTTGAATTGATCTGATTCTCTCCACTTACTCCACGACGTCTGTTCTAATAAACGGTATCCCTCCTGTAGAGATAATGGAACATGCAGTTCCACTGATTCAAAATGATGTCTTGCCCCCCTTTTTGCAGCTCTGTCAGCCCACTCATTTGAAAAAACTCTAACGTGCGAAGGTACCCAACAAAAGGAGACAGGAGTACTTCTTAAACTTAAAAGGTGTATGACATATTTAGTTTCAAAAATGATTCTGGATATTTTCCTGGAATTTGGGGATTTGATAGCATACAGTACTGACTTAGAATCTACACAAAGTAAGATAGGGATGATGGGAAATGCAAAATCAAGAATATAGTTAAGAGCCATAAGAATTGCAATAAGTTCAGCTGTAAATATTGAATGATGTTTACCAAGATAGTATGAGAACTGGTATGACGAATGCTGACCCAGCTTCATTATTTTCTAAAACTGACCCATCTGTATATACTTTTAAGTTGTCAGTATACTTATTTTCAATATGTGATTGGATATCTGCAACCATGATATTTTGGTTTTCGTTCTTTTTTTCATTAGTACATTCTATATCAAAATATGCTTTTTTATTTCCCACGAAGGGCATGGCAAAGCTTCTTTCCTGCATTTCTAATTCATAATGATTAAGTTCAGACTTTTGAAAAAGGTCTGATACATAAGTACCAATAGGCGTTAAACACGAAATATGTCTAGCCCTTTTAGGATAATTTGTTTTTGCTTTGACTTTTATTTCACTAAAAACAAAGTTTTCATTTGTTGTGTTGCGTAAAACATATTTGGCACATGAAAGTTGTCGGTATTCAGCTAAGGGAAGTTCCCCAATTTCGTTATAAGTTCCTATGGTGGAGGTGTGGAATGGTACACCAAGTGCAAGTTTATATGCTTTACAGTCTACACTTTGGAGTTTTTTCAGTAGATAATTGGGAGCACTAAAAATGACTTCTTGTCCATAAGACAGCTTGGACCGTATAAGTGACGTAGCTAAGCATTTCAGAGTGACCACATCTTGTCCCCAAGACTGTCTGGTAACCATTTTAAGAAAATTAATACATTTTCTCGCTTTTGTTAAAATGTATCCAATATGAGCATTCCAAGTCAATTTTGATGTAAGTAAAATGCCTAAAAATTTGACAGTATTTGTGTACTGAATTAGCTCCCCTCCAATCCTAAACTGTGGTAGTGTAGCTGGATCACTGCCATTGTTAAAAAGCATAATGTGCATTTTTTTCTGTTGAAAATGTCAGACCATTTTCAAAAATATATTTATATAAATTATCTAACTCTTTTTGATAGATTTTTCTGGTATAATGAATCATCCTCTTTGTTGTACTGCGCTTCATAGTGACATTCATCCACATACATATATCATCAGCATATTGTACTAGGATGATATTTTTAGACATTTTTGTGGGTAGATCGTATAACAGTATATTAAACAGAAAAGGGGCTATAACAGAACCCTGTGGTAAACCCATATGGAGTGACCTAGAGTGTGAATATGTATTCCCTACTCTCACTTGTATACTTCTGTTACACAAAAAGCCTTTGATATAATAATAAACATGCCCAGATAATCCAATAGTCTTCAATTTATGCAGTAATTTAGCATGCCAGACTTGATCGTAGGCTTTTCTGACATCAAAACATGTTGCAAGTAATTTTTTTCTTCTTGCAAACTGTTGTTTGACTTGTGTTGTGTGTTTGTTGTGGTGTGGGTGTGTGTGTGTGGTGTGGAGTGGAGTGGAGTGGGGTGGTGTGGTGGGTGGGGTAGGGTAAGAAGCCAGAGGGAGAGAGAAAGGAAGAGAGAGGTTTACTTGCTGTAATCTTCAATTCGATTTGAAAGAGAGCTTTTTTAAATTATTATCAATCACAAATTAATACCTGATCCTTTCCTACTTTGTACGGCTTTCCAGGAAAAAATAAAAAAGAGTAAGGAAAGTTCTTCTTCTTCGTCGAACGCTTTGTCATCATCTACTATTATCTGTCATATGAGCGAAAATTCGGTCCACTGCCGTTAAGCGCCTGACAAGTCAGGCCCAGCACATCCGACTTCGCCGTGGGAGTAGAATTCTTATCTTGTCTTTCTGAAGAGAGAAAAAAGAAAGGCAGGAGAATGGACCAAGAAGACAGAAAATAAGACAAGAAGGTGGTGGCAGGAAGAAAAGAAACAAGGCAAAAACAAAGAGAGGGATAGAAAAGATGGAATTCCTAGCACAGTATTTCCAGAAAATGGGGATGCTGTTTATACTGGCAGGCCCTCGGCATCCCGGGGATTTTTATTTATTTTTTTATTTATTCTTTAATATCGAGGATAATGGAATAAGCACTCATGTGCTTTTTTTTTACATCCATTCCCCGTGTGTATGCGGTTTTGTAAATGTTGTCATCTGTTCCCACCGGCATACAATGGCCTACTTTTTCGAAAAGCGGAACAGGATTTGACACGTGCGCAAGATGTTCTGCATGCGTTCGCACACGGGGCCTCGGTTTATAGTCTCATCCGAAGGACTTTGACATTGGCATTTGGGATTGGGGGGGAGGGGGGGGGAGTAAGGAAGGTGAAGAACACTTACCGCCGTCTGCCTAATGCAGGCTGGCATGAACGTGCACAGTCCACTTAGCGTCTAGGAGCTGAATATGAAAATAGCATGGGACCGCAGAACGAAAGCATTTCCAAAATGGCATGATTTGCAAGCGTGCATTTAACGCGCTGACGCACGCACGCACGCACGCACTCACTCACACACACGCGCGCGCGTGCGAGCTGGCACATACACACACACACACATATACATACTCACACACACACACACATACACACACACACATACACACACACACACACACACACACACACACACACGTTAACACATAATACATTCACGAACATGTTCACACAGTAAAAGCAGACACGATCAATACACGCATACAACGTCTTCATTTTTTTTCTTACATGGATCAAAACATTCTTTGCGCTGTTATTCAACAAGGCACAAGAAAAAAAAAAAAGGGACTCCCACCCCCCCTCACCCCCACCTTCACCCCCCCCCCGCCAAAAAAAGTTTAAAAAATGACAAACGAGAAAAAGAACAAAAACCCCAACAACAGATAAGCGCTAAAAGCAAAAGAGGGGGGGGGGGGGGGGGGGGGGGGGGGTAAGGTAAGGATATTTGACCTCAGTGCGGGGAATCTTTTTGTCTAAGCTAAAAAGGTCTTCGCTGTTGTGTCTTTAATGGTTGTTGCCCTTTAAAAAGGGACGGGCTTAACCGAGGGGGGGGGAAAACGCCTCGCTGGGTCTGGAAAACGTTCTATAAAAAACGACCTTCTCCTTTCCTTTATGGGGACGGATACCCTGGGGTTAAAACATTGCGCTTGAAATCTGATACCCGGGTTCGAATTCCCCTTTTCAAGGGGTTTTTTTCCCCCGGGATTAACACAGTCCCGACTCCACTCTCCCCAAAAGCCCTTTCGTGAAGTTTAAAAACGGTCCCGGGTTGCGAACGCACGCAGAACATCTTGCCACATGTTAAACCCTGTTCCGCTTTCGTAGAGGGGGCCATTGGTGCCATGGAACGATGACAGAATTCAAAACCGCCAAGGGGGACTTATGTAAAAAGCACATAAGTGCATTCCATTCCCCTGATATATAAAAAAAATAAAAAAAAATAAAAAATATATTTTAAATATATATATATATAAAAATTTTTTTTTTTTTTTTTTTTTTTGGGGGGTTTAAAACCCCCCGAAAAATAATAAACAAAACCCCTCAATAATTATGAAAAAATTTAATTGCCTGTGAGCGTTAAATCGGATAAATCAATTTTTTTTTTTCCTCCGGAAGGTTGGGGAGTACACGTTTTCCCTTTCACAACCCCGTGGAAATTTTCATTATTGTGGTAATACTTTTCTTAATCATTTTTTTGGGGGGATGTGTTTTGATATAAAAACATGCTGGGCTTTTTAAAAAGAAATTTTTTTTCCCTTTAAATTTTTTGCCCGGGATTTTTTAGAAAATGTGTTTACATTCTTTTGTTCTTTTTTCTCTTCTTTTTTGGGGGAAAAAAAAAAAACCCATGCAAAAAAAACTAAATTAGCTTATTACCTTTTACATCCAACCCCGTGTGCATCATTTTGCAATTTTGGCTTTCATTCCCCAAACTGCACACAACAGAAAAGCCTACACTTCCCCAAAAGGGAAACATTTGCATGGGTCGGTTTGTGTGCGTTTTGTGTGTGGTGTGTTGTGGGGTGTGTTGGGGGGGGGGTTTTGTTGGTGGGCCGCGCGCGCGCCCCAGATGTTCTCCGTTTTTTCTGTTGACCCCTCATCCAGTTAAAGATAAGAAATCCGTTTTTAACAAAACAGATTTGACCAACCAATATCAAGGAAAAATAAAAAAAAAGAGGAGACAACGCATGGGCTGTTTTGGGAGGGAAAGGGGTTGGGGGGGGGGGGGGGAACGGGGGAGGGGGGCAGAGGGGGGGAGGGGGGGGGGGAAGGTAAATCTCCAACACAAAGCACTGGGAAAATTTTTTTGTCGGGGGGACTTCTAGTCTCCGACCCGGCCCTTAATGTGAGGTAATTTTTTGATCGGTTTGTGTTTGTCCGACGCACTTGTTAACGGTTTTCTGTTTTTTTCTTTTCTGCAATATAAGGGGTGTGCGTTTGCGTGTACTCCGGCCACCCTTTACCAGTTTGTCTTTATTTTTTTTTTGTTTTGCCGTTTGTTGTCTGCAGGGGTTCTTGGCTAAATTTTCTTAAATTACCTTTTTACTTGTCAAAATTTTCTGTCTCCCGTTGATTTTGTCTTCTTTGGCTGATCTTCTGTTGTTGTCTCGCTTTCCCCCTTTCTTTCTTCTCTGTTAAGTTTTTTCTTCCTCTCTCTCTCTTCTCTCCTCTTTTCCTCTTTTCCCCTTTCCCCTCCCCCTTCCCCTCTCCCTCCTGTCTCTTCTTCTCTCTTTTTTCTCTTCTATCTCTTCTCTTCTTCTTCTCTTTCTCTTGAATTGCATGATTTAAAAATCAAACGATTTTTTTAAGTATTTCAAAAAGGGAAGAAAAGAGACGTCCAAGGGGAAAATTTTGGGGGTAGTGGGTACTTGAAAAGGAAAAAGAAAAAAAGTGGAGGAAACAAAAGACAAGAAAGGGAGAAAAATAGGGAGGGGAGGAGGGGGAGAAGAGGGGGGGAAGAAAAGGGAGGGAGGGGGGGGAGGGAGAAGAAGGGGGAGAGAGAGGAGGAAAAAAATAGAAACGAAAACCCCCAAAGGGGGAAAAAGGGATTGTTGTCCAGTTTCGATTTTGTGGGGAGTGCTAGTTATTTCTTTTTTTCCCTTTGTTCCCTGCCTTTATCTTTAAATGAATCTTTTATGGGGTTTTGGGTTATTGAATTTTGGTTTGTTTGGGTTTTTTTTGTTTGTTTGTTTTGTTCATTTGGGGGGTGTGTTCTTTAGTTTTTTTGGTGGTTTTTTTTTCGTTTGTGTTTGTTGTTCTTGACTCTTTATTTTCTTTTAATTTTTCCTCGTCTTGGCTAGAGCTCCAAGGGGTTTACCAATGGGGAGGGTTTTTGTTGTTGTTTTTTTTAGATAGTTTTTTTAAAATTTTTGGAGATCTGGATTTAGGATAATGCGAACATGACTGTTTGTGTGGTTTGTTTTTGGATTTTGGGTTTTTTTTGGGGTTGGGAATTTTTCTTGGGGGGGGGGGGGGGGGCAGAGGGGGGGGGTAGGGGGTTTTTTGGGTGGAGGGGGGGGGGAAAGGGGGGGAGTGGGGTTCTAGAGGGGGAGGGAGTGGGGGTAGTGGGTTTTTTGGAGGGAAAGGGGGGGGGAGTGGGGAGTGGGGTTTTTTGAGGGAGGGGGGTAGTGGGGGGTTTTTGGGGGGAGGGGAGTGGGGGGGGTTGGGGGGTTTTTGGGGGCAGGGGATGGGGGGAGTGGGGGTTTTGGGGCAGAGGGAGTGGGATAAATAATAATAATAATAATAAAAATAATAATAATGTTGGAATTTAATAGCGCGAAACTTGTAAAGCAACAAATCAAGCGCCAATTTTTTTTCATACCCCTTTAAAATCACGGGAGATTTCTCTCCGTAAATTCGGGCTCTCTCCCCCGGGGAAGCGGGGGGAAGCGTCGCCACTTAGCGCCGCCCCCCCTTTTACCCTTTTTTTTTTTTTTTTTTTTTCTGCAGCGTATTTGTTTCCATCAAGTGGCTTTTTTTTTAAAATTTTGCCAGGACAACTCTCTTTTTGCCGTGGGGTTTTTTTTTTGTGCGCTAAAAAAAATTACTGTAACACACGGACCTCGGGTTTTTCGTCTCATCCGAAAGACTACGCCCAACCCCCACTCGGTCTAAGGGGTGGGGGAAAAATTTTTCCCGGGCCAAACGGGGTAGAACCGCCGCACATTCAGACCCGGAAATTTTTGCTTCTAACAGGCGCGTTTCCTCTAACCCCGATCCACTTCAAAAAAGTGGGGGGGTTTGGGAGAGGGATGGGGAGTGGGGATTTGGAGGGAAATGGGGGGGGAGTGGGGGGAGTGGGGGTTGGAGGGAGAGGGGTGGGGAATGGGGGGGGGGGGGTTTGGAGGGAGGGGTGGGGAGGGGGGGGTTGGGGGGAGAGGGGTGAGGAATGGGGGAAAAGGGGGGGATTTGGGGGAGAGGGGGGGAGTGGGGGATTTGGGGGGAGAAGGGTGAGGAGTGGGGGGGGTGGGGTTTTGGGGGGAAAGGGGGGAGTGGGGGGGGGTTTGGAGGGAGAAAGGGGGGGGGAGTGGGGGGGGGGGGGGGGGTGGGGATGGGGATTGGGAGGGAAGGGGGAAATGGAGTGGAGGGTGGGGTTTTTGGGGGGGAAGGGTGGGGTATATGGGGGGTTTTGGAAAAGGGTGGGGGTGGGGGGGGGGGGGGGGGGGGGCCCTTTTTCTTTTTTCTTTTTCAACCTTTCCCCACTCTTTTAAAAAATCGAAAAACGGTTTTTAAAGGGGCCAAATGCTTTTGACGTTGCACCGGGGTTTTTTGGGCCCCCAAAGATTTGAAGGGGTGGATCTTTCTAACCCCGGGAAAACCCCTGGAAAGTGCCTGATAAGGGGAAAACCCGGGCCTGGTTTTGCGACGAAGGGCCGCCCTACCCCCTTTTATTTTTAATTTCGGAAAAAGTTTTTTTGCCAAATTGGGCGTCTCCAACACCCCCAAAAAACCCACCCCTTTTGGGTTTTTTTGGTTAAGATTTGTTTTTCCCACAATAATTTTCTTTCTAAAAAATTTCCCGGGGAAAAACCCCCGGGTTCACGGGTTTCATAAAAAATTTTTAAAACCCGGGACCTCTTTATCGCGACCCAAGCACCCCTCCCCCCTTTTTGGTTTTTAAGTAAAAAAGTTTGGGGGCCCTTCCCGGGAAATTCTCCCCCCCCTCTCCAGTTTTTAAACTTTTTGGGTTTAGTCTTCTTAAAATTTTCAACAAAACAAAAAAATGTTTGAAAAAATTTTAAAAATTCAGAAACCCCCCAAAGAAAAAAAACAAAATGTGAAGAAAACCTATTTTCTTTCGAGAAAGGCACGCAAACATAATATAGAAGCAAAAGGTAACGAAGCACGTGTTCCCCCTGTCAAAGCGTTTTGTAAGTACTGTCTTTAAGAGCTCTCTCTGAGAAATTGCCTCCCCTTAGAAAGTGCTCTGGGGTAAATTCGTTTGGTTACGACCAAAAGCTCTCTCTCTCTCTCTGAGAAATGTAATTGTCTCCCATTACGACAGTGCTTTGGAACATATGTTTTGTTAATGATAAAACGCTACTTTCTGAGAAATTGCCTCCCATTGAGAAAGTGCTCTAAAACACATGTTTTGTCATGTCTTGTAGGAACAGACCCGGGAATGAATAACAGACAATATATATATATATATATATAATATATATATATATATATATATATATATATATATATATATATATAATATAGATATGAGAAGAGAGAGAGAGAGAGAGAGATGAGAGAGAGAGAGAGAAGAGAGAGAGAGAGAGAGAGAGAAGAGAAATGGATACGCAGGCAAGGAAAACAAGAACTGGAAAGTTTATTTTTGTTTTCTCTATTTTATACCACTTTAAGTCACGAGATTTCTCTGCGTGAAATTCAGGCTGCTCTCCCCGGGGATAGCGCGTTGCCACAAGAGCAGCGCCACCCATTTTTTGTTCTTATTGTTGTCTGCAACTGTATTTGTTTCCCTATCAGAGTGGCTTTTAAAAAAAAGAATTTTGCCAGGGATATCTGTCTTGTTGCCATGGGTTCTTTTACGTGCGCTGCATAATTTTGTGTAACACACGGGACCTCGGTTTATCGTCTCATCCGAAAGACTAGCGCCCAGACCACTACTCATGATCTTATGGATGGGGGAAAAGTTTCGGGCCCAAACGGGATTCGAACCACCGCACATTTCAGACCCGAATTTTTCGCTTTCTAGACAGGCGCGTTACCTCTAGACCACCGATCCACCGATATAGATAGATAGAGAGAGTGATACTATCAAGTGAACCAGACCACAGAAACATGGATACGATAAGCTACCTCACAGCATGAACAGCTTCTGCACAATTTGCGTATCATCCATTATTCGTCATGCTGTGTATAACATGCAAAAATTAACAATTTGTAATTGTTATAATGAAAATAACAAGAATTCATACTAAATCAAACAAACTAAACATAGAGTCCTAAAACACACACACACACACACACACACACACACACACACACACACACACACACACACACACACACACACCACACACACACACACACACTTAAGTCCAGTTTACTGTTTTGCACACACACAAAATTATTAATGATCAAGCATCAGACAACTCAGCACACTTTATATTTACGATGTTAATGATTTAGAGATGTCCCACGCACTGAACGACTTAATCAGAAGCTTTTTTATTATCCCTCCCCCCCCCCCTCCCACCTAAATAAATGTGTTTACGTCTGACAGCTTGCAGCGGACAGCTCATTAGTCGTGCTCTATTGATCAGGACAGCTGGTGTTCATTAAACAGCCCATTAGAGTTCTGAGAATTGTATGTATGCAGTGTATGCGTACTGTAGGTGTTAGTTAAGTCGCTGGGTTTAGTGCGTTCCTTTATCTGTGATGGCTTTTTTTTACTGAGGATTTTACGCTTTGAATGCAGGTAAACATGACTTGATGTGTTTGTTAGTATTGGTAATGATAAGAATTTTAATAATAATGGATAGAGGAAGAAAGAGTTGGGTGAAATTAAAGGTAAAGAAATTGTATTGGATTATTGATTAACTGAGCTAACTGATTCATTGACTGATTGATTGATTGACTGACTTGACTGACAGACTATCTCGCTAAATAACTTACTTGCTTATACACACACGCACGCGCGCGCGCACACACACACACAAACACACATACACATGACATGTATGTATGTATGTATGTAAAGATAGATAGATAGATAGATAGATAGACAGACAGATAGATAGATAGATAGATGATAGATAGGTAGATAGATAGATAGATGATTGATAGATAGATAGATAGATAGAAAGACAGACAGAGAGAGAGAGAGAGAGAGAGGAGAGAGAGGAGAGAGAGAGAGAGAGAGAGAGAGAGAGAGAGAGAGAGAGAGAGAGAGATAGACACACTCACACACAGGCACGCGCGCACGCACGCACACACAACACCACACTCAACACACACACACCACACACACACACACACACACACACACACACACACACACACACACGCTTACTACCCATAAAGGCATGTATGCAGTATCGTTAAATGGCCCTTGGTTTTAAACTGGGCCAAAGACGTTCAAC
>CM054155.1:16777099-16779599 GCA_028751875.1 Rapana venosa | reverse complement strand
CTTGTTTGTGTACACAAGTGAACATATAGAATGCATGTGTGTGTGTGTGTGTGTTGCGCGCGCGCGTAAGTGCGTCTGTATGTGTGTGTGTGTGTGTGTGTGTGTGTGTGTGTGTCTGGCTGCAGAAAATAGGCTGGTTGGCTGGCTGGCTGGCTGGCTGGCTGGCTGGCTGCCTGGAGCACTAAGTTTTCCTGTCTGTGCTGTTTGGGGAAACACACCTCCGTGATTTTATTGCCTTGGGTTCTGTTTGATAACAGAGGCAAGGCTAATGTTGATGTGTTGTGGTGTCGTCAGAGAGCCGTTGTGGGATTCCTTTTGGGTAGGATATGGACTGCCTGTTGTGATGTGAGTGTGTATGTATGTGTGTGTGTGTGGGGGGGGGGGTGGGGGTGGGGGTGGAGGGGGGGGGAGTGATGAGTGTGTGTGTGTGTGTTTGTTGTAGTGTGAGTGTGTTGTGGTTGTGTGTGGTGTGTGGTTGTGTGTGTGTGTGTGTGTGTGTGTGTGTGTGGTGAGTGTGAGGGTTGTGTGTGTGTGTGGTTGTATGTGTGGTTGTGTGTGTAAGGTGTGTGGAGTGTAGTGTGTGTTGTGTGTGAGAAAGAGAGAGTTCTGTATGTTGTAATGTTCGTATGTTTGTGTGTGTGTGTGGGTTTTTTGTGTGTGTTTGTGTTTGTTATTTTTGGTTGTGTGACGTTGTGTGTGTGTATCGTACATGTGAATGATTTTGTGTGTATGTGTGTGTGTGTGTATCTGTACATGTGAATGATTTTGTGTGTATGTGTTGTGTGTGTGTATCTGTACATGTGAATGATTTTGTGTGTATGTGTGTGTGTGTGTATCTGTACATGTGAATGATTTTGTGTGTATATGTGTGTGTGTGCGCGCGCACGCTCATGCATAGACCTTAACTTGTATTAACAAGTAATGAAAGAGGGTGAGATGGGGTGGGGGTCGGTATGAGTTGTACTGAATCAGAGTGTTGATCTATGTGTGTGTGCGTGTGTCAAGCTGACACGCCAATCATTTGAGGAATCAATACCCCCAGACATTGTGACCAGATGCACAGCAGTGCAGTACAGTGCGATGAGTCTACCCTGGATGACATGGCTGGCAAGTGAGTTAGTTAGTGCCTGAGCGTGTGAGTGAGTGAGTGAGTAGGTGAGTGAGTTGGTGTGTGTGTGAGCGAGTGAGTGAGTGAGTGTGTGAGTGTGTGTGTGTGTGTGTTGTGAGTGATGGAGTAGGTGAGTGAGTTAGTGCCTGAGCGTGTGAGTGAGTGAGTAGGTGAGTGAGTAGTGTGAGTGAGGAGTGATGTGTGTGATGATGGAGTGAGTGAGTGTGTGAGGTGTGAAGAGTGTTGTGTGAGTGAGTGATGTGAGTGAGTGAGTGTGTGAGTTGTGTGGAGCGAGCGAGCGAGCGAGTGATGTGTGTGTTGGAGATGAGTGAGTGTGTGTTGTGTTGTGAGTGAGTGGGGTTGAGTGTGTGTGTGAGCGAGTGCGTGATCACGTGAGTGTGTATGTGTGTGTGTGTGAGTGTGTGTGTGGTGAGTGAGAGAGAGTGAGTGAGTGAGTGGGTGGATGGGCGGGTGGTTGTGTGAGTGGGTGTGTGAGTGGGTTTTATGGTTTTTTAATTATTTATTCTTTTATATCGAGGATAATGGAATAAGCACTTATGTCCTTTTTTACATCCAGTCCCCGTGTGTATGCGGATTTGTGAATTCTGTCATCTGTTCCCACCGGCACATAATGTCCTACTCTTACGAAAAGCGGAACATGATTTTAACGTGTGTGCAAGTGTTCTGCGTGCGTTCGCATACGGGCCCTGTTTTAGTCTCATCCGAAGGACTTTGGGAGAGTGGAGTTTCACTGATGTAACTCCAGGGAAAATACCCCTTGAAGGGAACAAACCCGGGTGGTCAGATTGCGAGCAATTCTAACACTAGTTAACCGTCCTACAAGTGTAAGGTATGTGAGTTGGGGGGGGGGGGGGGGGGGGGGGGGGGGGGGGGGGGGGGGTTTTTTTTTTTTTTAAAAAAAAAAAAAAAAAAAAAAAAAAAAAAAAAAAAAAAAAAAAAAAAGGGGGGAAAAAAAATTAAAATTAAAATATTAAAAATTTTTAAAAATTTTAAAAATATGAATATAAAAAAAAAAAAATAAAATTTAAAATTTATTAATGGGGAAAAATTTATTTTAAAATTTTTTTGGTTTTTTGGGGTTGTATTTGGGGGTTTTGGGATAGTTGTGTTTTAGGGTTTTTTTTTGGGTTTTTTGTTGGGTGGGTTTTAAAATTTGTTTTTTTAAAAAAATTTTTTTTTATAGGTTTTGTTTTAGGGGGTTTTTTGTTTTTTTTTTTTGGGGTTTATTTTAAATTAATATTTTTTTTAAAAAAAAAAAATTTTGGGTGTGATTTAAATTAAAATTTTGGGGGTGGGGGTTGTTTTAAAAAAAAAAAAATGGGGGGTTTTTTATAATATTTTTTTTGGGTGGTTTTAATTTTTTAAAAAAAT
>CM054155.1:16764599-16772099 GCA_028751875.1 Rapana venosa | reverse complement strand
ATGGGTTGGGGGTTGCCTTGCGTGTGAGCCCACATAAGGCGGGGTTGGAGGGGGGTGGGGGGTGGAGGGGGTTATGTGGCAATTTGTCTGTCTGTGTGACTGTCTCTCTGATCGCTCGTCCTTGTATGGTCCTGTATATGTATATTTTATGTGTGTTCACTGGAAAGGGAGATGGAGGCGGCGAGGCGAACATTTGTCACTGGGTATGGTGTGTGTGTGTGCATTTGAAGTTATTGATGAAGAATATGTATGTGTATGTATGGATGGGTATACAGTTGGATGGACGGACAGACATACAGCCTAATAACGCAAAGACAGACACACAGACAAGCACGCATGCAGACATATAAACCGGCAGTCAAGTAGATAGCAATTTTATTCAATCGTTACTCGCTCTCAAACGTCGTCGAGTGTTAAGTCACTTTCCCTTCGTTGTTCTGCTTCCAGGCAGCTAGATGAGCCACAGACGTCCAGCAAGAATTCCAATCCCGACTTTTGCCCACCCTGACACCGGAAGGAAGAAGACATGGGACGTCACAAACATGGCTGCAGGCACTGGCGCCACGACCTTGTTCAACCCGACCTTGACCCGGGAGGGTTGGTCTCGCTGCTGAAGTACCTGACCCGTCTGCTCTTCCTGACCATTCTGCTGTCCGCTGCAGTGGTGCTGGCCGTGTCCGTCCTGCTGCTGACGCATTGCCGGCAGGAGGTGAAGGTGGTGGAGGCCGTGGTGACGGACACTCAGGCCTTGTGCTCCCACCTCACCATCCCGGCCTACTTCGTCTGCGTGGTCATCGTCGTCACCGTCTTCGGCTTCGGCTGCGTGGGGAGGAAGGTGTCGGGGATCCTGCTGATGGCGGGTGAGCGGGGTGGCGCTGGTGATCGCTATCGTGGTGGTGGTGACTCAGGAATGCCTGGAGGACGTCCAGAAAGTGCACCAGACCCTGGTGTGGAGGCTGCAGCAATGTGGGCTCATCCAAGGCCCCAACTTCACCACAGCCAATCTCCAACCTGCGCAGGAGCTACATCGCTTCGAGTACCTCGCTGATTCGCAGCTGGCGGTAGCGTGTCAAAACACGGTGTCCAGCCTGACCACCCTCTGCCAGAATTTCGTGACTATGGATCCGTCCATCGGTGGCAGTGAGTCCAAGGAGAAGACGGGCCGGTTCATGAACGAAACAGGGGTGAAGGGTTGTGCTGGCGAAGTGTCCCACTCCATGTACTCGCTGTGTATGCAGGATACGGAGAGGGTCTACCCGCTCTTGCTGACTCTGCCGGTCTTCTACATGGGCATAGGGCTGGCTCTGGTCTGCATCAAGCACGCTGACCTCAAAGCCAAGTCCGGCCTTGACCTCGGGACGCGGACTTGTGTCGGCACCAACACGGACCACTGCCCGCCTACACCAGACTCCACGCGGTCTGTACAGCACGTGCTGTGCCGGTGCATGTCTGCCGTGTGTGTCAGCCATTCCCTGTGTTTGACGTGCTTGCTGCACGGCAGCCCTTGTTCCTGCTGTGCTGCTGCCGCCGCTTCTGCCTCTCCTCGTCCTGCTTCCAGACAATCCTTTCAGCTGAAGGAGGTGAAAGGGGTGGGGGAGGAGAGGTGGGAGGACGAGGCTGCTGTGATATCGGTGAGGATGCTCCGAAGTCCTTCTTGCTCCGAACCACACGAACAGATACGATTGATGGAAGAGTGTGTATAGTCGTCAGTCGCTAGCTACTAGTTCGTAGCTGTCATTTCTTTTTTGGGGGGGCTGATGAGCTGTAGATTCAATTGGTGGATTATGTGTCAAACTCTGTATGTGTGTTGTGTGTGTGTGGGTGTGTGTGTGTGGGGGGGGGCGGTCTGTGTGTGTGTGTGTGAGTGTGTGTGTGTGTGTGTTGTGTGTGTGTGTGTGGGGGGGGGGGGTGTGTGCCTGCCTGTGTGAATTTGAGTTTGAGTCTTTTTCCATGTGAGCACTGACATTTTCTCCGTCCTATGTGATAACTTTTAAATTCAAGTTTGTGTGTGTGTGTGTGTGTTCCTTTGGTGCTCTCTCTCTCTCTCTCTCTCTCTCTCTCTCTCTCTCTCTCTCTCTCTCTCTCTCTCTCTCTCTCTCTTCTCTCTCGCTCTCTCTCTCACTCTCTTCTCCTCTCTCCTCTTCTCTCTCTCACTCTCTCTCTCTCTCTCTCTCTCTCTCTCTCTCTCTCTCTCTCTCTCTCTCTCTCTCTCTCTCTCTCTCTCTCTCTCTCTCTCTCTCTCTCTGTGACTAGCTTTCTCGCTCCCAGTGACATAATTATGTTTCTCCATGTACAGTCTCATTTGCAAGACTTTTTTCTACTTTGTGACCTATCACTGAAACACACTATTCCATTATGCAGCTACTAATACTTAGTAGTTGAAGGATGTTTCAAGAAAATGGACAAATATTGCACCTGGCGCCAACTTCCATGAAAATGGCCATGCTGCCATCCTCGTCTCATTCAGCCACTTGTTTCATGCAATGTCTTTTGGTAACATTCCACAGTATTTTCATTGTTTACGATATTTCATTTTGAACGGCTTTCAAAAGTTTCATAAGTGTTAAACTGTCTTGTTTTATATGGATGTTAGTAACAGTGGAGCTTTCTGCTGATCTTGGGAGTGAAGTTTCCGATGGGAGGGGTTGGTTTTTTTGGATTAGAGAATTTGAATGTTGGCATCATTGTTTTTACCAATATTGAGGTTGCATTTCTGAGGCTATGTTATGAAGTGTACAGAGATAGAGGAAAGAGTGTGACATGTCGTTGAAAACTCTCTTTAGGAGGAACGTCGATTGAGGCAGAGAGTGACATGCTTGTAGAAGTCCTCCTTCTCCATCTCACCTTACGCTCACTCACCTCTTGTTGTTCTTCTTGTTCTTGTTCTTGTTCTTGTTGTTCTTGTTGTTGTTGTTGTTGATGTTGTTGTTGTTGTTGTTGTTCTTCTTCTCTTCTCTTGTTCTTGTTGTTGTTGTTGTTGTTGTTGTTCTTCTTCTTCTTCTTCTTCTTCTTCTTCTTCTTTGTATCCTCCGTCTTCTTCGCAGTCTTCTTCATCATATTCTTCTTTGCGTTCTTCTTCTTTTTCCAGTCTTCTTCATCAAATTCTTTTTTCGAATTCTTCTTCAAATTCTCCCTTGAATACTCTTCTTTACATTTTTTTTCTTCTTTACAGTCTACTCCAAATTCTTTTCTACTTCAAATTCTTCCTCTTTTTCAATTTTTTCTTTTCTCCAAATTCTTCTCCCTCAAATTATATTTTTTCTTCAAATTCTTCTTCATCAAAATCTTCTTCTTCAAATTATTATTCGTCACAATTCTTCGCACTTCTTCTTCACACTTCTTATTCGCAATCCTTCAAATTCTTCATTTCTTCAAATTCTTTTCTTCACATTCTTCAAATTTTTCAAATTCTTTTTTTCTCTTCCTTTTCTTCCCTTTCTTTTCCTTTAACTGAACAGGAGTAGTTATCGAATTGTCTGCCACATTCCTCCATTCCTATCAGTTGTGTGTGTTCAATCCAAAGGGTTTGAGGTGTTGTGGGTGCACTCTGTATGTGTGTGTGTGTGTGTGTGCGTGTGTAAGTAAGTAAGTAAGACTTTAATTTTAACGTCTTTCCACTTTAAGTGATACCAGACGATCCTAAAGTAGGAGGCTGAATATGAGAGAGAGAGATCTACTCTGTATGTGAGTGAGTGTGCGTGTGTGGGGGCGTCCCTGCATGCATGCGCACTTGTGTGTGTAATAAATAGTAATAACAAAGGAAATAGTATTCTTAAAATGAACAAATCAAGAACAGTAATTTAAAATTTAAAAAAAAATGAAATTCAAAAATAACTTCAAGAACTACTATAAATGCCCTATAGGATTTAACAATAAACCCTTAGCAATGTCAATTGTTAACTTAACATTGCTCAAAATTTCTTCAATGGAATTCTCAGAAAAGGCGGGGAGATGAGGTTTTAACTTCCCACATTCAAGTATGTGTATTTGTGTGTGTGTGTGTGTGTGTGTGTGTGTGTGTGTGTGTGTGTGTGTGTGTGTGTGTGTGTGTGGTGTGCGCGTGCATGTGTGTGTGCGTGCATGTGTGTGTGCGTGCATGTGTGTGCGCGCGCGCGTGTATGTGTGTGTGATTTCTCTTCTCATGGTCTCCCAGCCTTGACAGTTCCCTGGGTGATATATTTCAGTGAGGCCATTTGATTCTGTTCCTTTTGGCCATTCCAGATTGACCGTTGTACTGTCTAATGGTAGGCCATCCTCGTTCATTAGTGATGCATTTAGTGTTCATGATGGAAAGTATCTAACATTAACTGTAGGGGGACAAGATGGCCTGCTGGTGTTGAGAGCGTTGCACGTTTATTTCTTTTTAAATTTTATACCACTTTAAGTCACGAGATTTCTCTGCGTGAAATTCGGGCTGCTCTACCCGGGGAGAGCGCGTCGCCACAAGAGCAGCGCCACCCTTTTTTTTTCTTTTGGTCTGCAACTGTATTTGTTTCCCTATCAGAGTGGCTTTTTTCTAAGAATTTTGCCAGGGACAACTCTCTTGTTGCCGTGGGTTCTTTAAAGTGCGCTGAAAATGTTGTGTAACACACGGGACCTCGGTTTATCGTCTCATCCGAAAGACTAGCGCCCAGACCACCACTCATGGTCTAATGGATGGGGAAAAATTTCGGGCCCAAACGGGATACGAACCACGCTGCGCTTGCAATCTGACGGTCTGAGTTCCAGCCCAAGTTCCAGTCACCACTCAGACAACTGTGCAATGAGATTTTTTTTTCCCTGGAGTTTACATCAATGCCAACCCCACTTCCCCAAAAATTCCTTCGGTTGAGATTTTAAACCGATGTATCGTGTGCCAACGCACGCGGATCACCTTGCACAAACGTTGAAACCTGTTCCACCTTTTGGGGGGAAGAGTAGGCCATTTTGTGCTTGTACAAACGGATGACAAAGTTGACAACACTGATGTACACATGGAACTGGATTTAAAAAGAAAAGAACGTGAGTGCTCGTTCCATTTTCCTTTAAAATAAAAGAATGAATAAGTATTATGTTCCATGAGATATGTTCTTGCTAATAGATCCCTTCACTCAGTGGCCGTAAATCGCCATGAACAAGAGAAGACACAGAGAGCTTTGTGATACCGTGTTGCTAACCCTGCGCAGACAACAAAAAACACAGACAGGATGATAATAATAACAACAATAATAATAATAATAATAATAATAATAATGATAATAATATATGGAATTTATATAGCGCTGAATCTTGTAAATAAACAAACAAATCGAAGCGCTTGCACTCAATCATTTACAGGCATGCAACTCTCCTTAAACATAATGAACAACAGATTTCAAAACCATGCGCGCGCATGTATGCACGCATGCACGCACACACAACACTCACACCCACACACACACATCACACACACACACAACACCACACACACACACACACACACACACAAACAACAACACACCACACCACACACACACTCACACACACACTCGGAACAACACTTAGAAGGTGAAAGATGCTGTTGAAAATTAGGGACAGATATTTGGGGGGAAAGTCTCAGGTAGGAAATAAGTGTTTTGAGGCTGGATTTGAAGGTATCAAGTGAAGGCTTTTGGCGAAGTGAAAGAGGGAGGTCATTCCAGGTGAATGGACCAGAAACAGAGAAGGAGCAACGGCCAACAGTGGTTTGTTTGAATCTGGGTGTTCGAAAGCACAAAGTATCTGCGGCTGAACGAAGGGAACGGGATGGAGTGTACAGGTGAAGACAGTTACAGAGATAAGAGGGTGCAGATTTGTGGAGACATTTGAAACAGAGGGCATTGATCTGAGATTACAGAGAGGATGATCTGAGATTACAGACTGGATGATCTGATATTACAGACAGGATGATCTGAGATTACAGACAGGATGATCTGATATTACAGACAGGATGGTCTGAGATTACAGACAGGATGGTTTGAGATTACAGACAGGATGATTTGATATTACAGACAGGATGTTCCGATATTAGGAGATTACAGACAGGATGTTATGTGATAATAAGATTACAGGCAGGATATTTTGAGATTACAGGCAGGGTGTTTTGAGATTACAGGCAGGATGTGCCGAGATTAGGAGATTAAAGACAGGATGTACCGAGATTACGGGATTACAGACATGATGTTTTGAGATTCGGAGATTACAGACATGATCTTATGTGATTATAAGATTACACACAGGATGTTCTTGGATTACAGACAGGATTTTATGAGATTAGAAAGATACAGACAGGACGCTTTTGGGATTACGCACAGGCTGTTCTGAGAATACAGGCAGGCTGTTCTGATAGTAGGATATTAAAGACAGGATGTTGCCAGGTCACAGAGATGATGTTCTGAAATTAGGAGATTACAGACATGATGTTCTGGGATTTCAGACAGTATGTTCTGAGATTTGGAGATTACAGACAGGATGTTCTGAGATTAGGAGATTACAGACAGGATGTTCTGGGATTTCAGACAGTAGGTTCTGAGATTTGGAGATTACAGACAGGATGTTCTGAGATTAGGAGATTACAGCCAGGATGTTCAGAGATTTGGAGATTACGGACATGATGTTCTGCGATTTCAGAGAGGATGTTCTGAGATTAGGAGATTACAGACAGGATGTTGAGAGATTTTGAGATCACATACAGGATGTTAAGAGATTTGGGGATTACAGACAGGGTGTTATGAGATTAGGAGCTTTCTGAGATAACGGACAGGATGTTTTGAGATTACTGAGAGGATGTTCTGAGATTAGCAGATTATAGACAGGATGTTCTGAGATTACATACAAGATTTTATGAGATTACAGACAGGATGTTCTCAGATTACAGACAGGATGTTCTCAGATTACAGACAGGATGTCTCAGATTACAGACAGGATGTTCTCAGATTACAGACAGGATGGTCTCAGATTACAGACAGGATGGTCTCAGATTACAGACAGGATGGTCTCAGATTACAGACGGGATGGTCTCAGATTACAGACGGGATGGTCTCAGATTACAGACGGGACGTTCTCAGATTACAGACGGGATGTTATCAGATTACAGACGGGATGTTCTCAGATTACAGACAGGATGGTCTCAGATTACAGACAGGATGGTCCGAGATTACAGACAGGATGTTCTCAGATTACAGACAGGATGTTCTGAGATTACAGACGGGTTGTTCTCAGATTACAGACGGGATGTTCTGAGAATTCCGTGAACAACGCAAACCATAAGAGACACCGGTGAAATCTTTTTGAGACCTGTAAAAAAAAAAAAAAAGCATACAACAACGGCGAGATTTTTGGATGCTGCGTTTTTTGTTTTGTTTTCGGTTTGGGGAGGGGGTGGGGGTGGGGGTGGGGGATTCGGGGGAGTGGTTGGTTTATTTGTTGTTGATTTTTAGACAACAGAGAATATTTCAGAAACGTGGCTGTGGCATGGTCTTCCTGACGTTGTGGATTCTTAAC
>CM054155.1:16757099-16759599 GCA_028751875.1 Rapana venosa | reverse complement strand
TATATATATATATATTCATTATATTATATCTCTCTCTCTCGCTCTCTGTGTGTGAGTGAGTGTGTGTGTGTGTATGTGTGTGGTGTGTGTGTGTGTGTGTGTGTGTGTGTGTGTGTGTGTGTTCGTGCGCGCGCACGCGCTCTGAAAGCCCGAGAACATTGTTAAGTATAATCGGTGTACTAAAGGTTGAAGAAGTTCATTTCGTTTTGTTTGGAAATCACTCTTGATAATGCCAACACTATTTATGGTCATTGTGCTGTTTTGCTTCCAGTTCCTTTTGTCAAATGTCTACCCCTCTGTATACAGGCCTGTGGCCTCACACTTAACATCCTGAGGTCCTGAACTAGTGAGTTCTCTCTCTCTCTATACCCCCCCCCCCCCCCCCATCTCTCTCTCTCTGTCTCTCTCTCTCTCTCTCTCTCTCTCGTTCTCTCTCTCTCTCTCTGTCTCTCTCGCTCTCTCGTTCTTCTCTCTCTCTCTCTCTCTCGCTCTCTTTCTCTCTCTCGCTCTCTGTCTTCTTCTCTCTCTCTCTCTCTCTCTCTCTCTCTCTCTCTCTCTCTCTCTCCTCTCTTCTCCTCTCTCTCTCTCTCTCTCTCTCTCGGGACGGGGTAGCCTGGCTGGTTAGAGCATTGCGCATTGCGTTCAGTATCTGTTGACCCGGGTTCGAATCCTGTTCAAGGGAATATTTTTCCCCGAAGTTTACATCACTGCCAACTCCACTCTCCCCCCTCCACCCATTGTGAGCCGGTGGGAACGGATGACAAAATAAAAAAAACTGCATACACACAGGGACTGGATGTACCAAAAAAGGACATGGATGCTTATTCCATTATCCTCGAAATAAAAGAATAGATAAATAAAGAAAGAAATAAAATAACTCGGTCTCTCTCTCTCTCTCTCTCTCTCTCTCTCTCTCTGTGTCTCTCTCTCTCTCTCTCTCTCTCTCTCTCTCTCGTCTCTCTCTCTCTCTGTCTCTCTCGTTCCTCTCTCTCTCTTTCTCTCTCGCTCTCTCTCTCTCTCTCTTCTCTCTCCTCTCTCTCTCTCTGTCTGTCTCTCTCGCTCTCTCTCTCTCTCTCTCTCTCTCTCTCTCTCTCTCTCTCTCCTCTCTCTCTCTCTCTCTCTCTCTCTCTCTCTTCCTCTCTCTCGGGACGGGGTAGCCGGCTGGTTAACACGCATGCGTCAGATCGTGAACCGGTCGAATCCTGCACAAGGAATATTTCCCCAAGTTAACGTCACTGCCAACTCACTCTCCCCTCCCACCATGGTGCGGTGGGAAGGATGAAATAAATAAAAAAAAACTGCATACACACTAGGGACTGGATGTACCAAAAAGGACATGGATGCTTATTCCATATCCTCGAAATAAAAGAATAGATAATAAAGAAAGAAATAATATAACTCGTCTCTCTCTCTCTCTTCTCTCTCTTCTCTCTCTCTCTTCTCTCTCTTTCCTCTCTCTCTCTTCTCTCTCTCGCTCTCGCTCTCAGCTCTTTTTCTTTCTTCTCTCTCCTCTCTCTTCTCTCTCTCTCTCTTTCTTCATCTTCTCTCTCTCTCTCTCTCTCTCCTCTCTTCTCCGTCAATCCTCTCTCTATCTTCTTGCTCTCTGCTTCTTGCATGTCTTTCTGCCAGGACAAAAAAAAAAACCCCAAAAAATATCAATACATAGCAAAAAATTATGCTATGTCTGAGTACCATACAGTTACAGAGATGGAGGTGGGAAGCTAGAACACTGCACTGCAGGATAAAAAAAATAAGGAACTGCAATAAGCATCAATCAGGCTGATGGTCATGCTCAATACATGCTAAAGGAGACACAGGACACATAGACCCACAGTCTGTTATATAATAATGATAATAATAATCATAATCATAATCATAAATAATGTATGGAATTTATATAGCGCTGAATCTTGTAAAGCAACCAATCCTTTTTTTTTTTTTATCGAGGATAATGGAATAAGCACTCAGGTGCTTGTTTTTTTTAACATCCAGTACCCGTGCGTATGCGGTTTTGTCAATTTTGTCATCTGTTCCCACCGGCACACAATGACCTACTCTTTCGAAAAGCGGAACAGGATTTAACGTGTGCGCAAGATGTTCTGCATGTGTTCGCACACGGGGCCTCGGTTTATAGTTTCATCCGAAGGACAATTACATGTACTTGTCTGTAAAGTTAGAAGTTCGGTTCTTATTAAATTTTGTGGATCATGAGATAGAATGAAAATGCTCTCTGTTTGCTGTCTGTATTCTTTCTCTCTTGACCTTTTTTAAATAAAAAAAAAAATTACAGTATCGTGTTTGTTCTATCGGAAGATTAAAAAAAAAAAGTTTTACATCATGTTGCAAGAATTTTTCTACTATTTTTTTGTTTTGTTTTTACTTGTCCTTTTTTTAGTTATTTTCTGGCTGTCTTTCTCATTGTTGTGTATTATAGTATATATTATTTATGTATATATTTATTATAGTATATTTATTATATATTATTATTATATATATATTA
>CM054155.1:16747099-16752099 GCA_028751875.1 Rapana venosa | reverse complement strand
AATGGATTTGAAAAAGCGAGCAGTACAAACGAATATCCAAAGAAGCATGCAGAGTCAAGCACAAACCGACAAAGAAAAATCCCCCCACAAAACAAGCAAAGGCAGCGGAGTGATAAACGCGTGCTTATTGAAGAAACAGACACCGAGAATGAGAAAAACAAACTCCTCGCCAAATGGGGGCCATGCCATGAGATCTGCAACAACGATGAAGATGCCAAGGTTTTCTTCTTTCTTTCTTTTTTATCACAATCCAAGCGCCTGCGAAAAGAAAGAAATTCAAAGGGAAAGATTAAGATGATGATGCTTTGCCAAAGTGTAGATTATTATGCTGCTGTTGTTGGAAATGTTGAAAAGCAGTTGAAAGTGAAAGAGAGCCTTACGATTGCATCAAAATATGCATGCAACAATTCATTCAGAATGCAATTCGCAATGAGCAGCCTGTTGGGTGTTTTTTTGAAATTTTATTTCGAGGATAATGGCATAAGCACTCATGTGCTTTTTTTACATTCGGTACCCGTGTGTGTATGTGTGTAGAGCTTTGTAAAATGTTGTCATCTTTAACCACCGACACAAAATGGTCTACTCTTACGAAAAGCGGAACAGGTTTAGTGTGCGCAAGATGTTCTGCGTGCGTTCGTACAAGTGACCTCGGTTTATAGTCTCATCCGAAGGACTTTTGGGGAAGCCGAGTCGGCACTGATGTGAACTCCAGGAGAAAATATCCCTTTGAAAGGGATTCGAACCCGGGTCAGCAGGTCACGAGCGTAAATGCGCAACGCTCTAACCAACCAAGCTATTCCGTCCCCTGTTTGGAAATTATCATCTTAGAAGGCAGAAATGAAGTGTACAAGTCATAAACTTGACAGCGTAATGTCTTGAAATATTTCGTCTTATTTCTACGTTTTCTATTATTATGATGACCATAACATATATATTCGTTACTCTAGCTCAGGTCATGATGAGGAAATATAATCAAATCGAAATGCTTTTACTGATCATCGTAATTATATCTTTCATATTTCAATTCTTTTGCGTACATAGCTGACACAACATACTGATGTGCCTGGATACAAGAAAACATCATGCTGCCACGCCATTCATAGGAAAAGCATGTAACAGCAGACTGTTGTCAAGCCTTGTTACCTATCTCTTTCCTCTTTCCAAGTCGTTTCAACAATCGTTCTCTCTGGTTCTGCATCTGCTTTTCTCTGACATAACCGAACAGGTAGAGAAGCGGATGGATGACGGACTTCCCGGGCAGGAGCAGAGCAGCTGCAGCCACCCACAGGCCCCTGGGCAGAGGCAGACCAGCCAGGATCAGCAGGATGCAGACACAGAACACCAATCCACAGACAACGTCAAACAGGATCATTGCTGACACTCGTCTTGCAAGGATGAGGTCGGAAGACATTGTCTGCCCTGTTTTCAACTGCCACAGCAGACTGCTCCGCTGTCGAACGACAGATAAATTCCAGGCCTGACCGATGAAGGTGATGATGTTCAGAGGCAGTATGATGCTACACACATAAGCCAAGACACCGGCATCTGTTGGGGAGTCTGTCGTCAGCACGGGCAGAGGCTGACAAATACCTGTTCTGCTGTATAACTGTCCAGATCTGCCGGACATAAAAGGAACTGCCGCTAGCAGTAGCCCTGCTGTCCATATCAGTCCACACGCAGCATGAGCGGTTTGAGGACTGAAAGTGAATGATCTTTGATGGCAATTCAAGGTAAGGCAGCGATCTAGCGTCAGTATGCAGGTAAGGAATAAGGAAACGTGTACGGACACGGCAAAGAGAAACCCACACACCTGACAGGTGCCACTGCGTCTCCAAGACACGTCTTCCCACAGGTAAGAGTCGCCATAGGCAACGTCTGTGAATACTACCAACAGTAAGTAACACCCCATGACCGCGTCACAGGACGTTAAGTGAGTAAGGAAAACAACGTAACTGGACTTCGTTCGACATTTCATAACAGACAAACACCAAGACACGCATATTATACTGGAGAGCAGAATGCACACGGCAAACACTGCAAAAGTCGCTTTATACAGCAAAGAGCCTAAGAGAGAAACACACGAAGATATCACGTCTGTAGGTCCGTGGCAGTTCTTAGCATTGAAGCCTGTGGGCAGAATCCTAGAACAGCAAATCTTGTAATTGTCAGTGTACAGTGTTTGAAGCCTGTTCAGATCTTGGAGAAGGTCTCTGGGAAACCAAAGCAACGAGCATCCTCGTAAGTCTATGACCCGAAGAGTATTGAGGAAACCCAAACCGGGGCTAGTCACTTGTTGTATTTCGCTAAAAGACAAGTTGAGAGTTTCCAGTCTGGACAATGGCGTCAACACAGAAGTGTTGAACTCTCTAATCACAACATCTGAAAGATCTAAGCGTGTTAACGAAGGAAGGAAGACGGACGTGGACGACAGTTCAGACCAAAACAGCGCCTGTAGTGGGTTACCGGACAGGCGGAGAGAGGCCAGAGACTGCAGGGACTGTAAGTGCTCTACAGTGATCTGCCTTAACACGTTTCTGCTGAGGTCCAGGATGACCAGGTTAGGGAAGTGCAGTGGTCCTGTGTGGTTCAGCCTGCAGGCAGACAGACTGAGGTACACCAGCATCCCGCTGCCCTGCAGCTGTGCAGGCCTCATGCCGCTGTGACTGGCGTTGAGGAAGCGCAGGTCCGGGAAGGAGAAGGCGTCCAAGGATTGCCTGCAGGTCCAGGCCAGCCCCTGACACAGGCACTGCCGGGGACAGCTCATCCCGCACAGCAGTTCGTCGTCCTTGCCTGGACACTGCAGCTGGTCATCACACAGCTGGGAGGGATGGACGCACGCCTTGGAACCGCGACAGCGGTAGTAGCCTGGACAGAGAAACTCCGCACACCCCTCCTCGTCCTCTGTGCCTGGACAGTCGTTGACGCCGTTACACCGCAGAAAGACAGGCAGGCAGAAGCCGTTGTCTGGACACTGGAAGTGACTGTGCGGACATGTGATGGTTCTCCTGTTGCCAGCTGAAGCAGGGGAGAAGACAGAACTGGGGGGGTCACCAAAGTACGAGCCCGAACATCCCACCTTCAAAAAGAAATCACGCTTCTATCAATTCAAGCAGCTGCTTGATGCATCATTCATATTGTTGCCTGTCCAGACAACCAGTTGCAAATGTATGACAACTATGTGCTTCGGTTCATGTATAATTGGACAGCAGTTTCAATTGCTAACATGCTCACCGGTTTTCACTAGGCTAATCAGACACAACCGAGATTTCTTTTCTTCTTTCCGTTTATGTTTATAAACCAGAGGAAAATGGAAGCCGTCATTATCTAGTCTGACACTGAAACAACACTCGGTATTGGCGTACTCACCAGTCCGTATTTTCTTGTTACATTTAATGCTTTTGGTTTTTATGAGATATTTTCTCCAAGTCCTTTACTTTTGGTTTTATTTAGATTTTTTCTTACTTTCTTCAGCCTTTTACTTTTGGTTTTATTTAGATTTTTTCTTACTTTCTTCAGCCTTTTACTTTTGGTTTTATTTAAATTTGTTCTTACTTTCTTCAGTCTTTTACTTTTGGTTTTATTTAGATCTTTTCTTAGTTTCTTCAGTCCTATCACTTTTTGGTTTTATTAGATTTTGTCGAAGATGTTCAGTCTTTTTACTCTTTTTTATGAACATGGGGACGGGATAGCTCAGTGGTCGGAGCACTCAACTTTCCCCTAGCCATGGTTAAGCAGCCGTCGAGCGTGGTTACCAGTTGGATGGGTGGTTGTTTGCGCGCCTTGACTTCAGCATAGTCCACCAGTTCACCCAGCTGTTAATGGGTACCTGCCTCTTTAGGGTCAGGGAAGGTAAAGCAGCGAGGGAGAGGAGATGGGCACCGCCCTCAATATGCTGGCCCCTAGAGAAGTGATGTCTCTGACGCCTCACTTCCCGACGACCACATAGGTTATGGGACACCTTTACCTTTATAAACATGCTGCATAGATCCTGAAGCTTTCTTCCTTAGTTTTTCTATTTTGACTGGACAATGTCAACCTTCAGTGCGGGAAAAAATACGTATACACTATAGTCCATCTGACGCACTCAACAGCAGTGCAGGGCCCCTCTGGCTGGTGGCCCTATAGCGGCCTGATATTAATGAGTTCCCTGTGGACTTCCGACCCTGAGGATGAGACATAGCGAATCTGGGTATGGCAGTGGCGGGGAGATTGAAAAGAGCGGCATGGGAACAGGAGGTAAGGGGGACGTCACAAAAGATGAGGCAGCAAAAAACAACAACAACCACCAAGAAACGAAAAAAAATCATCTGACGCTACATCAGAGTAACACTATCTCAAAATGTCCACTACTTGTTTTGCCGTTATTAGTGTCAACTTAGAATGCTGCTCATGAACAGATCGAAGAGACTGTTTTCATAAGGAACAAAATCAATGAACTGAAAAGGCTTGCGAAGCATCTTACTTGAATAATAAACACGAGCAGCAGAAAAGTGAAACTAGTTGTGTGTTTTTTAATAGCTTCAATGAAAAATCCATCTTCTCTCATACGGTTGGTATCGATTCGTATTCTGTTTGGAATGAGAAACGAACAGAATGTAAAGATTGTCCCGTTTTTTTCTAATTGTAGAAGAAGCAATCCCTGTGGGGATATTCGGGGACTGTCAGTATAAACAGCATCTCCACCTTTTGAAAATTCTGAGCTGGGAATTCCCTCTTGTCTGTCCCTCTCTTTGTTCATGCCTTGTCTGTTCCTTCCTTTTATCTTCTTCTTGTATAGTTTCTGCCTTCTCGGCCCATTCTCTTGCATTTTTATTAATCCAGAAAGACGTCAAAGATAGCAGTTGTCTCCCACGCCGAAGTTGAATGCGCTGGTCCTGACTTGTCAGGTGCTTAATGGCAGCGCAACGCATTTTCGCTCATATGACAGAAAATAGCAATTGCTGTCTGAGCGTTCCACGAAGAAGAAGAAGAAGAAGAAGAAGAAGAAGAAGAAGAAGAAG
>CM054155.1:16725637-16744099 GCA_028751875.1 Rapana venosa | reverse complement strand
TGACTGAAGAGAGGGATTACTATTTATTGATAATAGGCCACAATTTTGTGAAGGCATTGTGAAAAAACGAGCAGGTAGGGGATAAAGGGTCGCATGATTTTATAGTCTTTTTCCTTCAAATTGTCATGATTTCTTTTTCACTTGTGGATGGAAGGAAAAAGAGGAGTGCCAGTGAACTGGGGTCAGGAGGCACGGGCGGGAATTGAGTTTGATCAAGTCGGGAGCGTATGTTCGAACTTTGTCTGAAAGAAGGCAGAAAATATGGATGGAAGTTCAGACAGGCTGGGGGTGTTAGGCAGAGGAGCTGTTTTTGCAAATCCAAGAAGATTTGAGGAAAGGGGAAAAAAGAGATTTTATGGATGTAGCACAGAGAATTTGGGAAAAGTAGTGTCTGTCTTTGCTGAATGGATTAAGAGTTTACTTTGTTTATTTGTTTTCGGAAAAGCTGTTTGTTGATTTCGGTTTTTGACTTCCGCCACTGCCGTTCTAGTTGCCGGCGTTTGCGCTTCGCTATCAAGATGCCTTGGGTATACCATGGCGCACAGGGTCTGTCAGGGAGGAGATGATCAGTAGGAGGTGCATGCTCATCAAGCAGTTGGCGGAGAATAGTACCACTACCACCACCACCACTACTACTACTACTACTACTACTACTACTACTACTACTAACTACTACTACTACTACTCCTACTACTACTACTACTACTCCCTACTATTTACTACTAAAACACCTACCCACCCCCCAAACAATCCCCCCCGCTTTAAATATAAAATTTATTATTTTATATATTTTTAAATATATACATATATATATCATATCCATACTTTATATGTATATATATATATATAAATAAAATTATATATTTATAAAATTTTATATTTATAAAATATATATATATATACCCCCTTTTCACCCAGCTGTAAAATGGGTATCTGCCTCTTAAGGTCGGGGAAGGGTAAAAGTAGCGTGAGAGAGAGAAGAGAGAGAGGGGAGAGAGAGAGAGAGAGAGAAAAGAGAGAGAGAGAAGAGAGAGAAAAGAGAGAGAGAGAGAGAGAGAAAAAGAGAGAGGAGGGAGAAAAAATGAGCGCCGCCCTCACAATGTTGGCCCCTAGAGAAGCTGAGGTCTTTGATGCCTCGCTCCCCTCCGACCATTTAATTTATTTTTATTTTATTTTATTCTTTTATATCGAGGATAATGGAATAAGCACAGCTGCTACTACTACTACTACTACTACTACTACTACTACTACTACTACTACTACTACTACTACTACTAACTACTACAATCAAAGCGCTCAGATGACATGATTTTTGTTTATATCGAGGATAATGGAATAAGCACTCGACTCAAGGTGCTTTTTTACATCCAGTCCCCGTGTGTATGCGGTTTTGTAAATTTTGTCATCTGTTCCCACCAGCACACAACGGCCTACTCTTTCGAAAAGCGGAACAGGATTTAACGTGTGTGCAAGATGTTCTGCATGCGTTCGCACACTACTACTACTACTACTACTACTACTACTACTACTACTACTACTACTACTACTACTACTACTACTACTACTACTACTACTACTACTAAAAAACCCTATTACACACAAATATATATATATATATATATGTATATGTATATACATACACACAAATATATATGTAAGTATATACATATGTATATATATGTATATACATATACATACACACACACACACACACACACACACACACACCCCCACAACACAACACACACCCCACACACAACCACAACACACACACCCACACCCCACACAACAACACAATCGCAAGTTTGGCTGCTTTTAATCCCTCTTGTATAACAATGTAACTCTCTCTCTCTCCCCAAGAAACGCACGACAACACCATCGAGGTCAAGGATCTCTCCAACTGCCTGAGCACGGGCCTGGTGGACTGGACCATCACCGGGGACGAAGCCACGATTGGCTACACACAGTGGGGCCCCCAGGCCCCCCGGCCTCCAGGGAACGCCACGGTCTGCTGGTTCAAAGCCACCGCGAGGCCGCTACTACAACCCAGCCGAGTAAAGCTGGTTCTGACCTGGCTGCATCAAACCTGCACTCCCGCAAACTACGTGTCCGTCCACGTCTTCTACACTGTCAGTATGCTGTTCGTTCCAGTATGGAAGCAAATAGTGTGGACGGGCTGTGAGTCGCTGCTGGATCCAATCTCGGAGACGTTCACCGCTCCGACCGATACCATGTACGTGGGCGTGCACGCGCCGGGAGAGGCTGGCACGCTGTACGAAGTGTCTCTGAGACTCAGGACGGATGCGGAGTACGACTTTCTTTGGGATCAAGGCGGGGAAGATTTGTACTTTGGCCTAGTCTCGCCGTTTTCGGGTACTGCTGTCACTGTCTGTCTAGTTTCGGTTTTTGTTTGTTTTTTGTTTTGGTTGGTTGGGTTGGTTTGGTTGGTTGGGTGGGTTTTTTTAGTCATCCTTTTTAAAAGAAAAAAAAATCTCTTTTTCATTTATGTCTGCATCTGTCTCTGTCCCTGCTTCTGTCTCTCTGTCTCTGTCTCTCTCTGATTCTTTCTCTCTCTCACTCCCTTCCTCTCTCCCCCCACGTCCCCTCTCCCTCCCTCTCTTCCCCATCTCTCCCACTTTGCGCTTTCTTGTCCCAAGATTAGGAGATATACGAGAGCAGTTCATACTATAAATAAATACTGTGGAGATCGGTGTTTATTCAGGTTAGTTTTGTTATTAGCTTCGACGAATAAGTGTATTGTAAAACAACTGACCGTTTATAATAATATGTGTAAAGCATTTAAAAAGATGTAGTATAATGGCATCGCATGTCAATCTTTGCTTGTGTTAGTTGTACTCATCATTCTAAGGGGCAATAGTCTTTATGAATAAAACGTTTAGTTTAATCTCATTTCATTTCTCTTTCTTTCTTTCTTTCTTTCTTTCTTTCTTTCCTTTCTTTCTTTCTTTCTTCTTTCTTTCGTTCTTCTTTTCTTCTTTCTTTTCATTTCTATTACTTTCTGCTGTCTTTACCGCCCACCTCCCAGCCGTAGGAACAAACTGACATCTTCAGTTTTCCATCAAGAATTTCAATCTCTCCTCAATCACTACAGCCTCTCTCCCAAGAAGCTGATCATTCTTGGTAACTTGAATTTTTACTTCGACAACCAGTCTTCTGATGTCAAGCGTCTTTCTCTTTCTTTGTCAAATCACTCTCTTTCCCAGCTGGTGAATGAAGCAACACACAGATCAGGTCATATCTTAGACTGGCTCATCACTGATGTTTCACAAGATCTCGTCACCTCTATCTCCGTCACTGACCAACTGCTTTATGATCATTCTGCCATTCTTTTCTTCCTTAACATTGCAAAACCTATCAAAAAGAAGGTCATATCTTAGACTGGCTCATCACTGATGTTTCACAAGATCTCGTCACCTCTATCTCCGTCACTGACCAACTGCTTTCTGATCATTCTGCCATTCTTTTCTTCCTTAACATTGCAAAACCTATCAAAAAGAAGAAGTGCATCACCCGTACGTAACCTCAAGGCCATTGATATTCAAAATTTCTCTTCCCAAGCTGCTGAACGTCTATCACAAACCCCTGACCACACTGACCCTTCTAAACACTAATACTGTTCTCAGCCAACTGCTCGATGAGCATGCACCTCCCACTGACCATATTCTGCCTGATAGGCCTTTCGCCCCATGGTACACTCATGATATCCTAGGTGGCAAAGCGCAAACGCCGACAACTAGAACGGCAGTGGCGTAAAACAAAAACTGAAATAACAAACAGCTCTTTCGAAAACAAACCTTAATCCACTCAGCCAAGACAAACTACTACTCTGCTCAAGTTCTCAATGCAACATCCATGAAATCTCTTTTTCCATCACCTCAACTCTTCTTGGATCTGCAAAGACAAGCCTTCTGCCTACTGTTCACAGTCATTCTGGACTTCCTGATATATTTTCTTCGTTCTTTTCAAAGTCCGTAACATTCGCTCCAGACTGGATCAGACTCCATTCCAACCTGTACCTCCTGATCCCCAATTCACTGGCACTCCTCTTCATTCCTTTCAGCCAAAAAGTGAAGAAGAGATCAGGAAAATTCTAAATGAAATGACCATAACATCATGTGATCTTGATCCTATGCCTGCTTCTCTTTTCACGCAGTGCCTTCCGCAGCTTATACCAACTATCACGAAGATTATAAACTCATCTCTTCTTTCGGGAATTTTCCCATCAGAACTCAAAACTGCAATAGTTACACCTCTACTCAAAAAGCACGACCTCGACCCTAACACACTGAAAAATTACAGGCCTGTTTCTAGCCTACCTTTCATTTCCAAAGTCCTTGAAAAAGTAGTTCTGAAACAACTCAACAGCCATCTTCATTCAAATAGTCTCCTTCCCGCATTTCAGTCTGCCTATCGCGTCAACCACAGCACTGAAACCACCCTAGTCCATACGTTAAACACGCTTCTAAACGCTTCTGACTCAGGAAAATCTCCCTTCTCACTCTTATCAACTTATCAGCAGCCTTCGATACTATAGACCACTCAATTCTTCTCTCCCGTCTTGAAAAAACGTTCGGTGTTACTGGCACAGCCCTCACCTAGTTTAATTCATACCTCACTGACCGATTCCAGACAGACACAGTAAACAAAATTCAATCAATTCCTGCAAAACTGGAATGTGGAGTCCCACAAGGATCAGTTCTGGGCCCTGTTCTGTTCACCCTCTACACTGTTCCACTCTCATATATAAGAAACCGTCACCAGATCAACCATCATTTCTACGCTGATGACTCTCAGATTCAAAGCAGTGACACCCCTGAAAATCTGCCTTCTCCCTTGAAAAATATGTCACTCTGCCTTCAAGACATTCAAAACTGGATGATACAAAACAAGTTACAGCTAAATGCGGAATAAACCAAAGCCATGATTATAGGGACCAAACACAAACTCTTTTCTATCACAACAGATTCAATAGAATTTGGCAATACATCAGTTCTGCTATCCACTGCAGTTAAGTATCTAGGTGTTGTTATTGACAACACACTCTCTATGCAAAAATGCATCACCCAGACCTGCCAGTCCTGCTACTATCAATAACGGCGTATAAGTGCAATCCGAAAGTACCTGTCCACTGATGCAACATCCAAACTTGTCACATCTCTTATTCTTTCACGTCTGGACTATTGTAATTCTCTTTTGGCTGGTCTGCCAGCATCATCTATCCACTCCCTTCAAAGCATACAGAACTCTGCAGCTAGATTAGTCCTCAAAAAGAAAAAAAATCTGAGCATATTACTCCTCTCCTGCAATCTTTCGACTGGTTGCCTGTGCCACAGAGAGTAAAGTACAATACCTGTACCCTCTTTTACAAATGCCTACACAAAACAGCACCCTCCTATCTCTGTGAATGCCTTCAACTGTACACTTATTCTCGTTCCCTCTGCTCTGCTGCAGATATTCCAGGCTTACAAATACCTAGATTCAACCAATCCACTGTTGGCCGTCGCTCTTTCTCTGTTTCTGGTCCATCAATCTGGAATGACCTCCCTCTCTCCCTTCGTGAAAAGCCTACTTACGACAGCTTTAAATCCAGCCTCAAAACATACCTATTTCAAACGTAAGATTTTTCCTTCTTGTTTCATCTCATATCTGTCCCTGCCTTTTAAAAGCCAAAATTCCATCACCCTGCTGAAATGTACAACCTGTGTGTGTAATTTGTTGTATGTGTGGGGTTGTGTGTGTGTGTGTGTGTGTTGTGTGTGTGTGTTGTGTGTGGTGTGGTGTGTGGTGTGTGTGTGTGCATTTGAGTTTGTTGGAATATTGTTAATCATTGTTGGTTGCATGTGTGGGAGCGGATTGAATGAAGCCTCTGGTTTGTAATTGCAAGATATAGCGCTCTATAAATTCCATTTATTATTATTATTATTATTATTATTATTATTATTATTCATCATCATCATCATCATTATTATTATTATTATTATTATTTATTATTATTATTATTATTATTATTATATTATCTTTAGGTCCCAGCATATTCTATTAATGCAAATGCATCAACTTTGTATTCATTTAAGTCAGGTTGGTGCAGCAGTATAGTGCTCAAATTGGCAGAACTCATCCCAAGCTTTGTCCTATTCATCTGATTGCTAAGTGATGAATGACACGAGCTGGTTCCATCATCAAAGTATATGCAGACGTTGCTGTCATGGTAAACAAGTGTTGCCTAACATGCTCGGGTGTACATTACTTTATATGGGTATCTAAACAGGGATCGGTGGTCATCAATAAACGCGCCTGCCTAAAATACAGAAAAGTCCGGTCGGAATGTGCGGTGGAACAAACCGTTTGGTACCAATCTTTCTCCCCCTTCCATTTAGATGAGTGGTGGTCTGGGTGATAGTCTTACGTGATGAGTGATCAACCAAGTCCGTGTGTTCTATAAAAATTATTTGGCACGAAAAAGAACCCAAGGCAAAAGGTGTTGTCCCTGGCAAAGTTCTGTAGAAAAAAGTAACTCTGATAGGGAAACAATGAACGTTGCAGAGGGGAACAAAACAATAATGGGTAGTGCTGCTCTTGTTGCAACGCGCTCTCCCAGGGAAGAGCAGCCCGAATTTCACACAGAGAAATCTGCCGTGACTTAACTACTAGACTTCCCCACCCCGGAAATTTTCCGGGGCTAAACGTGCACTTTATACGCCTATAACCCGGAAAATTTCCGGGGTGTCGAACCGAAGTAAACAAGCCAGCTTCCTTGACTACAGTTAAAGGGAAATAACTCCAAAATTAATGGAGATCACTCTCCTGTTGCTTGGCAACATGTAGCTGCAAAAATCATGGCAAAACGAGCGCTTTTTAGCTCGTATTTTGTGTTTTTATGCATGACTGCTTAGGCAGTTCTTGTTCAAAATGGCTGACACTTCTTGTTGAAGGCATCAATAACTTTACACAGCTGTAAAAGTGGCAAATCAAACTTTAGATATACCTGATAGTGATGAAAACGATCTGTATGGTTCAGGAGATCGTGCATTAAAAAAAAAGAATGAGATTTGGCCTGGACTTATGTTTGAAGTTATTGAGATGGGGGGGTACTCAGAATGAAAGTGGTGATGAGGAAAGTATTTTTTGTCAATATTTTACATTCTAAATATATTTTCACATTGAAATATCATGCTAACTAATTTGAGCTTGCCTCCAAGTAATCTACGATATAATATATACTGTCATTGGGTAGACTATCAAGATTATTCATGTAGTAATTTCTGAGTAAGAGGGATATGAACATAGCAAGTGGTACATACGAATTTTATTCCCCGGCATATAGGGTGCACTTGCACTGGGCAGTTAAGAGGTTTTAAAGTGGTATGAAATAGGGAAAATGAAATGAGAATGAATGTGTGGCTGTGGAACCATTTGGTTGAAGCTATTGTCTGCTCTGCGAAGATCCCTTACTGTCTTGGGTCCTGGGTGAGCTCCATGTTCTGTCCTCCGTGCCATGTTGATGTGGGTGATTTCTTGACGGGCATTTGGTACGATATAGCTCAGTGGTCAGAGCACTCGCTATCCCCCAGCCAATGTTAAGCAGTATCGAGCATGGTTACCACTTGGATGGGTGACCGTTTGCGCGCCTTGGCTTCAGTACAGTTCCCCCAGTTCACCCAGCTGTAAATGGGTACCTGTCCTCTTTAGGGTCAGGGAAGGTAAAGCAGCGAGGGAGAAGAGATGGGCGCTGCCCTCAATATGCTGGCCCTAGAGAAGTGAGGTCTCTGACGCCTCGCTCCCCTACGACCTTATAGGTTATGGGACTCCTTTACCTTACCTTTTCTTAAAAACTAAAATGTTGTTATGTTGTAAAATATTGTGTTGAGGTTGCCTTCAGCCATGACAAGCTCTTAACATAACAACCTGCGTCAGCTAGTTGCCAAGGCCTACACTAAAAATGTTGTTATGTTGTAACATGTGTTGAGATTGCCTTCAGCCATGACAAGCTCTTAACATAATAACAGGCACTCTCCTTTGTTAAAGGGGAAAAAAAATCATCTGAAGTCGGAGTGTGACTGCCTATAATTATGGCGAGGTGCTTGAAAACCAGTCATACACACAAACTTCTCATCCGGTGTGTACTTCCTATCTCACAGTGATTCATTCCCAGGTGAGATGAGTGAGTAAGTGAGTCAGAGTGCATGTTCTGGGTGACCCCCCCCCCCCCACCCCCAGGGCGTAAAGCTGGGGAACGCATAACAACTATGACAACAACAACAACAATAACAACAACAACAACAACAACAAAAACAACAAAAACAACATCCTCTCCAAGAATTGAACCCTCAATGTGACAGGTTACGTGCAAAGGGAGGGGTACAATCCGGAATCCGACATCAGGCTGACACTTGGGTACAGCAGCTGGGTGATTTTCATTGTGCCTACCGATCACGTCGTACTGCTAAGCTTCCCTCAAGCCGGCACGGCCAATTTCCGTGTTACGTGCGCGCACATCACCTCCACGCACCTGTTCAAGGAAACCAGAACTTGGGAACAAGGAGCCAAGCCAGGAGGCCGTCACGAACCATGTCCCGCCCCCATGCATTTCATCCCCACAGACATTTCTGTCACATACGTGACTGTCAACACCTCGGCTGTGACGCATTCTGTGAGAGACCGAGCCGGCAAGGAAACCTTCCGCATGTACCATCGTGGAGAGGGGGAGAAGACCCTCTTTTCTCAAGGACAGTGTGTGTGAGACAGTGCTGACCTGGCTGTCGGAGAGCACTGGGGACGGGATACTGTGAGGACTCAGCGGCAGAATGCTTCGTGATTCACTTTAGGTGAGGGAGAGTGCGCAGTGTGGTGGTGATGTGATCGTGATGGCACTCGCATGTGCATGCCGCCGCTGATCTGTACTAGTGTATGATGGTGAATGATCACGATGGTATACTGAAGGTGATCCGTGTGTGGACAATACAAGTCATGACCTCTAGCATTTTTGATATGTTTATACACTGTAAGCTGCACGTGTTCGGGGATCGCTGCTTCGAGGGGGACTCAGTCGGGCAAAAGAGCGCTTAGGTGATCTTCAACTTTTCATCATTGAGGGTTTAGAAGTTGCAGGACAGTTGTGCCGTGGGTTGCTGTTGATCGTGCGTGCACTCGTCAATGCATTGCATGCACCACGTGATCCATCGGTACTTATGTGCTCATGAATGCATGCTGCATGCATACCACATGATGTTACATGATGCATAATGAATGCTAATGAATGCGAACTGCATGCTGCATCGCTTCTCAAGCCTACATACATAGATATATACATACATACCTACATACATACATAGATACATACATATATACATACATACTCACACATACATAGATACATACATACATACATCCACACTCGTGCTCGCAATCACTCCTGCACACGGTATTTGCTTGTGCGCAAGGGATATACGTTATACACACAGACGGAGACATAGACATACTGACAGACAGACGGACATACCTACCCACACAAGTGACACACAGTCTCTCTCTCTCACACACCGCACACACACACACACACACACACACACACACACACACACACACACACGCACACGCACGTGCACGCGCACAGACATTAACACACTCGGGCGCACGCGCTCGCGGATGCACGTGCGTGCACACAAACCTCATACGCACAAATTCAATCTAGAGTTGCTTTATTTTACCATCCTCAAATCCACTGGTCTATTGTCTATAAACAGGGCATTGGCACTGCGTTAATAGATACAGTATCACACTGTCGTTCTTGGCTTTTCATTAAACCCCCCCCCCCTAATCCAAGTCAATCAACTACGATTTTATTCATCTCATCTTTCATTCAGTTTTTATTAAACTACGTTTTCATTTATCTCAGAGTTTTTGTGGCTACACGAACAAACATATGCGTCTTTATGTAGCCCGCTGTTTTTTAAGAAAAGGTAAAAGGTAAAGGTTCTCCTATAACATTGTGCTGTCGTTGTGGAGTGTCAGAGACCTCAGCATTTCTAGGCACCAGCATGTTGAGGGCAGCGCCCATTTCCTATCCCCTACTGCTTGAGCTTCCCTGACCCTCTAGAGGGCAAGTACCCATTTACAGCTGGGTGAGCCTGGGAACTGTACTGAAGCTAAGCTGCGCAAACAGTCACCCATCCATGAGGTAACCATGTTCACCACTGCTTAACGTTAGCTTGGGAAAAAAGAGTGCTCTGACCACTAAGCTATCCTGTCACCCTTTTTAAAAAAAAAGAAAGAAATAGGAACAGTTATGCTCTAATAAATTTCATTCTTTTTGTGGATACGGGAACATTTTGAAATTTGTGCATCTGACAGTTTGAGAGTCTCTTTTAAGCTTATAAGAAAAGAAAATGAATAAAGCCTGACAACAAGCATTTTCACTCTTAGATGGGTGATTTGATATACTTTATACAACAAGCATTTTGACTATACGTTTAACATTATTACATTACTTCTTGGAATCTCATCGATGTGTTCTTTATCCTGTTCTACATGATGTGTGTGTCATGGTCAGTCTACATATGTCATACTTTATGGTATTGTTCAAAGATACAGCTCTTTGTCAGATTCACTGTACTTCTGCAATTGTACCTGCACATGGAATCAGTTTGGAGGGCTGTATCCTAAAACTCAATGGAGTTGCAGTCTTTTTCACATCTTGACAAAACTGTGATGCGCTCTTTTGCCCATTAAAAAAACACTGTTATATCAATCTCATGATTATGATAAAACCAAACATAGTTATTACATATCAAAGTAAGGCTTATTTAAAGCAGTTTTAAGTATTTATAGAGATATTGATTTTGTCCACACATCTCCCATTTTTTGTTTTGCCTTGATGTAAGTCAGAGAATTCTAAAACAAAACCCCCCAAAACAAAACCAAAAAACCCAAACCTTTTGACACACACACTGGCTTACCTCAACAAGGTATAAGTATCCTTCAGCTAATCCACAAGAAAGAATCACACTGATTTCACACACAGTAATATTTCCTGAAGCTCAGCAGTCACTTCCAAGTAAAAATTGCCAATACTGCCTCTTTCAGCATGTATCTCTTCTTTGTCACCAGTTTCCTCATGAAAAACCATCAAAAAAAGTCCCAAAACATGCAAAGTAATCAACAGTTAAAGGGAAGGAACTCATTTGGAAGGAAACTAATTTAGGTAGGAGCAGGAGTAAAATCCCATGGATTGAACATGATTAAGTGTTTTTTTTTTAAAAAGTGTCGTATTGATAGTAACAACTCAGCGTTTTAAGTGTATATTATATCAGGTAAGATACAATCAAGGCTGTTTCTGTCCACGATGTCTGCTAGGTTCCTATACATCATCAGTTAGAATTCTTAACATTTTCTTAATATGCAGGTTTGTTTTTTCAGCTTTAAATGCATAGTTTCTTTTTTTTATCAAACTAATACAAGATCGGGGACAGCATAGCTCAGAGGTCAGAGCACTCCCTTTCCTCCAGCTAAGGTTAAGCAGCATTGAGCGTGGTTACCGCTTGGATGGGTGATCGTCTGCATGTTTTGGCTTCTGTACAGTCCCCAGTTTACCCAATTGTAAATGGGTACCTGCCTCTTTAGGGTCAGGGAAGGTAAAGCAGTGATGGAGAGGAGATGGGCAACGCCCTCAATATGCTGGCTCCTGGAGAAGTTGAGGCCTCTGCTGCCTCACTCTTTTATGACCTCATAGGCTATGGGACACGTTGACCTTTACCTTTACAACAAGATCATTGATCTGCTACCCTGATATTTGTATGATTAGGCAATTTGGCCTTTAACTAAACTGTGCAGGGGTTGAATCAGCTACCTTTGTGGGCATGCCGGGGATTTGGCAATATCTGTTCTAGGAATTCCCTCTTTTCTATCCCTCTCTTTGTTTCTGCCTTGTTTCTGTTCTTCCGTTCACCTCCATCATGTCTAATGTCTGCATTCTTGGTCCATTATCCTATCTTTTTCCCCAGAAAGACTTAAAAATATAGTAATTCTCCGCCATGCCAAAATCAGATGCACTGGGCCTGGCGTGTCGGGTGCTTAACGGCAGCGCAGCACATATTTGCTTGTATGTAAGACATCAATGGATGCTGTCCGAGTGGAAGAAGAAGAAGACGAAGAAGGAGGAGGAGGAGGAGGAAAGAAGAAGAAGAAGAAGAAGAAGAAGAAGACGAGAGAAGAAGAAGAAGAAGAGAAGAAGAAGAAGAAGAAGAAGAAGAAGAAGAAGAAGAAGAAGAAGAAGAAAGAAGAAGAAGAAGAAGAAGAAGAGAGAAGAAGAAGAAGAAGAAGAAGACGACGAAGAAGAAGAAGAAGAAAGAAGAAGAAGAAGAAGAAGAAGAAGAAGTGGCTTGAAAAGCTGTCCTATCAATTTTCTGACCTTATTTACTCTTTCTGATTAGGACACGGCTTTCTCACTTCCAGTCTTAGGTAAAAAAACGAAAAGAATAAAAAGAAGGATAGTAAAAAAAATCCTACACTTGGTAGTCAGTTGGTAGTATTACTGAACACTTAGGAATACCAAAGTTTATGAGTAGTTGATGCTTATCATAGCAGATGATTGTGTCCGTTATACAGCTGAATTTAAAGAGGCTTGATTTCTGTCTAGAAAGCCAGCCAGCCCAGAAAAACGGCCAGTGGTCGGTGGAACTGCACGGGGCCAGAGTGGCCCAGGTTCAAACCCCACTTTGAATGTAACCTGATCCCAGAGTGTGAGGGAGAGGAGGATGAGAGTTCCTGTCGGCACCCCACCTGTCAGCGTCTGGGCTTTCTCCTGAATGGAAGGTAAGGGATGGAGTAAGAGAATGTTGACATGAATTCATGCCGTCAGCGCCTGGGCTTTGTCACAGTTCTTGATTAAACCATTGACGCTGGGGGCAACAGCAAAGTGAGAGGCTGTATGACCAGTGGCTTTCCCACTCATGGAATTCCACTTTACAGCTTAGTCTTTAGTAATCGACTATGACTCTGACTAGGAGGCTTGACTCGCACAGTCCTTATGTGCTGCAGCCCTGGGGGCTGGTTGGCCTTTGGAGAACATCTCCAATGCTGACTGTCCTTATGCCCACTTGGCCGAGAGAGTGGGGATGTGCTGTGGGCAAGGCATCTCCACTATAATCAAATTTCTGCCCAGTTTCCAAAACAGCAGCTGCCTCCTCTGCTGTTTTGGAGGTCATCGTCGGACACGACGGACAAACATACATACATACATGAAACCAAAACTCCATAACACAAAATGCTTAAATGTACGCGAAATTTTACAGCGAAATTGCTCACATTCAGGCAAACTTCTACAGCGAAATCGATTGAATTTAGGCAAATTTCTATAACGAAAGGGGTTACATTTAGGCAAAATTCAATAACGAAATTGATTTAATTTAGGCAAAATTCTTCAGCGAAATTGATTACATTTAGGCAAAATTTTACAGCGAAATTGATTGAATTTAGGCAAATTTCTATAACGAAAGGGGTTACATTAAGGCAAAATTCAATAACGAAATTGATTTAATTTAGGCAAAATTCTACAGCGAAATTGATTACATTTAGGCAAAATTCTACAGCGAAATTGATTACATTTAGGCAAAATTCTACAGCGAAATTGATTGAATTTAGGCAAATTTCTATAACAAAAGGGGTTACATTTAGGCAAAATTCAATAACGAAATTGATTTAATTTAGGCAAAATTCTACAGCGAAATTGATTACATTTAGGCAAAATGTACCATGAAATTGATTACATTTAGGGAAAAATCGACACAAAAAATGCTTACATTTAGGTGATAGCAACATTCTTCAGCAAAAGTCATTTCGTGTAGATAAAACTGTACAACGAAAATACTTTTATTTAGGCAAAATTCTTATTTTAACGTTAATCATCATTTATTTGTCTATTCAATTATTCTTTCATTTTGAGGATAATGGAATAAAATCTCATGTGCTTTTTTTCTTTACATCCAATCCCCGTGTGTTTGCAGTTTTGTAAATTTTGTCATCCGCTCCCACTGGCACACAATGGCCTACTCTTCCAAAAAGCGGAACAGGTTCAAGGGGAATTACCCCTTCCCCCCCGCCCCACCCCCCCACCCCCGCCCCACCTCTCTTCCTTAAGTTAACACGAGTACTGTACTCCACTCCCTTGAAAGTCCTTAGCCCTTCGGATGAAACTATAATCCGAGGTCTTGTGCGGGTACGCACGCAGAACATTTGGAGCTCACGTTAAAACCAGTTCCGCCTTGTGTGAAAGAATAGACCCTTGCGTATCGGCATGCACAAGCGTGTCGTGTTTAGACATCGTCCCGGAAACCGAACTACGGCTACCTTAAAGGTGGGTCAAAGCGACAGTGTACGCCGCACCAACCCCACCACCATTGGGGAACCTCGCAGTTCTGTCAGCGGGAAGGACAGAACAAATCAGCTGTGCAGCATCTGCCGCTTGAACACTGTCAATAGTATTTCAAGAAATGTGCCTTCAAGCCACATCCCTGTTTGTTCCTGGAGGGTTTTTTATATAAAAAAAAGCCATATCCATGTTTGTTCCTGCAGGTTTTTAAAAAAAAAAGAAGAAGCCATATCCATGTTTTGTTCCTGCAGTTGTTTTTTTTAAAAGCCATATCCGTGTTTGGTCCTGCAGATGTTAAAGCCATATCCGTGTTTGCTCCTGCAGGATTTTTTAAAGCCTTATCCATGTTTGGTCCTGAAGGTTTTTAAAAAAAAAAGCCATATCCATGTTTGTTCCTGCAGTTAAAAAAGAAGCTATATATGTGTTTGTTCCTGCAGGTTTTTTTTTTAAAGCCGTATCCATGTTTGGTCCTGTAGATTTTTTGTAAGCCATATCCGTGTCTGGTCCTGCAGATGTTAAAGCCATATCCATGTTTGGTCCTGGAGGTTTTAAAAAAAAAGCTATATCTATGTCTGATCCTGCAGGTGTTTAAGCCATTTCCGTGTTTGGTCCTGCAGGTGTTTAAGCTATATCCGTGTTTGACCCTGCAGGTGTTTAAGCCATATCCGTATTTGAACCTGTATGTTTTTTTAAAAGCCATATCCATGTTTGTTCCTGCAATTTAAAAAAAATAAGCCATATCCATGTTTGTTCCTGCAGGTTTTTTAAAAACCATATCCATGTTTGTTCCTGCATTTAAAAAGAAAGCCATATCCATGTTTGATTCTAAGGTGTTTAAACCATATCCATGTTTGATCCTGCAGGTGTCTAAGCCATATCCATGTTTGATCCTGCAGGTGTCTAAGCCATATCCATGTTTGGTAATGCAAGTATTTAAGCCATGTCCATATTTGGACCAACAGGTGTTTAAGCCATATCCATGTTTGGTAATACAGGTGTTTAAGCCATATCCGTGTTTGGTCCTGCAGGTGTTTAAGCCATATCCGTGTTTGGTCCTGCAGGTTTTTTTAAAAGCCATATCCATGTTTGGTCCTGCAGGATTTTTTTAAAGCTATATCCATTATTGGTCCTTCAGATGTTTGAGCCATATCCATGTTTGTTCCTGCAGGTGTTTGAGCCATATCCATGTTTGTTCATGCAGGTGTTTAAGCCATATCCGTGTTTGGTCCTGCAGGTGTTTAAGCCATATTCATGTTTGTTCCTGCAGTTTTTAAAAAAGCCATATCCATGTTTGATCCTGCAAGTGTTTAAGCCATGTCCATGTTTGTTCCTGCAGTTTTTTTAAAAAGCCATATCCGTGTTTAATCCTGCAGGTGTTTAAGCCATATTCATGTTTGTTCCTAAAGGTTTTTTAAAGCCATATCCGTGTTTGGTCCTGCAGGTGTTTAAGCCATATTCATGTTTGTTCCTAAAGGTTTTTTAAAGCCATATCCGTGTTTGGTCCTGCAGGTGTTTAAGCCATATTCATGTTTGTTCCTAAAGGTTTTTTAAAGCCATATCCGTGTTTGGTCCTGCAGGTGTTTAAGCCATATCCATGTTTGATCATGCAGGTGTTTAAGCCATATCAATGTTTGATCCTAAAGGTGCTTAAGCCCTATTCATGTTTGGTACTGCAGGTGTTTAAACCATATCCGTGTTTGATCCTGCAGGTGTTTAAGTCATATCCATGTTTCTTCCTGCAGGTGTTTAAGGCATATCCGTGTTTGTTCCTGCAGGTGTTTGAGCCATATCCGTGTTTGATCCTGCAGGTGTTTAAGCTATATCCATGTTTGATGGTGCAGGTGTTTAAGCCACATCTGTGTTTGTTCCTGCAGGTGTTTAAGCCATATCCATGTTTGGTCCTGCAGGTGTTAAAGCCATATCCGTGTTTGTTCCTGCAGGTGTTTAAGCCATATCCGTGTTTGGTCCTGCAGGTGTTTAAGCCATATCCATCTTTGGTCCTGCGGGTGTTAAAGCCATATCCGTGTTTGGTCCTGTAGGTGTTTAAGCCATATCCGTGTTTGGTACTGCAGGTGTTTAAGCCATATCCATGTTTGATCCTGCAGGTGTTTAAGCCATATCAATGTTTGATCCTGAAGGTGCTTAAGCCCTATCCATCTTTGGTACTGCAGGTGTTTAAGCCATATCCGTGTTTGATCCTGAAGGTGCTTAAGCCCTATCCATGTTTGGTACTGCAGGTGTTTAAGCCATATCCGTGTTTGATCCTGCAGGTGTTTAAGCCATATCCATGTTTGATGGTGCAGGTGTTTAAGCCATATCTGTGTTTGTTCCTGCAGGTGTTTAAGCCATATCCATGTTTGTTCCTGCAGGTGTTTAAGCTATATCCATGTTTGGTCCTGCAGGTGTTTAAGTAATATCCATGTTTGGTCCTGCAGGTGTTTAAGCTATATCCGTGTTTGTTCCTGCAGGTATTTAAGCCATATCCATGTTTGATCCTACAGGAGCATAAGCAATATCCATGTTTGGATACTTCAGGTGTTTAAGCCATATCCATGTTTGATCCTGAAGGTGTTTAAGCCATATCCGTGTTTGTTCCTGCAGAATTTTAAGCCATATCCGTGTTTGGATACAGCAGGTGTTTACGCCATATCCGTGTTTAATCCTGAATGTGTTTAAGCCATATCCATGTTTCTCATGCAGGTGTTTAAGCCATATCCATGTTTGATCCTGAATGTGTTTAAGCCATATCCGTGTTTGTTCCTGCAGGTGTTTAAGCCATATCCGTGTTTGGATACTGCAGGTGTTTAAGCCATATCCGTGTTTGATCCTGCAGGTGTTTAAGCTATATCCATGTTTGATGGTGCAGGTGTTTAAGCCATATCCGTATTTGGATACTGCAGGTGTTTAAGCCATATCCGTGTTTGGATACTGCAGGTGTTTAAGCCATATCCATGTTTGGTCCTGAAGGTGTTTAAGCCATATCCATATTTGGATACTGCAGGTGTCTAAGCCATATCCGTGTTTGGATACTGCAGGTGTTTAAGCCATATCCGTGTTTGGATACTGCAGGTGTTTAAGCCATATCCATGTTTGGCCCTAAAGGTGTTTAAGCCATATCCGTGTTTGGTCCTGCAGGTGTCTAAGCTATATCCATGTTTGATCCTGCAGGTGTTTAAGCCATATCCGTGTTTGTTCCTGCAGGTGTATAAGCCATATCCATGTTTGGTCCTGCGGGTGCTTAAGCCATATCCATATTTGGTGCTGCAGGTGTTTAAGCCATATCCATGTTTGGTTCTGCAGATATTTAAGCCATATCCATCTTTGGTTCTGCAGGTGTTTAAGCCATATCCATCTTTGATCCTGCAGGTGGTTAAGCCATATCCGTGTTTGGATACTGCAGGTGTTTAAGCCATATCCGTATTTGGATACTGCAGGTGTTAAAGCCATATCCGTCTTTGATCCTGCAGGTGTTTAAGCCATATCCGTGTTTGGATACTGCAGGTGTTTAAGCCATATCCATCTTTGGTCCTGCAGGTGTTTAAGCCATATCCATGTTTAATCCTGAAGGTGTTGAAGCCATATCCATGTTTTGTCCTGCAGGTGCTATGTCCTGAGGAAACCAGCAGGTCTGCTGAATTACCGGGAGGCCAGGGGTCAGTGTCAGGCCCTGGGGGCTCAACTGGTCAGCCTGAACTCCCATCAGGAGATGAACAGCCTGCTGGACGTGGTCTGGAGCAGGGGCCGGACATTCCCTGTGTATGTGGGGGTCAGGTCTGCACACCCTGACCTGCCGTCCTTGTAAGTAAAGCTGATTGTTTCACGCGTTCATACTGCTTCGGGATTACAGTGTAACCGGCCTAGAGTTGGAAACCTTTTTTTTTATCCCCGAAGTCGGAATGCAGCTACCTTCGTGGTGAGCCAAAAAGGCGATCGCGTACCTCCCTCCCCCCCAAAATCTTACCGTTGGTGGTGAACCTAGGAGCTCTAGTGGAGAAGCAGAAAAAAATCCTTTATTTTTCGAAGTCAGCTATATGCGATTTATTTGTGTGTGTAATCATACCATCTATCTAGAAACC
>CM054155.1:16685637-16720637 GCA_028751875.1 Rapana venosa | reverse complement strand
TTTTCTTATGAATCACACAGAAATCTCGCAATTTGACCCTTTACCCCCAAAGAACCCACCAACTACTGACATAAAGACTACAGGCTAGACCATCGGGTACTCAGTCTAAGGACAGCTGGCACATACAACGACGTTTCTTCTCCCAATACAAGAAGTCAACATTCCAAGCACACGACTTCAGGTGCTGGATTCCTAGACTTTGGCCGAAGCCCAACACTGTACAATCATTAGGGGGGGGGGTGGGATCATGGCCGTGTGTGCGCTGTGTTGTGTGTGTGTGTATTCGTGCACGCGCGCGCGACGCGCGTGGCTGTGCGTGTGTGTGTGTGTGTTCGTGCACGCGCGCTCGCGCGTGTGTGTGTGTTTGCTTTCGGTTTTACGTCTGTTCACTCATAGTGTGCATGTGCGTGCGTGCGTGCGTTTGTATGTGTGTGTGTGTGTGAAATTAATTCAAGTCAATTTTTTTTACAGATAGCACAGCACATTGAATAAGTAATGCATTTGCTTTTTTTTTTTTTTTTTTAAATAAAGCCATCTATTTAAGAATAAAAATTTCTTAATGATAACATTCTTCTTCTTTTTCTTCTTCTTCTTCTTCTTCTTCTTCTTCTTCTTCTTCTTCTTCTTCATCGAACGCTCAGACAGCAACTCCTGAGGCCCTGACAAATGCTGCTGTGCTCTGAAGGCCCTCCAGGGGTCCGAAGAGTTTGTTCTTCATGGGCAGGTCAGCAGGCCAGATATTGGCCCTCAGGCTTTTGGTGTGTTGGACCCTTAACAATACAATGTACCAATCAGAAAAAAGAAAAAACCCAATACACTGCAACACACACACACACACACACGTACTCACGCGCGCGCGTAGGCACTTATGTAAAGATTTTTTTTTTAAGAAATAAAAAAAACGTCAAACAAATTTCATCAGCTACACTATGTGTGTGTGCGTGTGCCTGCGTGCGCGCGTGTGCATGCGCGCATGCTCGCGTGCGTGTGTGTGCGTACGCGCGTGCATGCGTCTGTGTATGTACGTGTATGTGTGCCTGTGCACGTGCGCACACGCGCTTGCTTGCGCGCTTGTTTGTGTGTGTATGTGTGTATGTGTTTGTTTTGTTCGTTTGTTTTCAGTGCTTTGATCAGGATGGCTGGTGTGACGGCCGAGAGGACTGTGTGAGGGGGGAAGACGAGTCCATGTGTGAAGAGACGGTCAGCTCCTGCCACAAGGATCCGGGGACCTGCAAAGCTGTCTACAGGCCTGCCCCCCCGGCTGCCCTGCTGCCCGATGGCTATGGCAAGTACCACTTCATCACTCCTTCCAGCATCCACGGCCGCCCTAGAAAGGTCCTCGTTTCTGTTTTGTAGTGTGTGTGTGTGTGTGTGTGTGTGTGTGTGTGTGTGTGTATTTGTGTGGGTATGTGTGTGTGTGTGGGTATGTGTGTTGTGTAGTGTTGTGTGGGTAGTGGGTGTTGTGGGTGTATGTGTTGTGTGTTGTGTGTGGGTATGTGGGTATATGTGTTGTGTTGAGTGTTGTGTGTGTTGAGTGTTGTGTGGGTGTGTTGTGTGGGTGTTGTGGGTATGTGTAGTGTTGAGTGTTGTGTGTGTTGAGTGTTGTGTGGGTGTGGTGTGTGGGTGTTGTGGGTATGTGTAGTGTTGTGTGTGTATATGTTTATGTGTTGTGTGTCTGTGTATGTTGTATGTGTTTTCAATTTAATTTTTATTTATTCTTTTATATCGAGGATAATGGAATAAGCACTTATGTACTTTTTTTTTTACATCTAGTCCCCGTGTGTCTGTGCTTTGGTAAATTCTGTCATCTGTTCCCACTGGCTCTTGTGGCGACGCGCTCTCCCGCTCTCCCCGGGGAGAGCAGCCCGAATTTCACGGAGAGAAATCTGCCGTGACTTAAAAGTGGTATGAAATGAAATCTGAGCGCTTTGATTTGTTGCTTTACAAGATTCAGCGCTATATAAATTCCATACATTATTATTATTATTAAAAGCGGAACAGGATTTCACGTGTGCACAAGATGTTCTGCGTGCGTTCGCACACAGGGCCTCGGTTTATAGTCTCATCCGAAGGACTTTTAGGGAGAGTGGAGTCTGCGCTGAGGTTAACTCCAGAGGAAAATATCCCCTTGAACGGAAATCGAACCCGGGTCGTCAGATTGCAAGCGCAATGTTTTGACCACTAGGCTACCCCGTCCCCTATGTGTGTAGTGTTGTGTGTGTGTATGTTGTGTGTGTAGTGTGTTGTGTGTTGTGTGTTGTGTGTGTGTGTTGCTGCTGCTGTTGTTGTTGTTGTTGTTGTTGTTGTTCTTCTTCTTGTTCTTGTTGCTGTTGCTTCGATTTTACGTCTGCTCACTGAAAGTGATATTAGATGTGTGTGTGTATGTGTGTGTGTGTGTGTGTGTGTGTGTGTGTGTGTGTGTGTATGGTCGTGTATGTGCGTGTGTATGTTTGTATATGTGTGTGTATGTGTGTGCATGTGTGTGTTTATGTGTATATGTGTGTATGTATGTGTATATATGTGTATGTGTGTGTATGTGTGCGTATGTGTATGTATGTGTGTGTATGTGTGTGTATGCATGTGTATGTATGTGTTTATGTGTGCATGTGTGTGTATGTGTGCATGTGTGTGTATGTGTGTGCGTTTGTGTGTATGTGTGTATGTGTGTGTATGTGTATGTGTGTATGTCTGATAGGGAAACAAATACAGCTGCAAAAAAAAAAAAAAAAAAAAAAAAAAGGGTGAAAGGGTGGCGCAGCGCTAAGTAGCGACGCGTTCTCCCGCTCTCCCCGGGGAGAGCAGCCCGAATTTCACGGAGAGAAATCTGCCGTGACTTAAAGTGGTATGCAATAAAATCTGAGCGCTTTGATTTGTTGCTTTACAAGATTCAGCGCTATATAAATTCCATACATTATTATTATTATTATTATGTGTGTGTATGTGCGTGTATGTGTATGTATATGTGTATGTGTGTATATGTGTGTATGTGTGTGTGTATATGTGTGTGTAGTGTATGTATGTGTTTATGTGTGTGTATGTGTGTGAGCTGTTGTAAGGCCTCCAGCTATGGTCGTCATTTCTTCTCTATTTCTGATCCATTGATCTGGAATGACCTCTCTCTGTCACTTCGCCTAAAGCCTACTTCATGACACTTAAAAATCCAGCCCCAAGACATATCTATTCCAAACCTAAGATTCCCTCTCCTGTTTCATTTCATATCTGTCCCTGCCGAAATCCCCAATCACTCGGCCAAAGTGTATAATCTGTATGTGTGTGTGTGCGCGCGTGGGTGCGTGTGCGTGCGTGCGTGTGTATGTGTGTGTGTGTGGTGTACATTTAATTTTGTTAAAACTATTAACTTTATTGGTTGCATGTGTAAGAATAGGTTGAATGAAAATGCTTTGATTTATTTTGCAAGATAAATCGCTATATACATTCCATTTATTATCATCATCATCATCACTTTTTTATGATGATAACGATGATGATGATGATGATGATGATGATGCCCTCATTTCAAACAGTATGATACAGGTTGACGAGCTGATCTACTTTATCATATTGAAATAACGCGTTTCCTATTGCTTGTTGTTGTTGTTGTTGTTGTTGTTGTTGTTGTTGTTGTTGTTGTTGTTTTCTTCTTCTTCTTCTCTTCTTCTTCTTCTTCTTTTCTTCTTCTTCTTCTTCTTCTTCTTCTCTTCTTCTTCTTCTTCTTCTTCGTGAAATGCTCAGTCAGCAACTGCTGTTGTCTGTCATATGAGCGAAAATGCGTTGCGCTGCCATTAAGCACCTGACAAGTCAGGACCAGCGCATTCAACTTCGGCGTGGGAGACAACTGCTATCTTTGACGTCTTTCTGGATTAATAAAAATGCAAGAGAATGGGCCGAGAAGGCAGAAACTATACAAGAAGAAGATAAAAGGAAGGAACAGACAAGGCATGAACAAAGAGAGGGATAGACAAGAGGGAATTCCCAGCTCAAAATTTTCTGAAGGTGGAGATGCTGTTTATACTGACAGTCTCCGAATATCCCCCACAGGGATTGCTTCTTCTACAATTAGAAAAAACGGGACAATCTTTACATTCTGTTCGTTTCTCATTCCAAACAGAATACGAATCGATACCAACTGTAAGAGAGAAGATGGATTTTTCATTGAAGCTATTAAAAAACACACAACTAGTTTCACTTTTCTGCTGCTCGTGTTTATTATTCAAGTAAGATGCTTCGCAAGCCTTTTCAGTTCATTAATTTTGTTCCTTATGAAAACAGTCTCTTCGATCTGTTCATGAGCAGCATTCTAAGTTGACACTAATAACGGCAAAACAAGTAGTGGACATTTTGAGATAGTGTTACTCTGATGTAGCGTCAGATGATTTTTTTTCGTTTCTTGGTTGTTGTTGTTTTTTGCTGCCTCATCTTTTGTGACGTCCCCCCTACCTCCTGTTCCCATGCCGCTCTTTTCAATCTCCCCGCCACTGCCATACCCAGATTCGCTATGTCTCATCCTCAGGGTCGGAAGTCCACAGGAAACTCATTAATATCAGGCCGCTATAGGGCCACCAGCCAGAGGGGCCCTGCACTGCTGTTGAGTGCGTCAGATGGATTATAGTGTATACGTATTTTTTCCCGCACTGAAGGTTGACATTGTCCAGTCAAAATAGAAAAACTCAGGAAGAAAGCTTCAGGATCTATGCAGCATGTTTATAAAGGTAAAGGTGTCCCATAACCTATGTGGTCGTCGGGAAGTGAGGCGTCAGAGACCTCACTTCTCTAGGGGCCAGCTTATCGAGGGCGGTGCCCATCTCCTTTCCCTCGCTGCTTTACCTTCCCTGACCCTAAAGAGGCAGGTACCCATTAACAGCTGGGTGAACTGGGGGACTATGCTGAAGTCAAGGCGCGCAAACAACCACCCATCCAACTGGTAACCACGCTCGACAGCTGCTTAACCATGGCTAGGGGAAAGTTGAGTGCTCCGACCACTGAGCTATCCCGTCCCCATGTTCATAAAAAAAGAGTAAAAAGACTGAACATCTTCGACAAAATCTAATAAAACCAAAAAGTGATAGGACTGAAGAAAGTAAGAAAAGATCTAAATAAAACCAAAAGTAAAAGGCTGAAGAAAGTAAGAAAAAAATCTAAATAAAACCAAAAGTAAAGGCTGAAGAAAGAAAGAAAAAAATCTAAATAAAACCAAAAGTAAAGGACTTGGAGAAAATATCTCATAAAAACCAAAAGCATTAAATGTAACAAGAAAATACGGACTGATGAGTACGCCAATACCGAGTGTTGTTTCAGTGTCAGACTAGATAATGACAGCTTCCATTTTCCTCTGGTTTATAAACATAAACGGAAAGAAGAAAAGAAATCTCGGTTGTGTCTGATTAGCCTAGTGAAAACCGTTGCGCATGCTAGCAATTCAAACTGCTGTCCAATTATACATGAACCGAAGCACATAGATTGTCATACATTTGCAACTCGTTGTCTGGACAGGCAACAATATGAATGATGCATCAAGCCGCTGCTTGAATTGATAGAAGCGTGATTTCTTTTTGAAGGTGGGATGTTCGGGCTCGTACTTTGGTGACCCCCCCCATTCTGTCTTCTCCCCTGCTTCAGCTGGCAACAGGTTAATCATCACATGTCCGCACAGTCACTTCCAGTGTCCAGACAACGGCTTCTGCCTGCCTGTCTTTCTGCGGTGTAACGGCGTCAACGACTGTCCAGGCACAGAGGACGAGGAGGGGTGTGCGGAGTTTCTCTGTCCAGGCTACTACCGCTGTCGCGGTTCCAAGGCGTGCGTCCATCCCTCCCACCTGTGTGATGACCAGCTGCAGTGTCCAGGCAAGGACGACGAACTGCTGTGCGGGATGAGCTGTCCCCGGCAGTGCCTGTGTCAGGGGCTGGCCTGGACCTGCAGGCAATCCTTGGACGCCTTCTCCTTCCCGGACCTGCGCTTCCTCAACGCCAGTCACAGCGGCATGAGGCCTGCACAGCTGCAGGGCAGCGGGATGCTGGTGTACCTCAGTCTGTCTGCCTGCAGGCTGAACCACACAGGACCACTGCACTTCCCTAACCTGGTCATCCTGGACCTCAGCAGAAACGTGTTAAGGCAGATCACTGTAGAGCACTTACAGTCCCTGCAGTCTCTGGCCTCTCTCCGCCTGTCCGGTAACCCACTACAGGCGCTGTTTTGGTCTGAACTGGCGTCCACGTCCGTCTTCCTTCCTTCGTTAACACACTTAGATCTTTCAGATGTTGTGATTAGAGAGTTCAACACTTCTGTGTTGACGCCATTGTCCAGACTGGAAACTCTCAACTTGTCTTTTAGCGAAATACAACAAGTGACTAGCCCCGGTTTGGGTTTCCTCAATACTCTTCGGGTCATAGACTTACGAGGATGCTCGTTGCTTTGGTTTCCCAGAGACCTTCTCCGAGATCTGAACAGGCTTCAAACACTGTACACTGACAATTACAAGATTTGCTGTTCTAGGATTCTGCCCACAGGCTTCAATGCTAAGAACTGCCACGGACCTACAGACGTGATATCTTCCTGTGACTCTCTCTTAGGCTCTTTGCTGTATAAAGCGACTTTTGCAGTGTTTGCCGTGTGCATTCTGCTCTCCAGTATAATATGCGTGTCTTGGTGTTGGTCTGTTATGAAGTGTCGAACGAAGTCCAGTTACGTTGTTTTCCTTACTCACTTAACGTCCTGTGACGCGGTCATGGGGTGTTACTTACTGTTGGTAGTATTCACAGACGTTGCCTATGGCGACTCTTACCTGTGGGAAGACGTGTCTTGGAGACGCAGTGGCACCTGTCAGGTGTGTGGGTTTCTCTTTGCCGTATCCGTACACGTTTCCTTATTCCTAACCTGCACACTAACGCTAGATCGCTGCCTTACCTTGAATTGCCATCAAAGATCATTCACTTTCAGTCCTCAAACCGCTCATGCTGCGTGTGGACTGATATGGACAGCAGGGCTACTGCTAGCGGCAGTTCCTTTTATGTCCGGCAGATCTGGACAGTTATACAGCAGAACAGGTATTTGTCAGCCTCTGCCCGTGCTGACGACAGACTCCCCAACAGATGCTGATGTCTTGGCGTATGTGTGTAGCATCATACTGCCTCTGAACATCATCACCTTCATCGGTCAGGCCTGGAATTTATCTGTCGTTCGACAGCGGAGCAGTCTGCTGTGGCAGTTGAAAACAGGGCAAACAATGTCTTCCGACCTCATCCTTGCAAGACGAGTGTCAGCAATGATCCTGTTTGACGTTGTCTGTGGATTGGTGTTCTGTGTCTGCATCCTGCTGATCATGGCTGGTCTGCCTCTGCCCAGGGGCCTGTGGGTGGCTGCAGCTGCTCTGCTCCTGCCCGGGAAGTCCGTCATCCATCCGCTTCTCTACCTGTTCGGTTACGTCAGAGAAAAGCAGATGCAGAACCAGAGAGAACGATTGTTGAAACGACTTGGAAAGAGGAAAGAGATGGGTAACAAGGCTTGACAACAGTCTGCTGTTACATGCTTTTCCTATGAATGGCGTGGCAGCATGATGTTTTCTTGTATCCAGGCACATCAGTATGTTGTGTCAGCTATGTACGCAAAAGAATTGAAATATGAAAGATATAATTATGATGTTTAGTAAAAGCATTTCGATTTGATTATATTTCTTCATCATGACCTGAGCTAGAGTAACGAATATATATGTTATGGTCATCATAATAATAGAAAACGTGGAAATAAGACGAAATGTTTCAAGACATTACGCTGTCAAGTTTATGATTTGTACACTTTTGTTCGAAAGAATTGATATTCATTTCTGCCTTCTAAGATGGTAATTTTCAAACAGGGGACGGAATAGCTTGGCTGGTCAGAGCGTTGCGCATTTACGCTCGTGATCTGCTGACCCGGGTTCGAATCCCTTTCAAAGGGATGATTTCTCCTGGAGTTAACATCAGTGCCGACTCGGCTCCCCCCAAAAGTCCTTCGGATGAGACTATAAACCGAGGTCACTTGTGCGAACATCTTGGGCTCACGTTAAAACCTGTTCCGCATTTCGAAAGAGTAGACCATTTTGTATCGGTTGGAACAGATGACAAGATTTTACAAAACTGCACACACAAACACACACGCGGGGACCGAATGTAAAAAAAGCACATGAGTGCTTATTCCATTATCCTCGAAATAAAATTAAAAAAACCACCCAACAGGCTGCTTAGTTACGATAGGGGCTCATTGCGAATGACATCCTGAATGAATGTTGCATGCATGTTTTGATGCAATCGTAAGGCTCTCTTTCACTTTCAACAGCTATTCAACATTTCCAACAACAGCAGCATAATAATCTACACTTTGGCAAAGCATCATCATCTTAATCTTTCCCTTTGAATTTCTTTCTTTTCGCAGGCGCTTGGATTGTGATAAAAAAAAGAAAGAAGAAAACCTTGGCATCTTCATCGTTGTTGCAGACCTCATGGCATGGCCCCCATTTGGCGAGGAGTTTGTTTTTCTCATTCTCGGTGTCTGTTCCTTCAATAAGCACGCATTTATCACTCCGCTGCCTTTGCTTGTTTTGTGGGGTTTTTTCTTTGTCGGTTTGTGCTTTACTCTGCATGATTCTTTGGACATTCGTTTGTACTGCTCGCTTTTCAAATCCATTCAAGATTTTCATTGTCCTCTAGTTATAGGAAATTTGTTACTACTTTTTCACCCGACCGGACGGGATAGCTCTGTGGTCAGAGCACTCGCTTTCCTCAAGCCATAGTTAAGCAGCGTCGAACATGGTTACCATATGGATGGGTGACCGTGTGTGTGCTTTGGCTTCAGTACAGTTCCCCGGTTCACCCACCTGTCAAAGCCCTGTCTAAGGTCAGGGAAGGAAAAATAAAGCAGCGAAGGAGAAGTGATGGGCGCCGCCCTCAATATGCCGTCAGCGCCTGGGGTTTCTCACAGTTCTTGATTAAACCATTGACGCTGGGGGCAACAGCAAAGTGAGAGGCTCTATGACCAGTGGCTTTTCCACTCATGGAATTCCACTTTACAGCTTAGTCTTTAGTGATCGACTATGACTCTCTGACTAGGAGGCTTGACTTGCACAGTCCTGATGTGCTGCAGCCCAGGAGGCTAGCTGGACTTTGGAGAACATTTCCAACGCTGACTGTCCTTATGCCCACTTGGCCGAGAGAGTGGGGTTGTACTGTGGGCAAGGCATCTCCACTATAATCAAATTTCTGCCCAATTTTCGAAACAGCAGCTGCCTCCTCTGCTGTTTTGGAGGTCATCGTCGAACACGACGGACTAACATAAGGCCCCTAGAGAAGCTGAGGTCTCTGACACCTCGCTTCCCTACAACCGCATAGGTTTGGGAACACCTGTAGCCGTACCTTTTTTCTTTAACTTACGGGACATTTCCCTTCACGTTTTCATGACAAGGGGAAAAAAACACCCATCAACTTTTGCGTCAAGTGGTACACCATATCTGACAAACCCAGCGCTGTCTAGCAATCAAAGTGACATGACGGGTGGGTCAGGCATTGACAGTGGTTGTGGGGATCGATACAGTACAGCCATCAAAGCAATCCGCCCTCCAGGACAATGCGGGCTTCCTGTCGCAAGCGAGCCAATATCGCAGAGTTTGAGCGATGGGGACAGCGCCGGTGTGATGCGTTGTATTGTAGTATATTGTTTTGTAGTGTAGTGTAGTGTAGTGTAGGGTGCTGTGTTGTATTGTAGTGTAGTGTAGTGTATTGTAGTGTAGGGTGCTGTGTTGTATTGTAGTGTAGTGTAGTGTAGTGTAGTGTAGTGTAGGTAGTGTAGTGTAGGGTGCTGTGTTGTTTTGTAGTGTATTGTAGTGTAGTGTAGGGTGCTGCGTTGTATTGTAGTGTATTGTTTTGTAGTGTAGTGTATTGTAGTGTAGGGTGCTGTGTTGTATTGTATTGTATTGTATTGTATTGTAGTGTAGTGTAGTGTAGTGTAGGGTGCTGTGTTGTATTGTAGTGCATTGTTTTGTAGTGTAGTGTATTGTTTTGTAGTGTAGTGTAGTGTAGTGTAGGGTGCTGTGTTGTATTGTAGTGTAGTGTAGTATAGTGTAGTGTAGGGTGCTGTGTTGTATTGTAGTGTATTGTAGTGTAGTGTGCTGTGTTGTATTGTATTGTAGTGTAGTGTAGTGTAGGGTGCTGTGTTGTATGTAGTGTATTGTAGTGTAGTGTGCTGTGTTGTATTGTGTTGTTTTGTGTGGTGTTGTGTTGTCGTCAAACTGGATGGGTGGTAGGTTTGCAGTTGTTGTTTTAGTGTCAAAGCAATCTGAAAGTAGAACAAGTAGAACAGTTGTATAGGGAATAAAGAATTCGTGTGCATGTGTTCTTGTTTCTCTTGTGTGTATCTGGCATCCTCTGTCTGTCTGTCTGTCCGTTTGTCCATCTGTCTCTCCATCAGTAAATCTAAGTTTATGATAGTAACAACAAGGCAGAAAAGACAAAATATCAAATCAATGTCAAGAAGTCTAAAAGTTTATGATAAGGTATTGGAAGAGGTAGATTCTCACAAGTTACTTGGCTTAATTGTAGACAACAATCTTTCCTGGTCAAATCACATTTCAAAACTATCAAAGAAGCTATCTCAAAAGATATTTCAGCTAAACAGAATAAAAAATTTACTTGATGAACATAGTCGGAAGTTATTTTTCTACGCTTACATACAGCCAGATATTGATTATGCGTCAACTTGTTGGGACTCAGCAAGTAAAAACTGCTTAAAAAGACTTGAGAGCTTATACAAACGTTCTCTGAAAGTGATACTCCTCAAACCTTCCTTGCAAACTGAAGATTACAAGAAATTAAATATTTTTCCGTTTAACCTCAAATGCCATTTTAATAAAGGTATTTTCATGTACAAAATTATGAATAATCTAGCACCACCCTACCTGAATGAAAATCTTTTGGTCAAGACTTCTCGAGGTAAACGTGTTCTATTTCTTCCCCGCCCAAGAATTGACCTTTTCATGTCATCTTTGGTATACTCAGGTGGTAAAATATGGAATGCAATCCCTGATAATCTCAAGCAAAAAAGTAGTCTGTCATCATTTAAGAAAAGTTACCACAGACATCTATTCAAAACGTTTTGATTGAAATGATTATTATTTTGTTTGTTTGTTTGTTTTGTTTTTGCCTATGGAATTTGATTGGTTATATTCCATATTATGCAAGCCATGTTGAATGTCTTTCAATTTCCACTCCTCCTTGTCTGTCTGTCTGTCTGTCTGTCTGTCTGTCTGTCTGTCTGTCTCTCTCTCTCTCTCTCTCTCTCTCTCTCTCTCTCTCTCTCTCTCCCTCTTTCTTCTGTTCGACTGCTCTCTCCGATTTAATTTTATTTTATATGCATATTTGTTGTGTCTGCATATCTAGGTGTATGTGTATATGTCAACATATGTGTGTAAATTGTATGAAAATTGCATGATTAGAGATGGTATGGGGAGATGAAGGGATTTGCGGGAAATATTTTAAAAATGGATTCAGGGGCTAAATTAAATTTCAGGTTTTTTTTTTAAAGCCCTTTGTTTGTTTGTTTTTTTTTTTTGTCTGTTTGAATCTTTTTTACTTAAAAATTTTTTTTTTAATCCAATTTTTTTCATTTGGGGATGTTTGGGCTTTTTCCTTTGGTTTTTCCCTTTGGGGGGAAAAGGGAATGGGGGGTGGGGCTGAGGGCAGGGTGAAAAGGGAAAGCTGTAAGCTTTCCTTTTTCCCCTCAAAAAAAATTTTTCGAAATTCGTTTTTCGTATTGTATTCAGAAAATTTAGTCATGTTTTTAAAGAATCAAAAAAACTTTACAAGGGGAAATCGAGACGTTGTGCCTTAACCCACAGAAAGTATTGAGGACCAGGGGGTTTAGGGGAAAGTGGTTGAAAAAATCTTCAGTAGGGGCCTCCCACAGTGGTCTGCAAAGCTGACAAAAATTTTTTGGTATGCCTTGGTTAAAAAGGAAAACCCATGTCACTGACCTCTTCCTCTCTTTTGGGGCAATTTATAAAAGAGAAAAATTTATGTATGACAAAAATTTTTGGCCTCCCGCCTGCCTCCCGCCTGCCTGTTTTTCCCGTTTGTCTGTCTTTTTCCTTCTGTCTGACTGTCTCTCTTTCCCCCCCCCCCCCCTTTCTCTCTCTGTCCTTCGGGGGGGGGGGGTCTCTGTCTTCGGGTCCTATCTCTTTCCAGCAGGTGGAAAAAAAAAAAACACGAACGTTTTAGGTTAAATTTCCCACCCCAAACACCCAAAACCACACACCCCACTCTCTCCCCTCTCTCTCCCCCTTCTCTCCTCTCTCTCTCTCTCTTTTTAAATAACCCCTTTAAGGGGGGGGGACGGATGTAAAAAAGCACAGGGGTTTTAAATTCATTATTCAAAAATAAAAAAAAAAAAATTCTTTTTCTCTCTCTTTTGTCTCTCTCTCTGTCTCTGTCTCCCTTTTTTCCTTCTTTTCTTTCTTTTTTTTTTTTTTTTTTTTCTTTCTTACTTTTTTTTCTTATTTTCTTTACTTTTTACTTTCTTAAAAAACCTATCCGAAACCCCTTTTTGGAAATTAAAGATTATCAATCAATCAAAAAAATAAAATTCAATCAATCAATCATTCAATCTCTCTTTTCCCCCGTTGCACCCTTTTTTTTTATTATTACCCCTAGGGTTTTTAAACCTTTTTTATTAGTTAGCAAAAGTACAGTTAATTTCATCAGCCTTTTTTTTTCTCCTGAAAAAAAGGGCCGCTTTTTAAAAACCCCTCAAATAAACCCGGTTAAATTTTTTTCCGGGGGACAACTTCCTTTTAAAAAAAGCTCCAGAGGGAGAGAAAGGAGAGAGGAGAGAGGGGGAGGAGGCATCAGGCAGAGAGACATAAAACGGGAATAGAGACATTTTGTTTGGGTTTGGGTTTTGATTTTTGGGGGAAAATTTTTGGGATTGATAATCGTTTTTCCCAAGGGTTAAAAAGAGGGGATGAAAAAAGTAAAAAAGGGGAGTGGTAAATTGATAAATGATTAAAATTTTTTTGATTGTTTCCACCGATTGACTGTTTGGGGAATTGATAATCTTTTTTCCCAAAAAGGTTTTTACAGTAGTAAATGAAAAAAGTAAAAAAGGGATTTTTGATAAAAGTTTGTTTGGGTGGGTTAAATAGAAAAGATATTTTGTATATGGGTTTGATGGATAAATAGGGGGAATTTTAAATAGGAAATTTTGGGGAAACAGGTTGAACAAAATTTAATGTCCTACCTCTGCAAAAAACCTCGGGGTCCCAAGGTAAAAGCCCTTCCACAAAGAAAGGTGTGGCCTCTAAAAAGAGGTGCAAAAATTCCTACTTTCACCGGGGTGGGCAAAGTGCATCCCAAAGGAGGGTTTTTCAACTCCCAACCCAACAAGACGAGCCCCGGGCCAATTTGCAGTGTCCCAGATGGGACTTCACTTTAGTCCCCCCTTTTCAAATGGTGCCCAGAAGGGGTTTTTTAACATCCCCAAGTTTGTTCAGAGAAAAGGACATTAAACATGCCCCCCGGGTAAAAATTTGGGTTAGTAGGGGTGGGGATCAAAAAACCCCGGGTGTGTTTTTGACCAGATTGGTGGGTGATGACTGTTAGGGGCTCCGGCGGAAGAAACAAAAATGGGGGGGGTTAGAAATACCTCGGGACGATTACATTGAGCAAGGGGGGATGGGGTTTGGTGGGGTAATTAAATTCCCTCCCAGGGCGTTCAACCCCATGTTTTAAAAAAATTTGGGACACACCCTGAAAATTTGGGTTGCAGTCCTTTTTTCCCTTGGGGTGGTATTTTTGAAGGGCCGCCCAAATACCCGGGCCTTTCCCTACACGGAAAAAGGGTATTGTTTATGCCCCCCTTTTTTTTTAAAAGAGGCCAATCCTAACTTTTAGACTGTTCTTTGTACTCGAGGTTTAGTGCTGAGATGGGCATAAAATATGTCCACCTGTTATAGAGGGATTGAAAATCGTTACCCCCAAAGGGGCCTACAGAAAGTGAAAGAAGAGTATTTTTTTGTTGGGTTTGGACTGATGAATGATTTTTTTCTCGGGGGGTTGCAAAAGGTGGGTAGTAGAAAAAAAAAAAGGAAGGAAACAGGAAAAAAATTCGTAGAAAAGGTAACCAGGGGCAGATTGGTACAAAAATTTAAAAAAAGTTTTCGAAAAAACCCCTAATGAAATTTTCCATGGGTATAATTTCATCCCCACCAACTCAGGTTTGGATTGGGAGAGGAAGAAGCGAGTAAACATTTTTTTCCCTGTTAATCAAAGACATTTTTAAAAATTTTGTCGGGGCTCGTCACCAAAAAAGGAAGGGAAAATCGAATCCCCGTTTAAAAGGGTTTAAATGGTTGTCCCTAAAAAAAAAACCTATGTGGTCGGGGGGAAGCAAAGCATCAAGATTTTAAAAATTTTAAAGGGGCCAGCTTTTTGGGAGGGGGGCGCCCATCCCTCTCCCTCGTGTTTTACCTTACCCGGGACCCTAAAGAGGCAGGCCCCCCTTTTACATCGGGTAAAACGGGGGGACTTTTACTAAAGCCAAGGGCCGCGCAAAACGGCCCCCAATCCCCCTTTGGGTAACCACGCTGTTGCTGCTGCCTTGGCTCGGGAAAGCGATTTGCTCTGACCACTGAGCTTTTCCCGCCCGAATTTCTAGCGGAAATTTCCCCTCTCCCTTCCTGATGTTTTTCTTTTACAAAAAATTTATGACAAAACCCCCCTTTATCTGCTTGCCCCACCCCCACACCTTTTTTTTACAGAAACGGCAGGAGGGGAGAGAGAGAGAGAGGGGAGAGGGGAGAGGGAGAAAAGAGAGAGAGAAGAGAAAATTTTATTTTCGGGAGGGTAATAAAATAAATAAAAGGCCTGAAATTACATCCAGCCCGGGGGGAAAAAAAATTTAAAACAGGTAAAAAACCAAATACATAAGAAAACACGGATCAAAAAATAAAAAACATCACCACTATAAGACAGAGACAGAGACAAAAAACAGGAAACGATGTACGCATTGGTTTTCCCCCCGAAGTGATTCAGATAGAATTTTTTCCCTATGAAAAAACTATGAGTTATTCTTCAAGAAAATTGGGCGTAAAGCAAAGGGTCCTTTTAAACCCTCTCTACGTCAACACCCCCCTCTGGCAAAAAAAATTTTTTGAGGAATTTTTTTTGGTCCTTTTTTTTGGGGCCCAAACTGTCTGTCTGCTGTCGGTCTTTTCTCGGCTTTTTGTCTCTCGTTTGTATGTAGGGTTTTCTTTGTCTTGTTTCTCCCTGAAGGTTTCTCGCATCTGTGTCTTCCTTTGTCAAAACCTTTCTCTCTCTCTCTCTCTTCTTTTCCTCTCTCTCTCTCTCTCTCTCTCGTCTCCCTGGGAGGAGGAAAGGAAGGGAGAGAGGAGAGAGAGAAAAGAGAGGGAGAGGAGAGAGAAAAGAAAAGAAAGAGAGAGGATGTGTGTTTGTGCGCGGGGGGTGTGTGCGTTAAGAATAGCCTGGTGTCGATATACTCTGCGGTTTTTGGGGGGGTGTTTTTTATGTTTACTTTTTTTTTCTTCTTTTTATGTTATATACGTTGTTATCGTTAGGTGGGTACTTTTTTTTGACCCATAAATAGCAAAAAAAGGCAATTTCCCCATGTCAGGCATTACTTTAAAAAGAAAAAAAAAAGGGAAAAAAAAAAAATGGGGGCCCAGAAAAAGTAGAAAGGGAAAAAGGGTAAAATGAAAGGCTCATTCAATGGTTTTTGTTTTTTTAAATTTCAACTACTTTTTTTGGGAAAGAAGGCCACCCCTTTTAAAAATTTTTGGGTAGGCCCTGTCTGAAAAATAAATTTTCCCATTCCCAAAAAGTGAAAACATAAAAAAAGCTGACATTTTGTCACGGAGTGGACTAAAAAAAGTTTTGTAAGCAAAAGAAACACTTATGAGTTTTAAAATAAAAAGTTGAAAAATTTTTAACAATTTATTCTCTCTTTCTTAATTTTTATAAAAATATTATTTTAATATATATATTTTAATATAGATAGTTGTTTAGATATAAAAATTTATAAATATTATAAAAGGTATAACATTTTATATTAATTGTTTTGTGGGGGGGGTGTTTTAAAAATGGAATAATTTCATGTTAATTATATTTTTAAAAAAGGAGAGGGGGACAGAGACAGGGAAAAACAGAAAGGATAATTTAGAGATATGAAATTGGGCTTGAAAAAAAAAAAAAATTGGCAATGAAAAAAAACAATTTATGTTAGCTTATTTCCTTTTATTTCTGTCAGCAAATTTTCCCCTTCCTTTCGGAAGCTTCCTCAGGCGAATCACAAAACTTATCTTAAATGTATCTCTCTCTCTTCTCTCTCTTCTTTTCCCTCTCCCCTTCTTTTATATATATAATTATATATAAAATTTTATAAAATATACATATATTGTCCCCCGGGCCATCCAGAGGTCCCTTAGTGGGGATGCACGTGGGAAAGGTTTTTCGGGTTCACCCCCAGAGGGGCTAAAGTTCAGGCCCTGCCCCCCTTTCCCTGTTCCTTTTGGGCCCCTAACGGCCGGGGGTTTTTAAATTTCGCGCCCCAAACTGCACAAACGCAGTGCAGTAGTTTGTAAAACCGTCCATTGCATTTTTAAAGGTGAGGCTTCAGGAAAACCTTCATCTTTTGTAATGTTTTTCCTTTCGGATTTGTTTTTTTGGTCATAAATTTCTATATTTTCAACGGGAATCGTATGGAAAAGCGGGGAGGACTAAAAAGAATATTTTTTCATTTCGTCTTTTTTCCCCCAATACCCAGTTCCCAAAAGCAAATTTGGGCGCAGAAAAGTAAAGGGGGGAACATTTCCGTGTGTCCCCCAAACTCCGGGAACGGGAAATTTCTGTTTTAGCTCTTTGGGAAATTTTTTGGACATTAAAAGTAATTTTTTAAAGTGTTTGAGTCAAAACCAGAAAATATCCACCCCCCCCCCCGGGCCTGCTCCCTAAAATTCCAAAAATTTTTTAAAAATAAAAAATTTTTTAAAACACCCCCATCGAAAATTTTTTTTTCCGTTTAACCCTACGAAAAACATGACAAACACAGGGGTTAGAAGCCTGCATTTCTTTTGGATGGATTTAAACAAAGGAAAATTTTTTTTGGGTTGTTTTCCTGTTCAGTTTACTATTATTTTTCTTCTCTCTTTGACCAACCCTAAACCTTTTGTCTTTCTCCCCCCCCTTCCCCAATTTGTATATGTCCAGAATAGGACTGGCAAAAGAAAAAAAAATTCTTTTCCCCTGGGTTTTTGCCCAGGTTAAATTGAGATTTTTGTGTAGGGGAACCTTTTCCAAAAACCCCTTAAAGATAGCCGCTTTTGATTTCAGGGATACATTTGAGAATCAAACTATCCCCAGCTTTTTTCCGTTTTGCAACTGCCCTTATTTTCGTTTGGACGTGCCCAATTTCGTAACACGTGGGTCCGTGCGGGTTTTAGAGTCCCCCCCAAAGCTTGACTTTCATTTTTTTTTTTCAACCCTTGGCTAGACCTCGAGGTTACCAGGGTGGTTTTTTGGGGTATGCGCCCGGTTTTCCCCTCCCCCAATGAAGGTTCCAAAAATATATTCGGGGTTTAAAAATTTCTGGGCTTGTTCGTTTTTTCCAAAAATTTCGCTGCATATTAACCCGGATTGTTAACGTGCATATTTGATCTTCTGCATGTGTAAACACACAACGGGGGTGTGGGACTTGCGTGTTTGCCTAAAAGTTGACCTGGAGGACCCAAGACCCCCCCCCACCCTTTAAATTTTCCCCCGACGCCCTGAGATTCAAACCCCAAATTTTTCGTGGATCCATGGGATTGAAAGTGGAAAGATGGTAAATCCCCGGGCCCCTTTTGCATCTTTTAAACACTCGAGTTTTTCCGGGTTTTGTGGTGATTTAAAGTTGTTGTTTACTTAAAAACATCCAAACCATTCCTTTAAATAAATAAAAAAAAACCCTAAAAAAAGCAAAAATATTGAAAAATTAAAACAATTTTAGGCCTAAAAAGTTTGAAAGTGAAAACCTTTTCTCACCCCACGCAGGCACAAAACGCGCGCAAAACGCACGCACGACACACACACAAAACCAAAACCCCGCCCCGAAACGCACGCCCCGCACGCACGCACGCACGCACGCACGAAACGCACGCACGCACCCCACCCCACGCCCGCACGCACGGCACGCACGCACCACGCACGCACGCACGCAGCACGCACGAAACCGCAGGGCACGCACCACGCACGACGCACGCACGCCGCCCCCACGCACGGGCCGACCACCAAAACCCCACCACACAACACACCCCCACACACCACACAAAACCCCACACACACACACACGCGCAAACGAAATAAATTTCGACTAGTGAGGGGGATCCTAAAAAAACCCGGTGTTTTTTTTGTGTGTGTAAAATTTTTTTGGTTTAAAATAGTTTGGGAAAAAGTTGTTTGTAGGGGGGAAACCAAAATTTGGGGGCCAGCGGGGTAAACCTTGGATTTTGGGAGAAGCAAGTGGTTTAATTTAGTATCAGGGGTAAAACCCAAAGGGATTTTTTGGGCCCCCTTTTTTCAATAGCCTACAATTTTTAAGGGGGTTTCTTTTTTTTGGGGTAAGAAACCCTTTTAATGGGCCTTTTTACATTTTGACTTTAAAAATTGAAGGGGTTTCTTTTTGGGGGTAAAATTTCTATTTTTTTAGATTTTTAAAAGGGAACTGTTTTAACAGTTTTTTCATTAAATTGTAAGGGGTTCATATGGCTTTTTTGGGGTAAGGATGTTCTACGGCCCCCGGCTCAGTCCCCCAATTTAAGGGGTTTTTTAAATTTGGGTTCGATTTTGGGTCAATTCAGCCCTTTGGGGGGCCCTTTTACTAATTTCCTAAATTGTAAACTTAATTAAATTTTCTTTTTGGGGTAAGGTTTCAACGGTCCCGTGCCCCAGTTTTCCGGGTTTTTGGTTTCTTTTTTGGGTTTGGGGTCGAGCTTGGGTTTTCAAGTCAGCCCTTGGGGGGCCCTTCTTACAAATTTGGCCGAAGGGAAAAACGTAGGGTTTTGTCTTTGGGGGAAGGTTTGTCTCGTCCCGGGTTCTTTTTTTTTCCCAAATTTCCCGGGGGTTTTTTAATTTTTTCGGGGGTTTGGGGGAAAAAAATTTTCATTTTCCTTTTTTGGGCGGGCCTTTTTAACAAAAATTTTTTCCTAATAAAAAAGGGGAGTTTTTTTTTTGGGGTGGTTTTCCCCACATCCCAATTTTCGGTTTTCCGGGGGGTTTTTTCCGGGGGGGGGGGGTTTAGGGGGGGGGAAAAAAAAGCTGAGGAAATTTCGAAAGGGAATTTAAGAGGAAAAAAATAAAAGGAAAAAGGGGAAAAAATTTTTAGGGAAAACCCAGGGGGGAAAAAAAGGGGGGAAAGAAAAAACCCCCCCCCCCGATAAGGGGCATAAGTTATTGGGGAAAAAGTTACAGCTGAATGAAAATTTGACTACATAAAAGTAAAGATGCAAAGCGGGCGCCCCGTCGTTGCCGGGGGGAAGTCTTCAGAAAGTAGGGGAAAAACCATCGTAGAGTGCTTGCAGAAAAAGGGAAAAGCCACTTTTGTCATGCTTTTTGGGGTAAAAATATTTTTTCCCTTCATCTTCTGGGGATGCTTCATGGCTGTAGTGGGGGACCTGTCATTTTGGGTAAGATCGGGGACCCCAAAACTTCCTAAATGTTTGACTTCCCTTGTTAGAAAAACTAAAAGTAACTAAAGTGGGCAAAAAAGCCCAAAACTAAACTAAATAGCCAAAAATTTAAAAAATGGCGGAAACTAAAATAAATTTTTTAAAGCTTAGGGAGTTAAAAAAAAATTTAACCCTAAAAGGGGTTTTAAAAATAAAAAATTTTGGGGTTTTTTAAAATAAAAAAAATTCAACAAACCAATAAAAAAAATAGAATTTTTTAAAAAATCCCCCAAAACTTAAAAAAAAGGAAAAAATTTTCCCCCAGGGGGGCCCAAAAAAAAAAACCCCAAAAAACTAACAAAAACCCTTTTTCCCCCTTTTAGTGGGGAAGACCCCAAAATTTTTAATAAAAAATTTTGTAGGGAAGGATAAAAACAGAGAAAGTCTTGGTGACAGTGACCTGGTGTCCGGAAAAAACATCATCTTTAAAGGGGAAACGAAAATCCCGGGGTTTTTTTTAATTTTTCCCAAAATTGAAGTTAATGCTGACTTTGGTTTCATTCTTTGCGCATTTTTTTGGCCCGGGCGGGGGAAACCTCATGGTTGTGTGATTGTAAAGTGTAAAATTACCATCACCCATTTGGCTGGAGTTTTAGATGTTCAGGATATTAGGCACGGGCTTTTTGGCGAGGCTTTTTTCCGTAGATCCGAGTAGATGTTATAGTTTGTCAGTTCAAAAAAGGGTTTTTTTTAAAGGAGCTTTGTCTTTTTTGTGGGTTTTTTCCAAGTGGCGACCCCCCTGAAGTAAACCCTTTTTGTTGGCCGGGCTTTGGAGGCTTCTTTGTCGAATGTTCAAGCCCAGCAACTTCGGGTTTCCCAAAATTGGAGAGAAGATGCTTTCGCGCTGCCGTTATACACATGACAAGCCGGGCCCAAAGGCTAGTCGTGGGAAAATTTTTGTCTTTCTGATGGGGGGCAGACAATTAGGGGGGGGCAACAATAAAAAAAAGGGGGAAAAAGGGCAGAGATGGATAGGAAAGGGGAAGTCCGGGATATTGGGCCCGGGCCCATTTTTGGGGTTGAAAAGGGAAAAGATGTTTTGTTGGTGGGTTTCTAACAAAGGTTGCTCGTATGGAACCCGGGTTACGGGTTCCCCAGTGGGGGCCCGTTTATGTGGTTTTCTTACAACTGGCCCCCGTTGGGGGTTTGCCCCTTTAAAATTTTTGGCCCCCTTGCATTAAAAAGGGAGGAACAACGATTTTTTTAAACCCCTTGGAAAAACCTTAATAGTTAACTTTTTTAAAATTGAGAACAGTTCCCAAAGTTTCACCCCTGATATGCTTCCGTGGTCTGGGGGGAAAAATAGCAAGGTTGGATTGGGCGGGGTTAAAAAAGGGGTCAAAAGGGTCGGAGGGGGCTCTTCGGGTTTTGATCCGGGGCCCTGCTGTGAGGGTGAGGGGTAGGGTTGCTAAACCCTTGTGTGTGGCTGGGCCTTTTTCTTCGAGGGGACCAGTAAAAAGTAACCCCCCCACCTTTCACTTTTTCAGGCTTTTTCCCAAAACTTCTGGGTTCTTTTCTTTATCCTTTGGCGGTGGTTTTCTTAACGTAAGGCAAACTAGTTAAATGATCACAAGACATTTTCTATGGGGCGGGGGCCCCCGGTACGGGTGCCCCAAGTACTGGTGCCGTCAAGATGTATTTTCCAAGATACCTACAAAAGCTGTAGCTACAAGCTGTCAGCTACAGAAGTGTCTCCAAACAAAAAGACATGCTCATTTAACTACTGTCCCAAAAACCCCAAGCCCTGAAAGAAGCTCCCACCATGGTAAAACCCAAAAGATAAATTTGCCAGCAAGGGGTTTTTCCTTCCCCTCCCCCTGTCGTCCTCCTAAACCCCTGTCTGCAGCAAAAAAAAAACCCCAAAAAGGGGAAAACTAAAGCCCCCTTTACACAAAACCCAAACGTGAAATACTGCATTTGATCCCTCCCCCTGTTTTTTTAAATGACTTTGAACGGGACTAAAGGGGAAAAAGAAAGGGGGAGCACAGAAAGAAATGAAAAAGAAACCCTAAACCTTCCACGAAAAGAAGACAATCTTGAAAAAAGGGGCCCGCCCCAGGAGGAAAAGGACGACTACCCCCTCCCCTCAAAAGAGAACAAAAACCCATTTAAGACTCCGCTCTAAAAAACTACAGGTCAAACCCCCATTTGCCCAAAAGATCTTAAACGGGTTTCCCCAACCCTTCCCCAAATGCCTGTGGAAAAGGGAAAGTAGACGGCGAGAAACCCTTAAGAGGTGCCGCTATTCTATTCAGGCCCCTGAGGAAGATTGTGGGGCCGACGAGAAAACCCTTTAAAAAACCAAGCTGAAAGGTCCTTTAGAGGAGGGGGGAAAAGGCCATCCCAATTTTTTTTCCCCAATAAAATTGAGGGTTTGGAAAAAAAGGAAATTTTTCCTTCAAAACGTCACTTCTGAGAACGCTTCTTTAAAGGACGTTACATTGGGGAAACTGCTAACAACATCAAGAGTTCCATCGAGAACTGCAAAACCCAAGACGTAAACATCCGAGAACTGTAACATAAAGGGGACGCAAAAAATCCGATAATGCTAACATCTTAAAGAGTCACACCCGGAAAACGCTAACTAAATCAATTTTTTAAATTAGTGATTTTTATGTTTAAGAAATTCCCAACTTTAATTATTTTAGCTGACTTAAGAACGGATTGTTCATTTAATGTGATTTGCAAAGGGACGGGTGTTTTTGGTTTTTTTGTCTTGGGCCCTTTGCTGGATCATATCTTTCAAACTGAAAACCCTTTAAAAACCCAGTGAGCTTTTGGAGAGGGTTTTATAAAAAGAAAAGGATTTTTAAATTGAATAGGGGGGAAAGGGGCGAGAAACGCGACAGTGGGGATTTTTAATTTGAACTTGAATTTTATATGTAGGATTTAACATTTAAAGTAAAAATTTTGTTTGGCATTTTTTTTAAAGATCAAAAGTAGGTTCATGACCCGATTTTGGGTTTTCAAAGTTTCCTCTGAAAACATTTTTAAATTTTGCAGTGGCTTTCCCTTTTAAACAAAGATGTGTAAAGTAAAACCGGGAACAGGTTTTGAGCTCGCCATTTGGTCACCCAATTTTTTCTTAAATTTGAGTTAGAACCCGGGGTTAATGCTTTTTTGGCTGGCATAAAAGGGCCGGAACCGGCTTTCCAATCATCACCCCCCCTCATTTCTAGCAGCCCCATTTTATGTCTGGTTACCAGGTCCCCTTAAGATCCCGGAAAACCCTGTCAAAAAGCTGGGCCACGGGAAACCCACCAGTCTGTTTTTCAAGGGGAAAAAAATTTGGGTGTTTATAACATGCGGTTTCCTTTTTGCCAAGCCCAATCCGGGCAGGGGACAGTGGGGGGTGGGAACGACACAGGGCAGACAAAAGAATTAAAACTGAAAAAGAAAAAATACAAAAGGGCCCGCCCTCAACGTGGCAGGCTCCCCCAAAGCATGAAGGGGGGCCCAAGTGGGAAAACGGGACCACACCCAGGCTTTTTCACTGCCGTGACATCAAAGGATTGCGAAAAAGGAAAACCCCAGACACCCAACTGTGAAGTTTTGGGTTTGGGGACCCGCTACTTGTCAAGAGCGGGTGAAAACCAAATTATGTGAAAAAGCCCGTCTCAAGAGTTTTCGGTGTGTGTGTGTGTGTGTGTTGTGTGGGTGTGTGTGTTTTTGGGGGTGTTGTGTGGTGGGGGTGGTGTGTGTGTGGTGTGTTTGTGTTTTTCCCTCTTTCCCCGGGGTCTGTCGTGCGTTTGTTTTTTTAACTTTTTATTTTTTGTCTGCTTTGTGTATATTTGTTTGTATTTTTGTTTCGGTTTTTTTTTCCTTGTAGATATTTTTGTTTTGTTTTTTACTGTCGTTGGATATTTTCCGGGTGATTTTTTATGTCGTTTTTTTTAAAATGTCGGGGAATTTTTTCTGTTTTTTTTTTAAACCCTTTTTGAATGTCTGATTTTTGTAATTTTTTGTCTTTATGTTGCATGTTCGCTTTTACTGTTTTTTTGTCTTTCCGATTGTTTGTGTCCGTCCCTTTTTTTCTTTTTTTGTCTGCCCTTTTTTTTATGTCTGTTTTTGGGGGTTTTGTCTATGCTTGTTTATACGTCTGTTTTTGGTTCATGTTTTGTTGTTTTTAATTGAAACCTGAGTTTATGTCTTTTTTTTTTTTTTTACCTTGTGTAAACTTTTGTCTTTTGGGTTTTTTTTCTTGGGGAAAAGTGTGGTTTTTTCCCCCCCCTGTCCTTGTGTAAATTTTCACTGTTTGCTATTTTCTTTTTTTTTTCCTCTGTCCTTTTGGGGGCGGTTTTTTTTTGGTTTTGAAACTCTCCATGTGTTTTTTTCGTCTGTCTTTGGAGTTTTTCTGTGCTTGCGTTTTTTTTTTTTTTGATTTTTCTGCACTTTTAAAGTCTGTCTGGGCTGGAGCGCAAATCCATAGTCTCCCAAATGATGCTACCCAACAAAGTATTTTGTGTCTCCGCTATTTGTCAAGAATAATTTTGGCCCCATTCTTTTTTTTCGAAAAAAGGGGCTTTTTTTCATACCCCTGACTTTGCTGGAAAAGGGATGCCGGCCCCCCTTTGGGAAAAAATTATAGGACTTTACAAAACTTTCCCCTAGGGGTAACGTTTACACGCCAAAAGATTTTACAGCACCTGGCTCGGTTTATAAAGGGATGGACGGAGCAATGCTTGTAATTTTTCCGACCCCCCAGGGGGAAATTTTCCCCGCAAATTTGGCTGCATTAAAAAAAACCAAGAACCAAGATTTTCTTCCCAAAAAAACCCCACAAAGGTTTACTTGAAAATGGGCTTTTTTTTAAAATAAAATTCATCTTTAAGGGAGTTTTAGAAACACGTGTTCAAACACCAGGGAAAAAAAAAAATGACTGACAAAGGGAAATTTCCCGGGAATTTTTTATCAACAAAAAAGTCAGCATTATTGGGGTTAAAAAAAAAGTAAAAAAAAATAAAACTTTTAAACACAAAATGAACGCTTATTCGAGCCCAAATTGGGGTTTGATTGGCCTAACGGCATTACCATTTCCACTGCTATTTTTTTTAAGAGTTGGGTTTAGTGGGTGGCAAGAATTTAGGAATTTTTAATGAAAAAACTAAATACATGTTTATTTGGCCCCGAAAAGTTTTTGAATCTCAGATACGTCCTGCGGATGACTTCTGGGATCAAAACATCCAAATGCAGAACACTAATGCAACAAATATCCAGTGCGGAAAAACGAGTGCATCAAGAAAACATCCAGTTGCAGAAAACCCCAGTGCATCAAAAAATCCGTGCGGGGAAAACGAGTGCATAAGAAGGGCATCCTGCGAACACGAGGGGGCAAACAAGTTTTCCAGGGGGGAAACCCCGAGTGCATCAGACGACATCCCGTGCGGGAAAAAAAGTACTTTAAGACATCCAAATGCAGAAAAACAAGTGCTTTAAGACGATATCCCTTGGGGGAACCGGTGCATCAAAAAAAAAGTGCGGAACACCATGCAAAAGACATCATCCAGTCATTGATAAAAGGGGCAAACCACACCAGAAGGGGGAGAGAGGGAAAAGGATGCTGTCAGTTTTTTATTTTTAAAACCCGACAGAAGAAGGGAGGGAAAAGGAAAAGGGGATGGGGACAAAGGCAATAATCCCAACCCCGACAAGTGGGAAACGCACTGTTTGGTTTCACGCATAAATCCACACTTAAAACAGCAATTAAATTTTAGATAAATGTTTTTTTAGGTTGTCCCTTGTCAAGACAGAAGCCTTACAATAGGGCAATTAAGGGCCCGCCCTTAGACATGAAAAGAATTTTTTTTTTTTTCCTGTTATTTCCAATAAAGAGCGGGGGGGAAAAAAAGACAAAAGGGGAAAGACAAATAATAAAAAAGAGAACCAGAGGGGAAAAAAACATCTTCAAATTCTTTTTGAAAAGGAAAAGAGGGGAATACTACCGGAAAAAAAAAACCCGGGGGGGAAAAAAAAAGCTTTTTCAACTTGTTTTGTTAAAAAATGCTAGTAGAAAAAAAACAAAAAAACTAAGGGCTGAATTTCTGCCTATTAATTTAAAAAGAAAAAGGGGAAAAAGCTGAGAGCCCAAGAAATTTTTTTTTGCTGTTTCCAAGTCTTTTCAATTGTTTACGGGAATAAGCAAAATGGCGGCACTCTCTTTAATAAATGCCTTTTTGTTCTTTTTAAATTTGGGGGGGAAAAAGGGTGTAAAGTGAAGTCCCGTTTTTTAAAAGGTTTTTAAGTTTTGTTTATCGTGTTTGGGTTTCACTTTTTAAACTTTGGGGTCATTTTGGTTTTTGTGCTGGTTCCCTGGAAAAGGGGTTAAAGCCGGTGGGTTTTTCCTTTTCCTGTGGTAGTTGAAAAACACAAGTGGGACGAATTAAAGGATCTTTTTTGTTTTCAAATTTATGCTCATGCCACCATTGGCATGTCACAACATAATTTTTTGCTAATAATAAAAAATTTTATGCATTGGGTTTTTTTTAAAAAAAATTTGATGTTTGCCCGCAAGTTTTAATTTGATGATTTTTTCAAAACTTCAGTTTTGTAGAAGAAAATTTTTTTAAAAAGGGGAGTGCAAGGGGAAAAAGAAAAATAGAAAAACCTAAATGGAAAAAGTTCTTTGGGAAAAAACAGTTTTTGGGGAGAAAAGTGTTTTTTAAGTGTCGGACAAAGGGGGGTTTTAAAAATAAAAAGGTTAAAGAAATGGTATTTTTGTGATTGATAGAAAAAAACACGGAAAAATTCAATTGTTATGTCCCTTTTTGCTCGTGGGACTTTAAGGGATGTTTTTTTTAAAAAGAATCTGCCCCAAAATTTTTCTAGAAAATACCAGTCAGGGGGTTTTTTTTAATTTTTGGGGTGTCCCTTTAAAATTATCGGTGGCTGTTTTAGAAATTTTCGGGTCTTGACATAACTTGCATTGAATTAACGATTGGGGAAAAAAGTGTGTGTTTCATATTTTTTTTATTTTTTTTGAGGGGAAAATTTTTAGAAGTATGTGTCATTTCAATTTTTTTTTTATAGAAACTCGGTGGCCATTTGTGATGTTTTTTTGTTAAAGATTCTTTATAATTTGGGTTTTATAAACTGTTTATGTTTGGTTACAATCCTCCCCCTGATATCCTTGTAGAACGGCAAGTTTTTTGAAAGGGTTTTCCCCCATTGAATCGGATGATATGATTTAAAAAAATTCTGTTGTGGTTTTTCCCACCCCTTTAAGGGTAATAAAAATGGCAATGCTTTTTATTTTTTTAGGAAAAAAAAGCAAATTTTCAGTTTTTTGGAAAAAGGGGTTTTAAAAAAGTTCCATTGCCTGTGGGAGTTGATGGGGGGAACGAAGGTCACAAACCTTAAGATTGCAAAAAAAGAAATAGGCTGTCAAAGAGCGTTTAATTTTTTGGGTGGGAAATAGAAAATAGTTCAAAAAAAACGGAATTTACGAAAATTAGTGTTTTAAATTTTTTCTTGGAGAGGGGGAGTGTTTTTGTTGACGGGGGGGGGGGGGGGGCAGTTTTTGGAGGAGACATGTTTTTAGGAGGAGGGCAAGGGAGAGAAAGGAATGTTTTGGAGGGGAAAGGGTGCACGTTTAGAGTAGTTTGAGATTTGAAAAAACAAGGCTGGCGGGTTTTTATTTTTTTTGACATGGCTAAATTTTAGGGTCTTTTTAATGGATTAAGTGGTCAAAATAAAAGTTAAAAAAAACAATTGTCAAAAAAGTCTTAGGCTCGAAATAGCTTTGTTATCCAAACCCGGAAATGTTTTTTGGGGCACGAAGTCCACTGCACCGGGGTGTAGCTGTCCAAAAGGGGCCAGCTTTTGGGTTTTAAAAATTCTTGCTATTGAAGCTACGTACCATTTTGGGCTATAGCTACTTTCCATTTGTCTATGTGCTATTTTTTTCCCCATTTTCTTTTTAACAAAAACCCGACCGACCAACGACAGACAAACCCTTAACCCCCCCACTAAAGGTAACACAAAACCCCAAAACCCAAAACCCCCCCCAAACCCCGGCCCCCCCAAGGGGGACACAAAGAGCAGATGCAACGGGGATAAAGTGAAAATATGGCAACACATTTTGGTTACTTTTTTTTGGGGAGTAAAAGGATAAAACACAAACTTTGACAATGCTCTAAAATGCAAAGAAAAACCCAATCTTTTTCAAAAAGGGGAAAATAAAAAAAAAAGTGTTTATTTAAACAAAAACCACTAAGATTTAAGATGAAAATATCAGATTCTACTGCTAGGCTAGGGTGGTTGGGCAGGTGCAGAAAGTTAAAGGGGGAAAAATTTCTAAAAAAGGGGAGGGGGGTTTGATAGAATTTGGGGGTTTATTGGGAAGGGGGAAAAGGGGGGTGAAAGCGAGGGTGGGGATGGGGGGCAGGGAGTGCTTTGGGTTTTTTGGTTCAGGGGGGGTGGGGTGGTAAACATTTAAAAAAATTTTTTTAAAACATAAGGGAGGGGGTTTTAGAATTTCGAACAAATTTAAACATTCGAAGGGGAGATATATTTCAAATTTTTTTAAAAACAAAAGTAGAAATCTTGTTTTATTAAAATCATTTTTGGGGGGGTACTAGGAAATGAGGGAACGGGATAACTCAGTGGTTTAAGCGCTACTTTTCCCCAACCCAAAAGGGTTTAAACACGTCGAGCGAGGTTTTCCAATTGTATTTTTTGACCATTTCGCGCTTTTTTGGTTTTCAGTACAGTTCCCCCTTTTCACCCATCGTAAAAGGGGACCTGCCTCTTTTTTGGGGCAGGGAAAGGGAAAGCAAAAAGGGGTAGGAATGGGGACCGCCCTTTTAAATGTGGCCCCCAGAGAACTGAGGTCTCTGAGGTCGTCCCCTACCCACCATTAGGTTTTTGGGGGCCCTTTAAAAATTTTTTTCTGGATGGTGAAGATGATTTCGAAAAAGGGTACTACCAAAAAAGGGGAGTTAAAAAAATGTTCAGGTTTGTGTACGCCGGGGGGGTGTGTGCGCGGCAAAGCCGTGTTGGGGCGTGTGTGGTGTGGTGTGTGGGGTTTTTTGGGTTTAAAGGGAAAACCCCTGAAATGGTGTACAGCAAGGTAAATTTTTCATCCCCCGGGCCTTGCACAAAAGCTGGGAACCCCTGTTAAAGTTACTTGTGTGGATATTTTAAAAAAAAAATGCCTTTGATTTTTTACCTTTGGAAAGCTCTTACATGGGGTTTTTGCCCAAACTTACAAAAATAAAAGAAATTTTCCCTTTTTTGTTAAAAAAAAAAATGGTATAAGAAAAAAAGTATGCCTTTTCTTCTAAATGTACAAGGTTGGTCTTCATTTTGGGGTTTTTGGGGTACCTTATTTCCTTCTTGCCTTTTTTCTTTGCCTTTTGGTCGGGAAAGGGGCCCCTTACCCCGGTAAAAGCTCCCGTGCATCGTCCCGCATTGTAATTAACTCTTTAAAAAATTTCACTGTCCCCACCCTTTTATGTTTTAAATATAAAAGGGGGGAGGTTGAAGGGCAAATGGGAATTTTTTAAAAAAGAAATTAATTTTTAAGGAATGAAAGAAAAAAATGTGGTTTTTTGGGAAGACTTTGTGGTTGACAATACTGGGAAGAAAGTTGATGTTGGGAAGAAAGGGGGTTGTACTGGCAAGACTACAGGGACGGCCGGGCAACCGGCAGTGCTCATTGGTGCCCTGATTTTCCCCCCCCCTTTCTTGTTTTGTTCAACCTTTTCACTAGAATAGTATGTCCAAATTTGGGGTTTTTTTTCTGCCAAATTTTTCCCTTTAAAAAGGGTGCATTTTAAAATTTTTTTTGCGGCAAATTTTTGGGAAAAAATGTGGTCTAACAGAAAATTTTTGAAATCCGTGTGGGGCGGCTTGTGGTTTTTTTTTGACTTTGACTTTTTTTGCCTTCGCAATAAAATTTGGGTTGAGTAAAAAGGAAAATGGTCTTGAAAGTGTTTGGATTTTGGGGTTGGCCCCCCAATTTTTTTTTTGGGGGGGAAGCAATTTGCTGGGTTTTTTTTTTTTGCTTTAACTACTTTGTCCCCAAAAACAGAAAAAAAGGGGTTTTTAGCAAGAAATGCGGAATTGGGGGAAAACTAGTCTTGTTTAAAGGGCTTTCCTTTGTCATTGTCTCTTCTTTGGGAATCAATTTTTTGATATTTTGCCCTCGACTTTTGTAGTTTTTCCTTTGACTTGATTTTCCAAAACCCAAATGTTTCCCTTTTTCTTTTTGTTTGTATGTACCAAATTTTTAAAATTTCTAAGCGCAAAGGATTGGGCCCTTTTCTTTCCCTTTTTAAAAAATGGGGATTGTTTTTCTGATGCGTTACGGGTATAACCTATAGACCAAACCCCAAAATATTTGACCCAAAGTTGGGAAAGTTGTTTTTGAGACCCTTTACGATTTTCCTCCTGCTTTTTGCCCTTGGGGTGTACTCCCAGCTGGGAAGGGGCACGTTTTTTTGGTGGTTTTCCCTTTTCTCCAATTTGGGGATTTTTCTTGGCAGGGGGGGGGGGGGGTTTTTTTCTTTTTTCTTCTTTTGATAAATTATAAGTGCAAACCCGAAAAACTCTCTCATTTTTTCCAAAACATTTTCCCTTTTTTTGAATGAATTACAGAATACTTTAAAAAAAGGAACCCAAAAAAAAGTTCAATATTGTTGGGTTTTTCTTAGCATTTAATTTTTCCAAAAATGTTTTGGGTTGGAATTTTTTGGAGATATGTGGGGAAATTAATTGGTTTAGTTGCATGTAATCATTTCAAACTATTCCCTCCATTTTTTTTCCCCCTTTAAGTGATTGGGTTTGCTTTTTGGTGTTTAAAAGTTCTTGATCATTTCGACATGAAGACCACGGCTTTAAAATTTATGTTTTACTTAAACCTAAAGTGAAAATTTTTTTTAGGGCAATGGGTTTTTTTGGGATTTGGTTTTAAAAAAGGGTTGTTTTTGCACTTAATTGCCCCTCCCCTTTTTTCTGCCTTTTCCCTTTTCTACTCCCGGGGCCAAAAATTATAGTTTTTTGTCCATTATGGTTTAAAAAAGGGTTGCATTTGAAAAAAAATTTTTTTCCCAATTTGGTTTTTTCCCCCATGGGAAAAAGGGGAATTAGAAAACCCCATTTGCAAAAATCAATGTTTCGTTGCAATGTTAGTAGGCGTGTTTTTCTTTTTTAAAAAAGTGTTTTTAGAATTTCATTAAAAAATTTTTACAATTTTAGTTGATACTTTTTTCAGCCTGATTTGAAAGCCTCTTTTCCTGTATTTAAATTTTTTAAGTTTGGGAAACTGAAGATAGAGAAAGTTTTTTCTAGAAGTTTTAACAAAAAAGTTTTTTTTTAAACCTATCATTGTAAGCTTCCCTTTTTTTTGTATGTGGTGGCCCCAAAACCACTGACACTTTAATAACCCCACTGACCCTTTTGTTCCTGGAAAAAAACAAGCTTTTTACAAAAAACCGGTTTCTTTAAAACGTACGGTTTATGTTTTGCACCTACTTTACAGGGGGGTTTCTTTCCCGGGGGGTAAACCCTTTGGGTGAAAATTAAAACTTTTTTCACCTTCTGTTGTTTAAAACAATTTTGGAATTAAAACGGGCCCCTGTGGTTTGAGATTTTGAATGATAGCTTTAAAGCTCTTTAAAACGAACAAAAGTCATTTTGGGTTTTTTTGGTTTTTTGTGGGCAAATGCTTGGGCAGAGCATTGGGAAAAAAAAGCCTACCTCCCCCTTGAGCCAAAAAAGAGGGCTGGGGGTTTGGGGGGGGGTAGCCGGGTCGCAGCTGAAATAAAAAAAAAGGAAAAGGAAGCTTCAAAATGTTTTAAAAATTGTCAAAAAGTTGGGAAAAAGGGAAAGGGATGTAATACAAAAATCAAAACTTGAATAAAACCAAAAAATTGGCCCAAGGGCTTTTTTTCAGAATTTTCCCGCAAAAATGACCCGTGTTTTTCAAGGGTTTGTGAAAAAGATTTTAGATCTTTCTCTCTCCTTTTCTTTTCTCTCTCTCTCTCAAAACTCTCTCCCCTCTCCTCTCTCTCCCCTTTTCCCCATCTCTTTCTTTCTAATTCCCCTCCCCTCTCCCCCCCCCCCCCCCTCCATTTGTCGTCGTAAACAAAGATAGTCATAATTAATTTCAGCAGCAAATTATCATATCATTATTTTTTTACATCAAACGTTGCCATCGCTTTGTCATCTTTTTTATTATTAGCACCCGCAAAACGCCAAAACAAAAATCAAAAAAAACAAAGGCAACAGCGCCAAAAATAAAAAACAGCAATACATTTGGGCCCCCAACAATAAAAAGGCACAAAAACAGAAGTAACTTTAAACCTTTAAACATCATCAGCCATCATCAGCTCAGCATCATCGTCATCGTCAAGGGGCGTAAACAACACCCTCCCATCACCCCATCGCCGCCGTCACCCCCCGCCCCTCACCGCCGTCCAAAAGGCCCTTTATCCCCCGTCGTCATCGTCAAACGTAACGGGGCGTCGCATCATCATCTCATCTTTTATAACACTTTATCATCATCATCATCATTTATCATCATCTTCCCCAAAAAAGTGCATTCTGTGTTGTATTTTTCAAATGGTAAAGGTTACTGTTTATTTTTGCATGGCTACACCCTGCAGAACCCCCCCCCCCCCCCCCCCCTCTTCTCTTCTCCTTAACATTTTTTTTAAAACGTATTTTTTAAAAAAATTGAAATTTAACATCTTTTAAAAGAGTAACGGCAAAATGATCAAAAAACCCAAAATGGAAGCAAGCCCCCCAAAAAAACCCAAAACCCCCCCCCAAAAAAAAAAACAACCCTTTCAGAAAAGAATGTGAAGTCGGACCAAAAATTAAAAAAAACAGCGCATAGGGCTTTCCAATTTCTACTGCTGCTGGCTGCTAAACCCCCTACTGTGTTAAACCCCTGCTCCCCATTTCTTCACTTTTTTTGCCGCACTGTGAAAAAGGGCAGTGACACGGGGTCCCCGCTTGTGCTAATGGAACATAATGAACAAAAGCATCTCTTTTTTGGGAGGAAAAATTTGAAAAGAAAATTCCGTCCAAGCCCTGCCAGTTTTACACCACAATATACGTAAAACGCAACGGCATTGTGGTGGTGTCTGCGTGGTGTGCGTTGGTGTGTGTTGGTGTGTGGTGTGTGGGTGTGTTGTTTGTGTGGTTTTTGTTTTGTCGAATATGTAAAAAAGATGGGGAAAAAACTTTTTAAAACCGTATAAATTTGTCTCAGCAATTTGGCATTATTCAAAACTACATGATTAAACTGATACCAAAACCTGTGTCTATGGGTTTTTATCTACTTCCCCTCCTGTTTTCTTTATCTCCTCTCCTCTCTCTCCCTTTTTCCTTCCCCCCTCTCTCTCTCCCCTCTCTCTCTCTCTCTCCTTTTCTTTTCTAAGCGCAGCAGCGCAGCAGCAGCAGCAGCAGCAGCAGCAGCGCAGCTGCAGCAGTACAGTAAACAGTAGCAGTAGCAGAAATAAACAGTAGCAGCAGCCCGCCGCACAGCAAACTCAAACAGCAGCAGCACAGTGCAGTTGGGAGTAGCAGTTGGGTAGGAGGTTTGTAGGGAGTAGATGTAGTGGTGTAGTAAATAGTGGTAGTTTTAAATAGTGGTTTGTAGTTGTGGTTTGTTAGTGGTGTAGTAGTGGTAGTAGGATGGGAGTAGTTTTTGGTAGAATGGTTGTAGTAGTGGTTTTTAGTAAATTTTTTGTTTTGGTTTTTGGTGGTTTTGGTTGTTGTGGGTTGGGTTTTTTTGTGGTTGTTTGGGTTTTGGGGGGTTTTGGGTTTTTTGTGGTTTTTGTTGTGGTTGTTGTTTGGTTTGGTTGTGGTTTTTGGGGGGTTGTTGTGGTGGTAGTTGTTGTGGGTTTTTTGTTGGGGAGTTGTTGTGGTTGTTGTTTTTGGTTTTTGTGGTTGTTGGGGGTTGGGTTGTTGTGGTTGTTGGTTTTTGGTGTTTTTTTTGGGTTTTGGTTGTTGTTGTTTTGGTTGTTGTTGTGGTTTTTTTTTGGTGGTGGTTTGTGGTGGTTTGGGTTTTGGGGGTTGTTGTGGTGGTTTGTAGTTTTTTGTTGTTGTGGTGGTGGGTTTTTGTTTTGTGGGTTTTTGTTTTGGTTGTTGTTTTTGGTTGTTGTTGGGTTTTATTTTTGTAGTTTTGGGGTTGTAGAAGTAGTCACTTAAAATTGCTGGTTATCACGCCTTTTGGGCTTTTCAAGGATCGTCAAAAAGTTTTTCCAATAACCTGTACCCTTTTTTTTTTAAGCCAGATGTCAGAGACTTTTAAAATTCTTCGGGGGCCGCAATTTGGGGCGGCGCCCCCTCTCCCCCTCTCGATGCTTTTCCTTTCCTGACCCCTAAAGAGGGAAGGGACCCCATTAAAAGCTGGGTGAGCTGGGGGAACTGTAAATGAAGCCCAAAGGGGCACGAACGTCCCCCATCCCCTTGGTAAGCACGCTAACGCTGGTTTGCTTGTCTTGGGGGGGGAGCAAATGCTCTGGCCCCGCTGTGTCGCCCCTTTTTAAATTTTTGTTACAAAAGGGGCTTTAAAAAACAAGAACAAAAAACTCAAAAAGTTTGGCAACACAAATTTTATGCCCCCAGTAAAGCTTTTGTAAAGCAAAATTTTTCATTTTTGTGTAAGAAATATTATATGAATTAAAATTTCCTTTTTTTCATAAAAAAAATTTTTAAAAAAAAATAATAAATTTTCTTAAATTTAAACCCAATTTCCGCTTGAACTTAAAACCCATCGGATCGAAAAAGGGTTTTTTTTTTACAAAAAAATTTCTAATTATCAAATGTGGTTTAAAAATTTCCACTGGCTTTTAAAATTGACCCCGTTACATTTTCCCTTTTTTATTTTGAAAAGATTAAAATTTTAAAAAATTTTTCCCAAGAAATGAAGGGGACACTGGGGAAAAATTTTTTATGTGAAGGCCTCACTGATCCAAAATTCCTTCCCCTTACAGGAAGGGGCGTCTGCGACGACAAAATGCGGGGGGGGGCCCTTTTAAAACCCTTTCCCGCTGATGACTGTTTTTGTTAAAGGGCCAAAACTTTATTTCCCGGGATAACCCATCAATTTTTTGAAATTTAAAGTCCTCTCATTACCATGTGGAATAGCTCCCTGTCTGTTTTCTCTTTTTTTCTGTCTTCTATCTGTTTCTGCCTCTGTCTGTTGTTTCTGTTTTCCCGTCCCCGTCCCGTCTCTGTCTGTCTGTCTCTGTCTGTCCCGTATGTCTGTCTCTGTCCCGTTTCTTTGTCTGTCTGTCTCTGTTTTGTCTGTTTTTT